>JAYESA010000019.1:152318308-152918308 GCA_036927795.1 Iris macrosiphon | reverse complement strand
TGTCATGCCCCAGTAACGGAATACGGAGACGGACATGTTCAGTACCCCCATACAAGGTATAGAACATCGTACGACGGTCATGGCTGTAACTAGACAAGGGGGTGTATACTATAAGCAAGTCACTTAGGGTCACACAATACATCTTTTGTTTCAATCAGTCAAGTAAGAACAGTAAACATAGAAGATATATGATAAGGAAGTAAGGCATCCCAAATACTCTGCCATAATATTCATAAAACTAGTTGTGCAAAAATAATAAAGCTGGCAGAGTAGCAAAAGTACATGACCATGATCAGCAGTAGTCTGATTAATTATAATCATGTAAGGAAACTAAATATCTAGATTTACGGCTAACAAGTGCCTATGGCTAAACGGCCAAAATGAGTAAAATGAGCAATAACGAGCAGGAAAAAAGTAATCTACTTATTTTCCTTAATGGCCATCCGCCTGGTGTACGCCATTGTTAAGGGAGAAGTACGCTTGATCCGCGGGCTCTGGCTCTAAACCTGGCCATGCAAAACCAGTGGGGTTAGACCCCAAATAGTAAGTACTACAAAGGAAGCACGAATGAAGAAATAAAACATGGTTATGAGATACATTTATATATTATTCTATCTCGTAGTTTTAGTTCATAGCCTATCGTGACACAATATTCTAACCCTACAACCAAACAAGGACAAGGGTTAAACTATCGCACCATGATAGTCCATGTCCCTAGACTATTTGACAGCTGATACAATCACAATCAAGATTAGTTACAAAATTGGCCAATCACTTGTACGGCTTAATAGGTTGAGTCTAGGTTATCCCAGAGGTATTATGCATATAATAGGAGTCCTCAGATTGAACCATGTTATAGCAGGGGCTAGCCGAGCAAAGAATTGCCACATAGAACATAGTATTATACACCGATCCCTCATAAGGCCACCATGCTAAGATCACATAGAACATATTATATAATATAATTGTCGGATATTGCATCTACTAATGATGAATTAAACAATATCCATGGGTGCCATCCTTCACTCCCATCTAATGATTGAGGGTGGCTAATTAAGCACGATCTTAAAATTTTGTCCCTCCTAATGCTCTACATATTTTAGTTTCCTAGTTAATCCTACGGTTAGGTGGAGTCACATGACGCGGTCATATGTTATTGCCCATATATGTCGTACCATAGTACGAGCACACTAGATACGAATTCACTTCATCACTTAGTAGTTTAATTTAGATTTACCCGAGCGTGATGCAACAGTTAACAAATCCTAGCCACGCTTATTTATTGACCAACTATCAAGTCCATGCTGGAGGAATTTGATTATATTACATGTCACTTAGCAAGTAGGCATACCTCGGTATAAAAAATATAACATAATTACATACAAATACTTAGCATGTAGGAACACATAGCACGTAGTAAGTGTATCAGCACGGATACCAATAATCGAGTAAAATTGCCAATCATTTGTAAATCACATGAGTTCTAGCACATAGTCCGGTCTAACACATGGTCACGTAGCTCACATATATTAGCATTTACACATGGGGTCAAAATATTCCATAAAGCATTAAAACCAAGTAATTCAATAAAATATGCACATAGGCTGCATGAGGATCAGGGACACATAGGAAGTTGGGCCACATGAGCTCCGGTCGCATGGGTCATATGAGCTCAGTGTCGCATGGGTCTGACCGCATATGGTACGGAGAAAAGTCCACTCCTTGGGACAAGCATTGAGTGACGTGCATCTATATAAAGTGCTACTAAAGTAATAATAAAGTGATCGAAGTGACTGATGTGATATTACAATAAAGTGACCGAGAGAAAAGACAACATCACAGAAAAGACAAGATCAGTGAATCAAGTGCCAAGAATTCTGAGTCATACGTCGAAGGAAAAATGGTCGCATAATTTTCTTGCCGCATAGGATCAGGCCGCATGGATGCCTCTTTGGACTTAGCGACTTCTCATTCGTTCACCGAGTAAAAACACAAAACGGTCAAGGATAATTGTGTTAATAAGCAGTCATGCATCCAACAAGATGGCCGCATGCACGCATTATTCGATAAGTGTTCAGGCTGCATAACCCTTTCAGGCTGCATAAGACTCTCAGCTTAATAACTCACTGGCTGCATGTGAAGTTTATCTCCCCCAACAACATATTTAGCCTTGTAGAAAGCTCTAATAATACAAATAATGTTTTCTTCATAAAATCTTTATTTTAACTCCAAATTAAGTGAACCAAAAGCCAAAACACCTGAAATAGAATGCTCAATCACCCATAAAATTTGGTTTTCTAAAATACCATATTCCAATAAATCAAAACCATGGAAAACTTTGGAACCCAAGAAAACCCTCAAAAAAAATTGTAGATCTACACGTATCTACCCATTAAAACCAAAAACTCCATGTACTAAAATTGTTAAGAATCATAATGTACACATATTAGACTAATAAAATGCAAGAAAAGAATAATAACTAAAATTAAGGAGTTTCTCCATATAGTGCAAGGTGTACTTGGCTAAATGAAGGAACGAGAAAAATGAGAGAATGAGGGAAGAGAGAGGGAGAAGTTAACTTATATAGCTAGGGTTTGAGGTTGTCACTACCATATTCTGAAATATGGATAATTTTGTCTTTTTATTTATTTATAAGTATTGTATATATTTATTTTTAAATAATTATATGATATGTGTATATATATTATATATATATATATAGTGTTCCTTAATGCATGAGTTATTATACTTGACCTAGAAGCCTACTAGATGAAACCCTGACCGAAATATAGGATTATGGAATTAATTCCTATTATTCAGGACTAAATATTGGGGATTATAATTAATTACCGTGATTTTATTTAATTGTTGTGCCTTACCGTTGCTTCGATATTTAGAGCGCTACACTAGCCCTTGCCTTCCAACAAATTTCACACCTATGTCCTAGACATGCCCGTCCTCCATTCTGACCTTTTTGTAACTCATAAATATACTTTTTTGTGCTTAATTTTAGTCGCACAATATTCGTCGCGGACGTTTATTTTTAATTCTAATAAATTCAACTTTTTATCTTTGTGCGTTCTAATCGGAATTGGAGACACAATCTTGATCCGTTTTGTGCAACCCAAATTATGACAATATTCTATTCTGAGTCTTCTATGTCCATAACACTTGTGTCCCACCTAATTTTAATCTCATGTACTCCCAATTAATTTTAGAACACCTTTTACACTAATTTTAATTCAATTTGTGTAAGGACCCAACTTAACCCAAAACTAAACCAAACACCAAACCAAACCCTCATTCATACCCTCAAGACTCATACTAAATACCGCACACCCTTTTCATCCACTATATCATACCAAACATGGTATTTTCCTTATTAAATCCTAAAACCCACTTTCTGTATAATTTTCTAATTTTTGAGGACTTTTATGCAAAAGTGCAATGATGTGTCACCATCCTATTGGTCAAGCACATGAAGAAATCAACCCCTCCTCCCTTTGACTATTCCATTCACTCTCCCTCCCTCTCATTTGGATGCATATTTCCTTCATATTGAATCATGGCCCTTCATTTAAATGGAGCAACATCCTAACCACCCTTACTTTCCTATATATATTACACATCATAAACCTTTTCCCAAAGCAACCCCATTCCAAGGCATGGCTGACCCTAATCCCTAGAATGTCAATATCAACCTCTTCTCCCCATGCAAAACTCCTCCATTATTTAATTTGCATCACCATAACCATCCGTCTTCTTCAAACCTAAACCCTACACTGTAAACCTTCCCATCACTCTTTCCTTCCTCCGGTGAACTCGACCTCTGAAGCCCGGCCATCCCGACCTCCCCCACAGTATCCCCACACCCCCGGCCCTCTTTCTTGGCGTCGCCGACTTCACCCTTCCCCGGCCATCTCCATATCTCACCTCGTTCTCCTCCGCCTCCTTCAACATCCCCCACGACCGACAGCTCTCCATCCCGACCATCACCAGCCCGACACACCTCGCCGGACCCCACTGTCAGCCGTCCCCATCTCCTATACCCCGCTACAGATCTCTTCCGCCTCCATCAGTCCATCTTCTTCACGTTGACCCGTCGACCTCCACCAGATCCTGAGCCTCGACTAACCTGAACTGCCTCACAGCCGAGCACGACCGGCCAACCGACCGTCTCCCTACGACCGGACCTCCCCGACTCCCTGACCAGTCCTCCACAATAACCCCGTCCACCTTGACTCACCTTCCCCTCGACACCTCTCCTCCCCGCTCTCTCCTCCTCCTCGACTGAGCACGGTCGTCACTACCCCTCCATCAACCTCGACTCCTCTCCCCTCGCTGGACCTTCCTGACCACTGAGCCTCCCCTCTGACATTAAACCACAGCCTCCGGCTTCATCATCACCATCATCATCATCATCATCATCACCTTCATCATCATCATCATTATCATGACCATCACCATCATCATCATCACCATCATCATCGTCATCATCGCCATCATCGTCATTGTCGACCCCGTGCATGCACGCCAAGGTTCGACTGCCCTCCTTCATGATTTTATGTGTGTGCATGTGTGAATAGTATAGGGTTAATATATTGCTTTATGACAGGTAGTTGGTTGATTTCAGACCCGTGTCGGTGAACCTAATGACTAGTATGCTCATACGTGTGTGTGCGTATGCATATAATATTAGTTGATATATATTTAAGTAATTAAATACTAATACTAGTATGACCATATTGGTATATGTACTCTATGACCCTAGTGTTAATTTTGCATATCCTGTATTTCTTTGACCATGTGACCCTGCTAGTTGACCAGTATCACCCTAGTGTAGCTGCCGCATTTAGCGTAATTGTGTTGCATGTATGCTTGTGTAATGGTTGATGCTATATTATATTATATTATTTATGTATAGGACCATTGGATCGTCTTACGAGACTTCAGGAGCAGGACATTGGTATTACCACCTAAGGATCCCAAGCGAGTAAATTCTCTGATAGTTTCTTGTTTATGATATCCTCTAAGTTCATTATATTTAGTGTAGATATCCATATTTCTTGACATGATGGTTACACGGATTGGTATATTCGAATCTCGTCAAGAGATGTTATTCCTTGTATATGGTGTATCTTGTACAAGTCTTGTTTTATTGATTATCTTATAAATGTACAAATACAGATTCTCGAGAAGACTAGCTATCTTCTTAGGAAATCCCGTACCATAGCGTACCATGGTTGGATCTACTATTCCAGTCAGGGGTGGGGAGTATTTTAGTGTAGATATGTGATCATACCCTTCATGTACAAGTCTTGTTCTCATGTTAGTGTTGGCCATACACCGCTCGTATGACTAACCATGTCATTATTCATGTATATGTTCCCAAGCCGATAATATGTTAAAGCTAGTACTCACACACTTAGTCATTAGTATTCTTGTTCATCATCATATTGTTCATTCTTGTATTTATTTCCAGTATTTTCTTTATTGTGTCTCTTGTACATGTATATGCATCTTGTACATTTATATCTATTTACTACTACATAGTTTATATTATTGATTTAGAACTGCTATTAGAGATGTACTTCATTTTATCCTGACTGGAAATATTTTTCCAGACTACGACTTAGAGGACTTATTTTTGGCATACTTGGAGATTTGGGATGTTATTGATTGCAGGTTAGACTATTATTGTTATTTAGACTTGTATTATATTTCATTTATTTTCTTCGACATCTCATCGTGCTTTAGTTATGTGATTGAGTATTTTCAGATTATATTATGATATTTGTGTCTCCTTATGGAGTTGGATATTCTTGTGAGATTGATTAGATAGTATTGTGACCTAGACAGCGTTCTACCGCTGATGCTGCGGCGTAGGCTGGACATACCCACATACTCGTGCCTCTATATTGGGTGCGGGTCATGATAGAGGTTTAGACATGGGTTCAACATATGACCAAACCAACCCAATAATTAAACTATAAGTCTAATTGATTCAAAGAATGGGTCTAGTCTCCATGACATGCAATCTAATTACCATACAAGAAATAAATAATATAAGAAGAAAAACTAATATGTTTCAAATACGTATATCGAAAATGGAGAGTGACATCTCTACCCACCTTAGAATAATTCTGTAATCAAAATTCAAACCCAAGGCTAACTAGAGAAATTAGAATAAGCACCACACTAACTTTAAGCTAATGTAATCAAATTCAAGCATATAATAAATAAAAATAGTGTCACATAGCATGGATAAACGAATCGCGAGATTCGAGATAAGAAGGCATAAGAACGAATATACCTTCCGTGTCGAACATGTACGGATACCAAGATCGGATATCGTCCTCGTGCTCCTACGTCGATTCTCCAAAGTGTGGGGACCCCAAGCAACTCGGACAAGTTGAATAGTTCAATTGTTGAGCATCTTCTCCCTTCGGTCCAAAATGGATACATGTTGTTCCTCGTAAGACAAGTCGGTACCAACAACTAACTCGTAATGGTCGAGGATATGACTCAAATTCCAGATATACCTACACAATTGAGATACATAAAATATATCATACACCTCACGTAGTGAAGGCGAAAGGGCAATACGATAAGAAACATTATCCACTCGTTCGAGGATGTCAAACGGACCGACGTATCGTAGACTAAGCTTCCCGCGAACCCCGAATCTAATGACTCCACGGGTTAAAAAAATTTGCATGAACACGTGGTTACTGACATAAAACTCTAAGGCCTATAATGCTGATCTGTCCAATGCTAATACCTATCATGCACAACCTGAAGTCTCTCTTTGATCTGCTTGACAACTTCTACTGTCTGCGTGATCATCTCTGGGCCCAACATCTTTCGCTCACCTATATCATTCCATGCCAATGGTAATCTACACTTTCTCCCATATAATGCTTCTAAGGGTGCCATCTGAATACTTGCTTGATAACAGTTGTTGTATAAGAACTCAATGAGTTGAAGGTGATCTTCCCAAGACCCTCCAAAAACTAAAGTATAATCTCGCAATATATCTTCCAAGGTCTGTTTGGTTCTCTCTGATTTCTCGTCCTTTTGAGGATGGTAGGCAGTACTGAATCTCAACTTGGTACCTAAACCCTGGTGCAAGCTCTTTCAAAAATTTGAAGTAAATCGAGTATCTCGATATGATAAGATATTCACTGGGATGCCATATTGTCTTACTATAAGTCGAATGTACATCTCCAATAACTACTCTATAGATTTTCCTATTCGAAAAGGAAGAAAGTGAGCTTCTTTTGTGAGACGGTCTACTATTACCCAAATTATATCACGACCAGTCGGGAATCTAGGTAAACCGGTCACAAAGTCTATCGTGATATGTTTTTCCTTCCACTCCTGAATAGGGAGCGACTGCAATAATCCTGCTGGTCGGCCTTCACTTGCTGAAATACCAAATACTGGGAAACAAATTGTTTTATCTTCCTCTTCATCCCGTTCCACCAAAAATATTGCTTGATGTCTTTATACATCTTGGTACCTCCTGGATGAATTGAATACTTGGAACTGTGTGCCTCGGTCATTACTTCTTGTCAGATATCTTCACTTGGTACACAAAAATGATTTTCAAACCTAAGAGTTCCATCTTCACGAATTGTCAATTCTTTCCTGAGATTAGACTCACATATCGTCCTAAACTTCTGAACTTTCGAATCCTCCGCCTGAGCTTCCTTGATTCTCTCAACCAAGGTAGACTGAACCTACAAACTAGTCAATAATTCTTTGTCCTGCGAAAGTACTATCTCAACACCCATCTCTCTAAGATCATGTAAGATATGCATCTACGATGTAAACATAATTATACTACCTCTCATGCTACCAAATTTGTCTTGCATGTATGGTACTGAAGTTACACATCATAGTCCTTTATCAATTCTAGCAACCTTCTCTACCTCATATTTAATTTTTTCTGAGTGAATACATACTTTAAGCTCTTGTGATCCGTAAATATCTCCATCCGATCACCATACAAGTAGTGCCTCTACAGCTTAAGTGCAAATACTACCGTCGCCAAGTCCGAATCATGAGTCAGATTTTTTTCGTGATCTCGAAGCTGCCGTGATGCATAAGCTATCACTCTTCCATGTTGCATTAACACACACCTAAGTCCTTTGCCTGATGCATCATAATATATTATAAACCCTCCAGAACCTACTGGAAGCGTGAGAATCAGAGCTGAAATCAATCTCTTCTTAAATTCTTCAAATGATGACTGACACTCTGCTGACCAATCAAACTTATCTTCCTTGGGCGTCAATTGATTCAGCGGTGCTAAAATTCATATAAAGTCAGCTACGAACCTTTTTTAGTATCTTGTCAATCCCAAAAAATTATGCACTTCAGCTACTGTCTTAGAAACTGGCCAACTCTCTACGGCCTCAACCTTCTTCGGATCTACTTCTACTCCTACTTCAAAGATGATATAACCCAAGAATAACACGTGATCCAACAAAAATTCACACTTGCTGAGCTTTTCATATAACTGGTGTTCTCTAAGAATCTGTAAGACCTTCCGAAGATGCTCCTCATGTTCCTCTTTACTACTAGAATAAATAAGAATGTCGTATATGAAAACCACCATAAATTGATCTAGATATGGTATAAAAATACGGTTCATCAAATGCATAAATATCGCTAGAGCATTAGTCAGTCCGAATGGCATAACTAAGAATTTGTAATGCCCATATCGTGACCTAAATATGGACTTGGGTATAAACTCTTACTTGATGATACCCTGATCGAAGATTGATCTTAGAGAAAACCTTGGCCTTGCCCAATTGATCAAATAAATCATTTATTCTTGATAATGGGTGCTTGTTCTTCCATGTTACTGCGTTCAACTATCTGTAGTCGATACATAACCATTACGACGCATCCCTCTTTTTTACTAGGACCACTGGCGCTCCCTAAGGTGATCCACTTGCTCGAATAAACTTTTTTGACTTCAGTTCTTCTATATATTGGTACAATATATCTAGCTCTGATGGTGCCATTTGGTGTACTTTACAAGGTATTGGTCCTGCTCTAGGAATCAACTCTATACAAAACTCTATATCTCTTACTGGAGATAACCCTGGAAGTTCCTATGGGAAGATGTTTGGGAACTCCTTGATTATCTCGAGAAGTTATTCTTTTGCTATTATTGCCGATGTGATCCTCTCTTCATGCTGATCTCCTACATATCTCTCAAAGATAAAGTCTTTCGTGCCCGGGATACTAAATAGTACCCTACCCTTATAAAAATCTATCGTAGCATGACTGTCTCTCAGTCAGTCCATGCCTAAGATAACATCCAAGTTATCTATAGGGAACTCGATCAACCGTGCTGGTAGTGAATGCCCGCATATTATGACCAAACATACTATACATACTCTATTAACTCCTACGAGCCCATTAACAGTGAGTATATTTAACCTCCCTGTTAACGCCTTGAACTATAAACCAATATGTGTTGTGAATCCTTTTGATACAAATGAATAAAATACACCAGAACAGAAAAATATACAATAGAGGTTTTACCTGCTACTATATCCCCTAATTCCAAAGCCTCCTCCAAGTATATAGTTAAAGTTTGTCCTTGGTACTACCGGACTTCTCGCTATTGCTTCCCTTGGACACGTTATTGTTGTGGCCTCTATTGGCCTTGCTGTTGATTCTACTACTATTAGTACATCTAAGCTTGTCTCGGTAGCAGACGCTGAGCTAATGGCCCCACTTCTATTGTTGGCCCTCGCTGCTAGACTGCCCCTGGCGCTGGCAGTGCTAGTAATAGTTGGACTGGCCCTTCTGGCCTCTACATTATTGGACAATTAGCAATCTAATTATTTAGACTACCATACCTCATATACAACCCATTGGCTGCCCTACACACATCTCTAGTGTGGCCTGTCTTACCACAATAAGTGCAAATGTCACTACCATATTTTCTAGAAAAGGGTATTTTAGTCATTTGGTAATTAATTAATAATTGTACATGTTACATATTTATTTATTGTATTATTTATTTATTGTTAGCATGTTAGATTTATTTTTGGACTTGCGTTAGTAGACCAACTAGTTTAATTTAGACTCATGGACCAACATTTAATTCTAGTTAGAATTGAGTCCAATAATTAGAAGCCTAATTATTAGGAGGATGATTAATTATGTTAAACCCATTAGACTAGAAGCTTCCCTCCTTAATTAATTTCTTCATGAGAGGTCCCAAGGGATATTTTAGACTTTACATAGTAGCTTGAGGGAGGGGGCAAGTGAGGCCTATATAAAGGGGATGAAAACTTTCTCTCTCTTCATTTTTTTATTCCAAATCTAGATCTAGAAAATTCCCTCAACAAAATACCTACCAAATTTTCACCCAATTGTCACTACCACGTTCCAAAAATAGGGATATTTTTGACTTTTTATATATATTTAATATTGCGTATATTTTATTTAAATAATTGTATAAGATGTGTATTTATAATATTATATATATACTGTGTTCATTAATGTTGATCTGGTAGACTTGACCTAGAAGCCCACTAGATGAATACCTGACCGAATTATAGGGTTGTGTATTAATTTGTATTAAATAGAATTTAATAATTTGAGATTGTGATTAATTACCATAATTTTATTTAATTGTTGTGCCTTACCGTTGCTTCGATATTTGGAGCGCTACCCTAGCTTTTGCCTTCACAAAAATTTTAAAACCTTGCCCTAGACGTGCTTGCCTTCCATTCTGACCTTTTTGCAACTCATAATTATGCTCTCTTGTGTTTTATTTTAGCCGCATAATATTCGTCGTGGACGTTTATTTAATTTCTAAATAAATTCCAACTTTGTATCGTTGTGCGTTCCAATCGAAATTGGAGGCAATCTCAGCCCAAATTAGGGTAATATTCTGTTCTGAGTCTTCTTCACTAATGATATTTGTGGCCCAACCTAATTTTGGCCCATGTACTCCTAATTAATTTTAGAACACCGCTTGTATTTATTTATAATTAAATTGGGGATACCATTTTGACTAATCACGTTTAATCCTAATTTAATTCCAGTGTCCTATTAATTAAGCCAACACACAACACCACCTCACCCTACAAAACACCAAACACCAATTCTCCCACCAATTTTTTATTATTTCATGTGTCTGTGCAAATACCCAAATTTAAGGGGATTAATTTGCAAATGATCCCATTGGTTCAAACCAAATGGAGAGCCCTAATATTTGACTGGTCAACAACCCTCATCTTTGCATGAGTAATTCTCCATGTCAAATTCTGACCACCCATTCAAAATGGGAGCATCAACACCACTCATTTCCCACTCACCATCCTATTTAATGTAACTTCATACACTCTTCACAACCATGACCTAATCCCCAAACCTAGGGAAGCCCCCATCTCCTCCCACTCACTCAACCTAGCTTTTTACATTTCTTCATTTTTCCATTTCTTCCCTCCTCCTTCTTCTTCTTCTTCTTCTTCTTCTTCTTCTTCTTCCTTTCTTCTTCTTCTTCCTTTTTTTTTAAAAGGAAAAAAGAGGGAAATTAAATCTCAACCTCCCTCCACTGTTCACCCGGGCACCCCGGCCCCCAGCTCCGGCCGACCCGCCGGAGATCACCGTTCCTCCACAAGTCGAACTCTCCCCGACTTCCAACCAGAAGCTCCGGCCCCCTACTCCGTCTCCTCTCCATATCGAGTTCCATCGCCTGAGGCTCTCTCCCTCAGCCGAGTCCCCCTCCATGAGCCACCATCCCGTGCTCCTTCTCCGACGAGCTCGACACCTCCCTGCACCCGGCGAGTCCCGTACCTCCGTTCATCAGCTTCCCTCTTCCCACTCTTCTTCCCCGGCCAACTCCCACCACCGGCACCACCACACGACGACCCCGCTCCACCTTCGACTACAACCCGACCACCCATCCGACTCACCACCATCAGTCCCGACCCCACTCCGCCTGAAGCTTCCCGACCCCGGCTGCTACAGCAGAGCCACCACCAGTGCCATCACCCCTCGACTTTACTACTCCGGCGCAGCTCCGCCCACTCCCCCTCCATCTTTTCTGGCCTGCTCCTGATCTCCTCTCCCAGCCACTCACATACTCCGGCAAGCCCAGTCCAGCATGACTATCGGCCTCCCTCTTTAACACTCCTACCATCGGTTTGAGCTATCACCACCACCCGATCCACCACCACTCCACCAGTGCACCCCGAGCAGGCTCGACAGCAGCCACCCCGAGCAGCCTCGACAGCAGCCACCACGAGCAGCCTCGACAGCAGCCACCTCGTCGTCGTCGTCGTCGTCTTCGCTGTCGTCGTAGATGCGCTCAGGTTTGACTTCCTTCCCTCACGTACACGTACGCGTGTACGTACGTATGTATAAATGTATGCATTTATGTATGTTAATAATGTTTGTATTGGTATATATATACCTGTATATAGTATAAGTATTATTTTGGTATAAATATATATATATATATATATTTGTATTGGTATATATATAAATATGTATTTTGGTATATGTATATACATATATATATATATATATATATATATATATATATATATATATATATATATATATATATATTATATATATATATATATATATATATGTATTTTGGTATGTATATATGTAGCATATATATATTTGTATTGGTATATATATATGTACTTGTATACGTATATGGTATATGTATTAAATATAGTATAGGTATATTTTCATTGGTATATAAATATATATAAATATAGTATAGGTATATTTTTATTGGTGTATATATATATATAAATATAACATATGTATATTTTTACTAGTATATATATATATATATATATATATATATATATATATATATATATATATATATATATAATATATATATTTATTTATTCAGTATATATATATTCTTAAATAATGTTGTTATGTATAAATGTGTTATGTATATTTTTAGCATATGTATATATATATAATATATATATTTCTATTTAGTGTATATACACTTATACATATTTGTACGTAATTATTGGTATATACATATATATGTATTGTATTTAATGATATATGTCTATTGATGAATATTTTAGGCGACCCGAGTGTAATTACGGATGCCCCATATTTACATGGACCTGTAATCCTGTTAATTAATAGAAGGCTGCCATATGTACACTCACGTATTGGCGAGACCCGTATCACCGACTGTCTGAATTCACAGAAATTACAAACACGACGCCCGTGCAACTTGACACACACTGACCCTAGTTGACCAGTATCATACCTGGCATAGCCCCTGAGGTCGATGTATTTTTGATTGTGTGTTATTGTAGCATCTGATGCAAATGATGTAATATTTTATGCTATGTCTATAGGACCGTTGGTTCATCTAGACGATACTCTGGAATAGGACAATGGTGTTACCAGCTAAGGACCCAAGGCGAGTACATTCTCTGATAATTTCTAATTTTTTTGATAATATCTATAAATTTAGTATCTAGAAATGTTACATCTGATTCTTGATACTGTGCTACACGGACTAGTATATAGATTGGATCTGCAATCATGAGATGTTACATTGATTATCGTATTGACAGTGTACACGACATTGATATTTAGACCTTGAACATAATATATTGGATATTGCTCGTGTATCGTGACGTGTCGTGATTGGATCCACTGTACTAGTTTGGGCAGAGGAAATTTTAGTAGATTATGTGATCATACCCAACTCTACATGCATCATAGCTCACCCCACATCTCACGTCGGGTACGGCCTGACTATTACATGCCTCATAGCTGTTATATATGATTAGCCTGACTACTACTAGCATCGTAGCTAACCAAATGGTTAGCCTGACCTTACATGAATCATAGCTAATCATATATAACCAGCCTGATCTTGTCCCAAGCCGATCACATAATAGACTGATATTTCAAATACTTAGAATAGTTACAATTCTCTATTTTAGATCATATACTCCATCACCCGTATATGATATTGTACCTCGTTCTCTTTGTTTTATATATGCACTGACTGTTTTATATTGTCTTTGCATTGCCTGTCTCTTTATTTTGCCATTGGATTTATTTACTGTCTTCTCTCAGTATATAGCATTATCTGTTTATTGTTTTATTGCCCTTATCAATTAAATGGAAATGTTATTTGAGATGTACTTTGCTCCTTCCTGATTGAAAAATATTTTTCCAGACTATGCCTTAGAGGAACTGGTGTCCGATATTTATGGACCACAGGGTGAGTAGCTTCAGACTTGGAAGTTCAGTTGTGATTCCGGGAGGTTTAGCCGGAATCACTAGTTATCTAGTTAGTTCTTTTAGCAGATTATTTTGGGTACCGGATTTGTCTCTGGCATACTTGTTGAGACTTGGATTATATTGTTGAGTTAGATTATTCCTATTTAGATTTGTATTGCATTTTATCTGTTTTTGAGATCTTATCGTGCTGTAGTTATGTGATTGAGTATGTTGTTCATATTATATTGTGATTATCCGTGTCTCCTTATGGAGTTGGATATCCATATGATATTGATTAGATAGTATCATGACTTAGACAGTATTCTACCGCCGATGCTGCGGCATAGGCTGGACGTACCCACGCTCTCGTGCCCCTATACCGGGTGCGTGTCGTGGCACAAATTATTTCCCAAATCACCATTGGAACTATTAGAACATGGATCTACAAGAAGGAGCGTAGATATACAAGGAGGAAGCATCGATCTAGATAGAGGAGCAAGGATCTACAAATTGAAGGCCAATTTTAGTAATTTTGGCAAGTGCTTGTGTGTTTGGGGCTAGTGTCTTATCCACAATTGGGTACGTATAGGTCATACCCCATCAATTTAGTGATACATGTTGATTTGGAAGTTTTTTCTCCGACACGGGACTTTGTGCATGTTATATTTTGACACGGACAAATAGATTTATGTTTGACTCTCCGTATTATTTATAAATAATATATATGACTTGTTCGTGTCCTTCGGGGTACATTTGGATTTGTGGTAGACTCGTGTCGCATGCGTATCCTAGATCTAGGGGGATACGTGGTGATACGGTCCATGTATGTGCAATTTAATTATAGATCTATTTCTTTTATGTTCTTATTTCATGGAGAAGTATAATTATATATATGTATATATATATATATATAATATTGTATATATATATATTATGTAATATTGTGTCTTTGATCTATGTATCTATGTATATATTATATGTGTATATATTGTATGGAGCTATTCTTATATATGTATATATATTTATATATGGTAGCATGTATAGACATGTATATGTAAATAGATAATTATTGTGGTTATATTGTGTATATATATTTATGTAATGTTGTATCTTAGATCTATGTACCTATGTATATACTATATGTGTATATTTGTTATGTAGCTATTTTTCTACATGTAGATATATATTTATAAGTTGTAGTATATGTATATATAATATAGTAGATATATTTATATGTGGTTATATATATAGTTATATTATATATTGTTATGTATTTATATAGTGTATGATTTTATATACATATATGTATACATATATGTATAGTTATATATATATATATATATTACTATGTATGTGTTTGTATGTTACCATATAGTTATTATGTACATATATATATATGGATGTATGTATATTCATTACTAGTAATTATATGTGTATATTTAGTAAATATATTTATGTGTTATATATATATATATATATATATATATATATATTATATATGTCTTATTATATATATATTATAGAGCAGGAGCTATAGTGACTGATTATAGCATCGCAACAGCAGCAATAGCACACAGCAGCAACAATAGGAGAAACATCGACAACAATTGGCGACAGTTGCAGAAAAATATCGCTGAAATAGCAGCATATCAACAGCGTATCAGGAGCTTTAGTGAAAGTTTTTAGCGACAGTGCAGAAAACTGTCACTAAAATAGCAGCGTATCAGTATCAACAGTAGCTTCTGCGATAGTAGATAGGGGCTTTTAATGACAGTTTGGCAGTTTTTAATATATTAGATATTAATATATATATATATATATATATAGATATATATATATATATGTATATATATATGGTAATTAATATATACGTATATGGGTTCCTAATTTTCTAATTGTGCTTTAGTATACTATATGTATAATATATTTAGTTGTAGCATATAATATTATTGGAATAGTTAGTATATTTTAGTTATCTATTGTTTTGAGTATATTTAGTTATATATATTATATATTTTTAGGTATGTATGTATGTATGTACGTATATATGTATTAGTATTTAGTGTGTAGTTGGTAGTTAGTATTTATTCTATTTAGTATATACTAGAAGTTATATTAGATTGATATATGTATACATTAGTTATTGATGAATAGTTAGTATATATATATGAAGATTTTTTCAATTACATTGAGATACCAAGGTAAGTATCAAGAGATACCAAGGTATGTGTAGTAGGTATTGGCATAGTAATAGGATAGTTATAAACTAATTATGGGTTGGTATTAAGGTGACTAAAATAAGGTATATAGTATTGTATAAATACTAAATACATGGTAGTTTATAGTTATAGTTGGATAGTTAATATATATATACTAGAGTGACATTACCTTGAGATACCAAGGTAAATGCCAAGGTATTAAGGATACCCAAGTTA
The DNA here is from genome assembly GCA_036927795.1 of Iris macrosiphon. Lineage (NCBI taxonomy): Eukaryota > Viridiplantae > Streptophyta > Magnoliopsida > Asparagales > Iridaceae > Iris > Iris macrosiphon. Next base: position 152,901,608 of record JAYESA010000019.1, on the reverse strand, counting down.
TTGGATATGGGTATCAAGATAGAGGTTTAGTATTGCGATACCAAGTTGGTTCGAAACCAAGATATCCATTTAGCATTGGTGATTAAGATTTTATGTATATAATATTGTTTGATATGTACATATGTGTTATATTTATCCCTTGTTTGCGTATTCTGAGATACGGTATCTTAGTATCCTAAGATGTAGCTTGTATGGCCTATATTCATAGTATGTGAGCCCAATATCTTTGAGTTAGACTCATACAATCTAAAAATAGGTAGTTGACCATAGTTTGACTATAGTTGACCATAGTTGACTTAGATTTGACCTAGTTTGACTTTTGACTTAGAATTGACTTGTTGACCTAGAAGTTGACTAGTTTAACTTATTCTTTTTCCTAAAAACTTATATTAATGCAATATTCCAAATATAGGTCTGTGACACCAGTTCAGACATCATTTTTTATCATTTGCTCTGGACCACAGGCGAGTACATTCTCTGATAGTTTCTATTATTTGATTACCACTATAATTCAAGTATTTAGAAATATTACTTATGATTCTTGATACTATGGTATACGGATTGGTATTATTATTGGATCATCAGTCATGGATGTTACCTTGATTTTGGAGATGGTATCGGATACTGTCCTTGTTGGTATTGGATAATATTGAATATTGTAGATTAAACATTGGATAAATTGGCTAGTGACGTGTCATGATTCGATCCATCATATCAGTCGGGGCAGGGGAAATTGTAAGCCCCCTGAATTTTCAAGAATTTTTAATTTCGAGTTTTCACAATTTTCAATAATTTCTTGGATTTTTCTATAAATAAAACCTAGGTAGTTTGAATTTAAATGATTTTTAAGTGCTGTTAATTATTGTTAAAATATTATGGAAATAATATTTTATGGTGTAAAATAGAAAATCGGACATAGAGTAATTTTCCAGAAATTTATTGGACTCCGGAATCAGTTTTAAAGCCATAAAAACCGATGTAGAATTAAACTGAATTAAACCCGTGCCAAACGCCCAACATCCCCATGAGGGCCGAAGCCAAGCCCAAGGAGAGTTGACCCAGCCCAAATCCTAGGTCAAACCCTAGTCCAATTTCTGCATGTATAAATACATATTGTTCCTAGTTTTCTTCACAAAGAAAATAAAAAGAAAAATAAAACTAACAAAAAATCCCTAATCCCCAAACCTAACCCTAACTCAGCCGAACTCTACTGTTCACCTTCATCCCAACCACTCCTCCCTCCGGCCGACTTCACCGACCCCCACGACGGCTCCGGCTGCAGCCCCGCCGACCCGCGCTAGGCACTCCCCAGTCCGGCGGTGCACCCCGCACCCGACGTCACCCCCGCACCCACTTCTCGCCGAACCGCATCCTTTATCTTCTCCGGCGGCCACTGCCACTGAACCGACCATTCCGACGAGATCCTGCTCCGACGATCCCCCATCTCCGGCATCATCCCTACCACCACCTCTTCTCCGTCCGGCTGAGAGCCATTTCCCCGTCCGACAGCGGCTCCACGGCCAGACTCCACAGCGCGATAGCAGCTCCGCTGTGCAGAACTACCACTACACAGTCCCGTCCGGCCAGCAGACCCCGCGGCTGATACTGCACCCCCGCTCCAGCGGAGAACCCCCCACCGCTCCGGTCAGTACAGTCCGGTCCAGCACCGCCCGGCTGTCCACAGCAGCGCTGACCCCAATCCATTGCATCCCCCAAGTGGCTGACCCCGAGCCTGGCTCCCTCTGGCAAAGCCCCTCCGTTGGCCGCCTAAACCCTATCACGGACACGGCAGGACACAGTTGACGTCGGACACGACCAGGATACAGTTCGCGTCAAGTTGACGCACGGACGCGTGAAACTCAGCATTCACGGAGCCCTATTCAGGTACCATTTTCTCCCTCCTCATATTCTTGTTTTCGATTCTGTCAGTTGCGTCGCGTAGACTATATGACCCTTTCGGTGCCCGTGCAACCCGCTCGGTGCATCGCGCCCTATGGTGATCGCGAACCACGATCCAAAAACAGAAAAACTAATACCCTGTTTTACCCCGGAACTGAGTACGCCCCGCCAAACGGGACGACTTGGTCGTACACGATCTTTACCAAAATATGTGCGACGTTGATACGGACGTGTAGGATTTTGCAGAAACTGATTTGGATGTGCGTGCACACCGAAATCAACGCGTATCCGCTGACAACGCCCCGTATCCGTCCATTTTGGAACACGCTGTAACTTTATGTACACACGCCGGATCGAGAAGAAACTTGCGCCATCGGACTCGTAGCAATACGCTGGTCCTGTGACCCAAGTTTGGTTCGATTCTGAGAACGTTGACAAAATCGCGTATCGTGGGCCCATAGGCTCCACTTGACGGGCGATTTTGTGATCGGCTCATCGGAATCCAATTCTGGGAGTTCCATTGGGTTCGTATCATCGTTCCTGACATGTTGACACTAAGTTTGACAAATTTGGAGACCTTTGACCCTGACACGCTTTTCGGTGCAAAGTGGCCCACAAGTGGACCCCACTTCGACCCAAAAATATCATTTTTGCCCCTGTGTCCAAATTGGACTCAAGGACAGGCGTTTCTAGCTATTTGATATTTTCTGAATCTAATGGGGATATTTATTTCAGCAACCGGAGTTGTACCTGCAGATCACACTAAGACCAGAGCTACAATTGGAGCCAAAACCCCTGGCAATTGTACCTCGCCAAAACTTGCAGTTCTTGTTAGTTATTCCTTTGACTATATATATATATTTGTGCATGCTTAACCTAGGAACGTGTGACTTACTTAGCGTCCGATTAATAGTCGGGTGCCAACACCGTAGGCGGCGTTGTGTATTGTCATCTAGACATGGATACCGAGACCCCGTATTTCTCGTACTTGTCTTATCAAGTACATCATAACCCAGGACACCTGACACTATTCATGAGACAGAATCTTCCTGAGATATTCATCGTGATTTTATCTAGGATACATGTTACATGACTTAGATATTATATTCTTAGATCTCATTATGACTTACTGCATTAGTTATGATCCTGCGTGGCATGGACATGAGACGTTGTGTACATGAGACGCATGATTACATTGGGTGGGGAGAGACACACAGGCTACAGGTTGATTATATATATTATGACTGCGTCTCAGTCTCTCTCTGAGCTAGACAGCTGACGGTGTCTCAGTCTTTCGCTGAGCTAGACAACGACATGATATCACTACTACCGGCTCCCCGACACAGATCTTGTAGTAGTTTCAGCCTAAGTTCTAGTGCCGCTCTCATCTTGCATATCACTTAGATTGTTATATAGGTTACACTATTGAGACACACAGGCTACAGGTTAATTTTATATTATGCCGGCGTCTCAGTCTTTCGCTGAGCTAGACGACCACATGATATCACTACTACCGACTCCCCTACACAGAGCTTGTAGTAGTCTCAGCCTGAGTACTGGAGATGTTTTCACCTACATTTCACATAGATGGTTACATATTTACCCTATTTATTCATTTATTCTATTTTACTGCATTGTTATGGCTTGTATTATCTGTACCTTGCTATGTCTCCTGAGGTCCTGGATCCGAATTATGTCCCCAGGATTAGCAGAGGAGATCCACCCAGAGTTATACAGTACAGGAGCATTAGCAGGAGCAGGAGCAGACACTGGAGCAGTACCAAATCCATTAGACGCTTGATCACCGAGGTTATCTTCTGAGTATATACTGTTCCATACTCAGTATTGGTTGTAGTTATCTTTATTCTTGTATCTTGCCAGATGTATCAAACTCATTATCGGGTTATTCCCCGAGTTTATACTTTATTGAGATATAATCTTGCTTTATGATTCTGATGTTGTTATATTCATATCAGTGGATGAGATTAGTATATCTAGACCCTTATTGTTGTACTATAGCTTAAGCATGCCCCGATGGATCCATTAAATTGGGTTTGTCAATCGGTGTGTGCTGCTGGCCATTGCCACGTGGCTAGTCCCTAGATATTTTGGGACTGGGCGTCACATGATTTTTGTGGTGGCCCATGCAGGTCAACGACTAAATTGTTCGATTTCAACTTAGGGACCGAGCAAGCCTGCAATAAGAATAAGATAAGTTTTAAGGATCTCATCCACTTGCTTGAATCGTTCTTAACATCTATATCGGATTCAAATTAATTTCTTGACTTGCATCCTGCCTTGACTTCTGTGCGCCTCTTATTTTTTATTTTGGTTGTTACTCTAAATTTTGCTGTGTGATTGGTAATTAGAACTTGACAGTTTAAGTTATTATTGTAGATTATGACCTAATAATTACCCCTTAGCTTTAAGTCACGTAATTAGTACCCCCACCTCGATACAAGTTAGATCCCTTACCCTTGACGGCCAGTAACTCTTCTATCCTCACTATCGACACTTGTCCTATAAGCACTAAGACTAAGGCTTAAGACGACCATGACCTAAGTAATATAGGAGGATACCCTAATAGGTACCAAGACCCCTTCTCGTAGACCTTAACAAGAGTTTCCACGGTATCCTTAAGACAATTTCAGTATTGGTTTATTGTTTTAAGTTGGGTAGTATGCCTCATAACATAATACCACCTAGCCCTATTGACCCATTGATGAAGTAAACTAGGATGACACAACTTTAGACTTGTATAAGAAGATAATGGTTATTCAGACAATAGAATTTAGAGGTCCTTGCCCCTATTTGGTCGACTAGCGACTTAGACAAGGAGGTTGTATGATAACTGTAGAGATTGTAGAGTCTGTTATTATTATGGTTGCTTGTTTATTTTGTTTTGTGAACTTGATTAACTTGTACCTCCTTTCATCATCATCTAGCGTACTTAAATTTATTTTACTTGACTTATGCTGCTATTCTATAGCCTAGTTTTGCAAGCTTATTTCTTTATCGAGCTTATTCATGACATATGTATTAGTGGACATGTACACTAATACATTTCAGAATCAGTGTATTAAGGTCTAGCTAACCTTAGTGCGCTCGATTCGCCCCTCGTAATACTACTTTACGTGGATTGAGATATATAGTTGACTAGTATACTTGCCCTGGACATGTCTGACATATCGTATCGGTTATATAACTGTACTAATACGAGCATGCGAAGGAATAATTACCATAATAGGATTTCAATCCACAACTGCTTGACAATTCCCATTTGAATTCTTTAAACGCCTTGACCCCGATACTTCTATTATCCTCACCCTTGAACTCTTTATTATTGATCTCCGTCTTTCCTTATTTCGGAAAGACGAAACCTCGTGCTTGGTATAAGTTTGATATATAGACAGTACTAGATATACCCCACAAGCCGGTAGCATTGTTTGATGACCCTTCTATAAATGACAAGGGAATACCATAGGTGATATATTTGGTGTTAAAGACTTGAGGATTCAATAACATGATTCAATAATTTGGGGGCATAGCTTTCTTAGATGTATAGCCTTAGATGATAGATGGGTAAATTCTAAGTTGGGTAGAGACCGCAATGTTCCCCTGAGAGGAATTCTTTAGACTGTAATCAAGTGAGATTTGATAGAGAGACCCAACCCTATTTAATTTCGAGGACAAAATATTTATAAGTTGGGTAGATTGTAAGCCCCCTGATTTTTCAAGAATTTTTAATTTCGAGTTTTCACAATTTTCTATAATTTCTGGGATTTTTTCTATAATTAAAACCTAGGTAGTTTGAATTTAAATGATTTTTAAGTACTGTTAAATAATATTAAAATATTATGAAAATAATATTTTATGGTGTAAAATGGAAAACCGGATAAAGGGTAATTTTCTGGGAATTTATTGGACTCCGGAATCAGTTTTAAAGCCCTAAAAATAGATGTAGAATTAAACCGAATTAAACCCGTGCCAAACGCCCAACATCCCCATGAGAGCCGAAGCCAAGCCCAAGGAGAGTTGACCCAGCCCAAATCCTAGGTCAAACCCTAGTCCAATTTCTGTATGTATAAATACATAATGTTCCTAGTTTTCTCCACAAAGAAAATAAAAAGAAAAATAAAACTAATAAAAAATCCCTAATCCCCAAACCTAACCCTAACTCAGCCGACCTCTACTGTTCACCTTCATCCCAGCCACTCCTCCCTCAGGCCGACTTCACCGACCCCCGCGGCGGCTCCGGCTGCAGCCCCGCCGACCCGCGCTGGGCACTCCTCCGTCCGGCGGTGCACCCCGCACCCGACGTCACCCCCGCACCCACTTCTCGCTGAACCGCATCTTTCATCTTCTCCGGCGGCCACTGCCACTGAACCGACCGTTCCGACGAGATCCTGCTCCGACGATCCCCCATCTCCGGCATCATCCCTACCACTACCTCTTCTCCGTCCGGCTGAGAGCCTCTTCCCCGTCCGATAGCGGCTCCACGGCCCGACTCCACAGCGCGACAGCAGCTCCGCTGTGCAGAACCACCACTGCACAGTCTTTTCCGGCCAGCAGACCCCGTGGCTGACCCTGCACCCCCGCTCCAGCGGAGAACCCCCATCGTACTGGTCAGTACAGTCCGGTCCAGCCCCGCCCGGCTGTCCACAACAGCGCTGACCCCGATCTATTGCATCCCCCACGTGGCCGACCCCAAGCCCGGCTCCCTCCGGCGAAGCCCCGCCGCTGGCCGCCTGAACCCTATCACGGACATGGCAGGACACAGTTGACGTCGGACACGACCAGGATACAGTTCGCGTCAAGTTGACGCACGGACGCGTGAAACTCAGCGTTCACAGAGCCCTGTTCAGGTACCGTTTTCTCCCTCCTCGTATTTCCGTTTTTGATTCCGTCAGTTGCGTCGCGTAGACTATATGACCCTCTCGGTGCCAGTGCAACCCGCTCGGTGCATTGCGTCCTGTGGTGATCGCGAACCGCATTCCAAAAACAGGAAAACCAAGACCCCATTTCACCCCGGAACTGAGTACGCCCCGCCAAACGGGATAACTTGGTCGGACGCGGTATTTACCGAAATGTGCGCGACGCTGATATGAACGTGTAGGATTTTGGAGAAGCTGATTTGGATGTGCGTGCACACCGGAATCAACGCGTATCCGCTGACAACGCCCCGTATCCGTCCATTTTGGAACACGTTGTAACTTTGTGTACACATCGGATCGAGACGAAACTTGCGCCATCGGACTCGTAGCAATATGCTGTTCCTGTGCCCCAAGTTTGGTTCGATTATGAGAACGTTGACAAAATCGCGTATCGTGGGCCCCATAGGCTCCACTTGACGGGCGATTTTGTGATCGGCTCATCGGAATCCAATTCAGAAAGTTCCGTTAGGTTCATATCATCGTTCCTGACTTTTTGACACTAAGTTTGATAAACTTGGAGATCTTTGACCCTGACACACTTTTTGGTGCAAAGTGGCCCACATGTGGACCCTGCTTTGACTCGGAAATGTTATTTTTGCCCCTGTGTCCAAATTGGACTCAAGGACAGGCATTTTTAGCTATTTGATATTTTCTGAATCTAATGGTGATATTTATTTCAGCAACCGGAGTAGTACCTGCAGATCACACTGAGACCAGAGCTACAATTGGAGCTAGAACCCCAGGCAAGTGTACCTCGCCAAAACTTGCAGTTCTTATTAGTTATTCCTTTGACTATATATATATATTTGTGCATGCTTGACCTAGGACCGTGTGACTTACATAGCGTCCGATTAATAGTCGGGTGCCAACACCGTACGCGACGTTGTGTATTGTCATCTAGACATGGATACCGAGACCCCGTATTTTTCGTACTTGTCTTATCAAGTACATCATAACCCAGGACACCTGACACTATTTATGAGACATAATCTTACTGAGATATTCATGGCGATTCTTTATAGGATACATGTTACATGACTTAGACATTATATTCTTAGATCTTATTATGACTTACTATATTAGTTATGATCCTGCGTGGCATGGACATGAGACGTTGTGTACATGAGACGCATGATTACATTGGGTAGGGAGAGACACACAGGCTACAGGTTGATTATATATATTATAACGGTGTCTCAGTCTGTCTTTGAGCTAGACAGCTGACGGTGTCTCAGTCTTTCGCTGAGCTAGACAACCACATGATATCACTACTACCGGCTCCCCGACACAGAGCTTGTAGTAGTTTCAGCCTGAGTTCTAGTGCTGCTCTCATCTTGTATATCACTTAGCTTGTTATATAGGTTACACTATTGAGACACACAGGCTACAGGTTGATTTTATATTATGCTGGCGTCTCAGTCTTTCGCTGAGCTAGACGACCATATGATATCACTGCTACCCGGCTCCCCTACACAGAGCTTGTAGTAGTCTCAGCTTGAGTACTGGAGATGTTCTCACCTGCATTTCACATAGATGGTTACATATTTACCCTTTTTATTCATTTATTCTATTTCACTGCATTGTTATGGCTTGTATTATCTGTACCTTGCTATGTCCCTTGAGGACCTGGATCTGAATTATGTCCCCAGGATTAGCAGAGGAGATCCACCCAGAGTTATACAGTACAGGAGCATTAGCAGGAGCAGGAGCAGGAGCAGACACTGGAGCAGTACCAGATCCATTAGACGCTTGATCACCGAGGTTATCTTCTGAGTATATACTGTTCCATACTCAGTATTGGCTGTAGTTATCTTTATTCTTGTATCTTGACAGATGTATCAGACTCATTATCGGGTTATTCCCCTAGTTTATACTTTATTGAGATATGATCTTGCTTTACGATTCTGATGTTGTTATATTCATATCAGTGGATGAGATTAGTATATCTAGACCCTTATTGTTGTACTACAGCTTAAGCATGCCCCGATGGATCCATTAAATTGGGTTTGTCCATCGGTGTGTGCTGCTGGCCATTGCCATGTGGCTAGTCCCTCGATATTTTGGGACTGGGGTGTGACAGAAATACCAATTAAATATGTGATCAAGAAACTATCGGCTAGTAGTGTAATCATTTGCTACTAATTAACCATATAATTCATGTATGGTTGAGTTAGCTCCTTAGTGTAATCATTGAATCTTCCAGGCCGATCACATATTTAGTTTGTATCTCAAAACACATAGTTATTGTAGATTCCATTATTTAGTTCCTTGATTACATGGTTCTATTTCTGACATTTTAGTTCATTCCTTTATTCTTGTACGCATTGATTATATTCTGTTGTTAGTATTGCATATTCTCTCATTGTTCTTGATTATCAGTTTTAATCTCATCGTAGATAGCATCTTCTATTTTACTGCTTTATAGTTTTTGTCAATTAATTGGAACTGCTATTGGGTTGTACTTCGCTCCATTCCTGACTGGAATATATTTTTCAGAGATCCGAGAGATTGGATTCGAGAGATTGGTGTCCAACATACTATGGACTTCGACTTATAGATGGTGCATACTTGGACCCATTATTTTTGGAGTGATTGACGGAAGGTTTATCCGGATCATTAGTTTTCATAGTTAGTTTCTTTAGCATTTTGGTATCGGATTTGTTTCCGACTTTTAGTTTGTGAATGGATATTATTTTATTGTTGATTATTAAATTTTTGATGTATAGTTAGACTTCCTTCATATCTTTTCATGTTTTAGATTGTGATTGAGTTTTGAGTGAGCTATTATTGGCAAACTTTATATTATTGTGAGATTTTAGATAGTATAGTAGACCAAGACAGCGTTCTACCGTCGATTCTGTGGCGTAGGGTGGATGTTGTTTTCGACTTGCATCCCTATATTGGGTGCAGATCGTGACATGTTTTAAGTGGTTGCCCATGCAGGTCAGACTTCACAAGTAGTGCGATGTCGTGGTAGTGCGACAACTTAGTTGTACTACTGCGAGCCTGCAATAGGATATAGGATATAGGATGTAAGATATTAGGATGAGTGGATACTCAATCACAAAATTCTTGCGAGATTCCTGGGATGACCCTTGAGAATCTTATTACAATTCTCATTTCAAATTTTTTCCTTATTTCCGCTCGCTCTAACTTGTTGTTGTTGAACTTGATTCTTGGTGATCGATTGTTGAATTTGATCCTTGGTGATCGATTGATTTAAATTTTTTGTGTTCGTTAGTAAGTTTGATTTTATATCGAGAGAAATTTTACGGACTAAGTTACAGTATTATCTGATGACATATGTTGATGAGGACAGTGAGAAAGCTGAAACGTCTACTTTGGTTATGGAGCCTAGAGTATATCGCAGCCATATTAGGTAGTGTAGCAAAAGCGTAGGGACCTGACTTTGGATGTACATATCTCAGTTATGAAATTTAAAATTTCTGGCAGCTATACTAGTTGGCACAGTGAGAATTCTAGATGACATGATTATAGAGTTGCATACCCTAGTTATGGAATCTATCGTTTATCACAGCTATGCTTACTGGCATGGCGAGAATTCTGAGTGTCATGATTTCGGACAGATGTGTATGGTTATCAGATTGTATCTTAAATTGGTTCTTAAAGTATCATCTCAATACTTATTTATTTATGTTATTTCAGGATTTGTTCCATAGCTTAGAAGTATAGATACCTTCAGTTCTCTAGTTCCTTATATAGCTTATTTTTATTAGAGTCCTTGTTAGTGTGATAATTGGGAGTTACAATTAGGTCAGTGTCTTGAGTATTAATATTGACTATTGAGAGTGTGACTTATGAGTCTGTAAGTAATTCTTGGTTAGGCATGTGAGCAATAGGCATAAATCTAGAGTAACCCATAGCATAGTTCTTTATAGCACTAGTTCTATAATAGGTGTTATTATAGATAGTATGGGCACTATAGGTAGAAAGGAGAGTAGAGAGTATTTGTAGTAGTCCTATGAGTTAGTATCAGAGTCAACATGTTAGTTTATGATAGTCATAAATTCATGTAGTTGGGTGATCCATGTAACAATTAAGTATCAAGGAAATTGTGTTAAAAAAAAATAGAGCATGATATTCAATTTGGTGGTTGATACTTGGGTATGTCAAGAGTAGAGAAATATATATGCATAAAGGGTATTAGTGAGCATGCCATAGTAGAATGGTATCCATAAGTACATAGGAAAGTATGAGAGAATAATAATATATTATGCTAAAGTAATAAGACTTGTGTTAAGATAAAGTAGAGTATTAATGTGATTAGACAGGAGTATACCAGTATATGACTAGTGATGGGTATCTCACCTAATATTCAGGCTAGTGATGTGTTGGAAACAATAGGTGGGATAAGTGTCAAGAAATTGTGTACAGGATATACAGTGGATTATAAGTGTCAGTGTAAAAGTTCATGAGTATCAGAAAGTGAAAGCATGAGTGTTTATATTATGTCATGGTATTGTAATGACTAGAAGGTACTTGTGTATGTATTATGATACTAATATATAGATGAGAACTTTAAGATGATTAACAAATGTTAGAGGATGAGTTGCACCAAGTATCAGATTGAAAGAGATACCTAGTAACAAGAGCCAGAGTACCTCATGTATTATGAAAGTTTAGGTACAAGCATAATAGAGGAGAGACATGAGTAACTTGGTATACGGATATCATCAAAAATATGAGAGATGATGTCTTGTGTAGATAATAACAAGATTTAAGTAAGGCATCCTATTGAGAGTATTAGGTTGAACGAGGGTATACTAATAAAATACATGATTGAAAAGGTATACAAGTGTTCCTTGCTAAAGAATGATTGGAAAATTTTGGTGATTAAAACAGAACAAGGAGGTAGTATCTTAGCAGTATCTTGAATAGTATCCTAAGTAGCAAGTGCCAGTGAGCTAAGCATGTGCCAGTGAGCTAAGCATGTCCATGACCTAGAATTAGAGTATATCACTAGTATTTAGTAACCCTTAGTATTAAGAATATCTTGACTAGGTTGATGATTAGTGAATGCTTAGTGTGATGGAATAGGCCACAGATGGCATAACAGATTACCTCACCAGTAAAGAAAGATACCTCAGCAGGTCAGAGACTGAATTTTATGATAGTTAGAGACTATATCTAAGTATAATTTCTCTTTCAGTAGAATGATATAATTGTATGTTATAGGATATATACTATTTTAGACTGTGATTAATGGGCCTAAGAGAGAGGGGTGAGAGTTGTAATTACGAGGACAAAATTCTTCTAAGGGGGGGTAGATTTGTCACTACCATATTTTCTAGGAAAGAGTATTTTAGTCATTTGATAATTAATTAAATATTGTGCATATTAAATATTTATTTGTTGTATTATTTATTTATTGTTAGCATGTTAGATTTATTTTTCGACTAGTGTTAGTGGACCAACTAGTTTAGTTTAGACTCATGGACCAACATTTAATTCTAGTTAGAATTGAGCCTAATAATTAGAAGTCCAATTATTAGGAGGATGATTAATTATGTTAAACCCATTAGACGAGAAGCTTCCCTCCTTAATTAATTTCTTTATGAGAGGCCCCAAGGGGTATTTTAGACTTTATATAGCAGCTTGAGGGAGGGGGCAAGTGAGGCCTATATAAAGGGGATGAAAACTTTCTCTCTCTTTATTTTTTTATTCTAAATCTAGATCTAGAAAATTCTCTCAACCAAATTCCTACCAAATTTTTACCCAATTATTTTCCAAATCACCATTGGAGGCTATTAGAATATGGATCTACAAGAAGGAGCATAGATCTACAAGGAGGAAGCATGGATTTATAAAGAGGAGCAAGGATCTACAAGTTGAAGGCCAATTTTATCAATTTTGAAGGTTTCATTGGGAATCCATCTCCCAATAGGTACAATTTAGTTTTTCTCCTTAATTTAGGTTATAAATCTGAGAATTAACCATAAAAATGAACCCATATGGATAGGCTACCCATAGGATTTGGTTTTGTGTTCATAGGAGGCCCATTGAGAAAGTTATGGTACTTTTTGTGTCAATTTTGGGGGAATTCCGAGATTGACATTTGTTGTGTGTGTCAATTGGTCCTATCGATTAATTTGGCATGTGCTTAAATGTTTGGGGCTTGTTTCGTATCCACAATTTGGTACGTATAGGTCATACCCCATCAATTTGGTGATAAGTGTTGATTTGGGAGTTTTTTCGCCGACACGGGACTTTGTGCATGTTATATTTTAACACGGACACATAGATTTATGTTTTACTCTCCGTATTATTCATAAATAATATATATGACTTGTTCATGTCCTTCGGAGTATGTTTGGATGTGTGGTCGACTCGTGTCGCATGCGTATCCTAAATCTAGTGGGATACGGGGTTATACGGTCCATGTATGTGCAATTTAATTGTAGATCTAATTCTTTTATGTTCTTATTTCATGGAGAAGTATAATTATATATATATATGTATATATACATAATATGGTGTATATATATATTATGTAATATTGTGTCTTAGATCTATGTATCTACGTATATATATTATATGTGTATATATTGTATGTAGCTATTCTTATATATGTATATATATTTATATATGGTAGCATGTATAGATATGTATATGTAAATAGATAATTATTGTGGTTATATTGTGTATATATATTTATGTAATGTTGTATCTTAGATCTATGTACCGATGTATATACTATATGTGTTTATTTATTATGTAACTATTTTTCTACATGTAGATATATATTTATAAGTGGTAGTATATGTATATATAATATAGTAAATATATTTATATGTGGTTATATATATAGTTATATTATATATTGTTATGTATTTATATAGCGTATGATTTCTTATACGTATACATATATATATATATATATATATATATATATATAGATATAGATATATATATATACATTACTATGTATGTGTGTATATGTTATATATAGTTATTATGTACATATATATGTATGGGTGTATGTATATTCATTAGTAGTAATTATATGTGTATATTTAGTAAATATATTTATGTGTTATATATATATATATATATATTATATATATATGTCTTATTATATATATATTATAGAGCAGGAGCTACATCGACAGATTATAGTGTCGCAACAGCAGCAATAGCACACAGCAGCAGCAACAGGAGAAACAGCGACAACAGTTGGCGACAGCTGCAGAAAACTGTCGCTTAAACAGCAGCAATAACACAGCAGCAGAAGAAACAACGACAGCAGCCAGCGACAGTTGTAGGAAACTGTCGCTGAAACAACAGCGTATCAACAGAGTATCAGGAGCTTTAGTGACAATTTTTAGCGACAGTATAGAAAACAGTCACTAAAACAGCAGTGTATCAGTATCAGCAGTAGCTTTTGCGACAGTAGACAGGGGCTTTTAATGACAGTTTGGCAGTTTTTACTATATTAGATATTAATATATGTATATATATATATATATATATATGGTAATTAATATATACGTATATATGTTCATAATTTTCTAGTTGTGCTTTAGTATACTATATGTATAATATATTTAGTGGTAGCATATAATATTATTGGAATAGTTACTATATTTTAGATATCTATTGTTATGAGTATATTTAGTTATATATATTATATATTTGTAGGTATGTATGTATGTACGTATATATGTATTAGTATTTAGTGTGTAGTTGGTAGTTAGTATTTTTTCTATTTAGTACATACTAGAAGTTATATTGGATTGATATATATATATATATATATATATATATATATATACACATACATATAATTATTGATGAATAGTTAGTATATATATATGAAGATTTTGGTAATTACCTTGAGATACCAAGGTAAGTATCAAGAGATACCAAGGTATGAGTAGTAGGTATTGGCATAGTAATAGGATAGTTATAAACTAATTATGGGTTGGTATTAAGGTGACTAAAATAAGGTATATAGTATTGTATAAATACTAAATACATGGTAGTTTATAGTTATAGTTGGATAGTTAATATATATATACTAGAGTGACATTACCTTGAGATACCAAGGTAAATGCCAAGGTATTAAGGATAACCAAGGTATTGGGTTTGGGTATCAAAATAGAGGTTTTGTATTGCGATACCAAGTTGGTTCGAAATCAAGGTATCCATTTAGCATTAGTAATTAGGATTTAATGTATATAATATTATTTGATATGTACATATGTGTTATATTTATCCATTGTTTGCGTATCCTGAGATACGGTATCTTAGAGTTGACCCAGTTTGACTTTTGACTTAGAATTGACTTGTTGACCTAGAAGTTGACCAGTTTAACTTATTCTTTTTCCAAAAAACTTGTATTAATGCAATATTCCATATATAGGTCTGTGATACCAGTTCAGACATTATTTCTTATCATTTGCTCTAGACCACAAGCGAGTATATTCTCTGATAATTTATATTATTTGATTACCACTATAATTAAACTATTTAGAAATGTTACTTATGATTCTTGGTACGATGGTACACGGATTGGTATTGTTATTGGATCGTCAGTCATGGGATGTTACCTTGATTATGGAGATGGTACCGGATATTGTCCTTATTGGTATTGTATAACATTGAATATTGTAGATTAAATATTGGATAAATTGGCTATTGACGTATCATGATTCGATCCATCATATTAGTCGGGGCGGGAGAAATACCAATTAAATATGTGATCAAGAAACTATCGTCTAGTAGTGTAATCATTGGCAACTAACTAACTATGCAATTTACGTATGGTTGAGTTAGCTCCTTAGTATAATCATTGAATCTCCCAGGCCGATCATATATTTAGTTAGTATCTCAAAACACATAGTTATTGTAGATTCTATTATTTAGTTCTTTGATTACAATATTCTATTTCTGACATTTTAGTTCATTCCTTTATTCTTGTATGCATTGATTATATTCTGTTGCTAGTATTGCCTATTCTCTCATTGTTCTTGATTATCAGTTATATACTCATCGTAGATAACATCTTCTATTTTACTGCTTTATAGTTTTTGTCAATTAATTGGAACTGCTATTGGGTTGTACTTTGCTCCATTCCTGACTGAAAAATATTTTTTAGAGGATCCGAGAGATTGGTGTCCAACATACTATGGACTTCGACTTATAGATGGTGCAGAATTAGACCCATTAGTTCTGGAGTGATTGACGGAAGGTTTATCCCGATCACTAGTTTTCATAGTTAGTTTCTTTAGCATTTTGGTACCAAATTTATTTCCGACTTATAGTTTGTGAATGGATATTATTTTATTGTTGATTATTATATTTTTGATGTATAGTTCGACTTCCTTCATATATTTTGGTGTTTTAGATTGTGATTAAGTTTTGTCTGAGCTATTGTTGGCAAACTTTATATTATTGTGAGATTTTAGATAGTATAGTAGACCAAGACAACGTTCTACGGAAATTCAGCGGCGTAGGCTGGGCGTTGTTTTCGGCTTGCATTCCTACATCGGGTGCGGGTCATGACAGCAACCCACCAGTGCTCCCTGGCATTGTTGCGGTCTTGGCTGCTGTCGAGCCAGTACTATCACTGTTGAAACGATCGCCCTCCTTAGCGCTGAATCATGGATATGTAAGCCTGGTAATGGTGCTAACGTCCGAGGTAATCCTCTACCTCCTCCTTCGCTCTGAGTATGAGACCTCTTCTGGCCTCCTGTCCTTACCGATAACATATGCATGGTAAGCTCATACCTCCGAGCTGCTATCAGTACTTCTTCATAAGTCTGGTAGTCATGCCCCTCCACTAATTATAGAATCTACAGATGAAGTCTTTACAGGAATCTTATTGCTCTATCCGAATCCGAAGCCACCATTGTCGGAGAAAATCTACTCAACTTGTAAAACTCGACTTCATAACCATCTACAGTACTACCGCCCTGCTTGAGACCGATAAACATCTGCTGGAGCTCATACTACTTAATTACTCCAAAGTACTTGTTCTAGAATCAAGCCTAAAACTATCCCAGAAGATAGGATGCCTCAAGCCAATCTTTACTAATGCCCACCAGTCACGGGCAAGGTCTTGAAGCTGCAATCGAACTTGGTTTACTCCTTCATCCACCAGAACCCTTGCTACTATCAAAATAACCTTAATATCCTGCAAGCATGTATCTGTTGTGATAACGTCCTCCGTGCCATCGAAGTACCTTAGGTTTAGTCAGTAAAATCTAACGGACGCCCCTGAATTAGTCCTTTCTTCTCTTTCTAGGGCCGGCTGCAAACCTTGACTCAAAAAAATATTCTTCTCTTGTTGTTGAAACAGTTGATGTTGTTGTATCGCCATCAGGAGTTACTGCGTAGCCATCATTCCCTAGAGGATCTCCAGTAATGTCGGGGTGTCAATCACCGTTGGTACTGCTGGTACTACTAGTACCACTGGGGGTACTGGAAACTTAGGGCCTGGTTGCTTAACATGTCCTACTTCTGGTTCCATTTTGTAAGCTTGTTCAA
The DNA here is from genome assembly GCA_036927795.1 of Iris macrosiphon. Classification (NCBI taxonomy): domain Eukaryota; kingdom Viridiplantae; phylum Streptophyta; class Magnoliopsida; order Asparagales; family Iridaceae; genus Iris; species Iris macrosiphon. The sequence goes on along the minus strand of JAYESA010000019.1, from coordinate 152,884,266 downwards.
CTACTGGCCCTATCCTATTTTGACTCTTAACAGGTGCTACCTCCCATTGTTGCCTAGGAGAACGTTATCCTGCCATGCCTACTTCTCCAGCAACTGAAGAAGCCCTAAAGAAAAGGACAAGAAATATCAAGAACAAGACGGGAAGGATCAAGGGAATAATAGATTTGATAGTCAAACAAGGCTTCGAGGATAACAAGTTTAGGATTTTAAAGGCACATGTTTGATTTATATACCTATGACCATAACACCCCACAAGTCTGAAAATACAAAAATTCATGGGCCATCACTAAAACCTTGTCATGCCCCAGTACCGGAATACGGAGACGAACATTGCCAGCTCTCCCGTACAAGGTATAAAATATCGTACGACAGTCATAATTGTAACTAGACAAGGGGGTGCATACTACAAGCAAGTCACTTAGGGTCACACAATATATTTATTGTCTCAATCAATAAGGTAAGAACTTTAAACATAGAACATATATGACAAGGAAGTAAGGCATTCCAAACTCCTCGCCACAATATTCAGGAAACCAACTGTACAAAAATAAAAAAGCTGGCAGAGTAGCAAAAGTACATGACCATAATCAACAGTAGTCTGATTAATTACAATCATGTAAGAAAACTAGATGTCTAGATTTATGGCTAACAAGTGCCTTTGACTAAATGCCCAAAATGAGTAAAATGAGCAATAACGAGCATGAAAGAAAAAATCTACTCGTTTTCCTCAAGGACCATCCGTCTTGTTCATGCCATTATTCAAGATAAAGTACGCTTAATCCTCGGGTTCTAGCTCTAAACCGGGCCATACAAAACTAGTGGGGTTAGACTCCAAATAACAATTACCACAAAGGAAGCACAAATGAAGAAATAAAACCAGGTTATGAAATGGATACATATATGTAGTTTTGTCTCGTAATTTTGGTTTGTAGCCTATCATGACACAATAATCTAACCCAACAACCAAACAAGGACATGGGTTAGACCATTGCACCATGATAGTCCATGTCTCTAGACTATTCGACAGCAGATACAATCATAATCAAGCTCAGTTACAAAATTGGCCTATCACTTGTACGTCTTACTAGGTGGAGTCTAGGTTTTCCCAGAGGTATTATGCATATAATAGGAGTCCTAAGATCGAACAATATTCTAGCAGGGGCTAGCCGAGCCAAGAATTGCCGTATAGCATATAGTATTATTCACCAGTCCCTTGTAAGGCCATCGTACTAAGATCGAATAGAACACGTAGTACAATATAATAGTCGGATATTGCCATTCACTAATGAGGAATTAAATAATATTCATGGGGGCCAGTCTTTTCTCCCATCGAATGAATGAGGGTGGCTAGTTAAGCATGATCTTAGGATTCTGTCCCTCCCAATGCTCTATATATTTTAGTTGCCTAGTTAACCCTACGGTTAGCTGGAGTCATATGGCATGGTCACATGTTATTTCCTTTATATGTCATACCGTAGTACTATCATGTTAGATACGAATCCACTTCTTCACATATATGTCATACCATAGTACTTTGCTTCCATGACGTAACACAGAAGAGGCCAGTGACCTCGACAGTGATAAAATATACTCGGCAACAGTGGTCGAGGCAACATCAGCAGCAACAACAATAATAATGACAGGGAGCACCGACGGTTGGTACTTATTATGGCAAGGGATGTCATACCCAGAATATTTATCAGGCAACAAATGGACTATGCTTGAGATATAGAAGTCCCGATCATAGGGTTGCCACTTGTCCAATGATACAGAGGCCAGGAGGGCCAGTAAGACAGTTTTTTGTATTGCCAGCTCCAAGGGCAGTGCAGCAAGGAGGACCAGTAGTAGTGGCACGGCCTATAGCTCAACCTTCTTTGCCGACGCAGGCTCAATTCTACCATCAACAACAACAACAATAGGAACAACATAGACTATAACAATGACACTAGGAAAGAAAATAATAAGAAGTTGGACAAGGCCAAAGGCATGCGTTTACTTATCCCGGGAATAAGCTATGGCATCAGACAACATAGTGGCAGGTAACATTTTTGTTACACCCTTTCCTTCCATAGCATTATTTAATTCTAGAGCTTCGCAGTCATTTATATCTGTACAATATACGACACGTATTTGATTGAAGTTTGAGGCATTGCTAGAGAGGCTAATATACTCACTGGTAATAGGATCATAGGAGTTAGTATGGTGTGCCTAGCATGTTTGTTCATAATATATGGATATTTATTACACGCAAAGTTGAACAAGTTTACTATGGGTAACTTTGACGTTATCTTAGGCATGGACTGGTTGAGAGACAATCATGCAACGATAGATTATTATGAGGGTAGAGTGATATTTAGAGTCCCTCGTCTAGAAGAGTTTGTTCTTAGCAGAATAGCAGAATATAATCATAAGGAGGGAATCACAATAGTAGCAATGGAAGAGGACCCGATACCCATAATAGTTGAAGAATTCATGGACGTCTTTCACGACGAGCTTCCCGGATTACTCCAAGTTAGAGAAGTAGAGTTCTGTATAGAGTTTATGCTAAGGGTAGAGCCAGTATCCCAGAAGTTATACCCAATGTCACCATAACAGCAGGATCCGTTATATCGACACGTGAAAGAACTGAAGGCAAAAAAGTTTATTCGGACCAGTGGATCACCGTATGGGGCACCAGCAGTTTTTGTAAAGAATAAAGATAGATCAATATGGTTGTACATAGATTACAAGTAATTTAATAAGGTGACATTGAAGAACAAGTATCCTTTGCCCAGGATTGATAACTTGTTTGACCAATTAAGCAGAGTAAGACTATTGTCCATGATAGATCTGCGATCATAATACCATTAGGTGCGAGTTCGGGAGCAGGATATACCGAATACTGCGATCATATCATTTAGGTCACGATATAGGCATTATAAATTGTTAGTTATTCCATTCGGACTGAAAAATGCTCCAGCGATATTCATGGATTTGATGAACCATATTTTTATGCCATACTTTGAACAATTTGTGGTAGTATTTATCGATGACATTCTTGTGTATTCTCGTAATGAGTAGGAATATGATGTGCATCTCAGGATAGTACTACAGACTTTGACGGAACAACAGTTATAGGCAAAGCTTAGTAAGTATGAATTTTGGCTTGATCATATATCCTTTCTTGGGCATATTATTTTTGGAGCAGGATTGTCAATTGATCCCAAGAAGGTAGATGCAGTAGATAACTGACCAGTTTCAATGACAGTAGCAGAGGTGCATAATTTTTTGGGCTTGGCAGGATACTGCATAAGATTTATGACAAACTTTGCTAAAATCTTGGCACCTTTGACTCGGTTGACGCACAAGAAAGTTATATTTGTGTGGTCAGCAGAATGCCAGATAGCCTTTGAAGAGTTAAAGAAGAGGTTAATCTTTGCACCAATCCCTACTCTTCTAGTAGGCTCCAGAGGATTTACGGTGTATTGTGACACATCTCGCAAGGGGCTTGGATGTGTTTTGATGCAGCACGGAAAAGTGATAGCGAATGCTTCTTGGCAGCTTAGATATCACGAGAAGTACTATCCAACTTACAATTTGGAGTTAGCAGCAGTAGTATTTTTACTTAAGCAATGAAGGTACTACATATTTGGCAATCGGGTGGAGATCTTCACAGAACATAAGGTTTTGAAGTATGTGTTCACGCAAAAGGACTTAAAAATGAGATAGAGAAGGTTGCTAAAGCTATTGAAAGACTATGACATAGAACGTCAATACCATCCAGCTAAAGCAAATATAGTAGCTGATGCACTTAGTAGAGGAGGTAGAAAATTTATGTTGACCACTCAGAAAAACATTTTAGAAGACTTACGAGAGATGGAAATCGAGATAGTACTTCCAACGGAAACAGGAGTTCTGGCTAGTCTACAGATCCAGTCAACTTTGGGAGATAGAATCAATATATCTTAGGCTGAGAACCAAAAGATTCAGAAGCTACGGGCAGAATGCGAGTCTGGCCTTCGAAAAGAGTTGACGATTCATGCAGATGGAACACTAAGGTTTGGGAACCATCTATGTGTATCAAACAGAAATAATCGACATGAAGTTATGACCGAAGCACATAGTTTTCAGTACTCCATTCATCTGGGAGGTACAAAAATGTACTAAGATATCAAACAACAATTTTGGTAGAACCAAATGAAGAGGGAAATAGATTAGTTCGTATTGTGATGTCTGATATATCAACAAGTAAAGGTACCGACAAGTTTATTGTAGCCGCTTTCTATTCCAGAGTGGAAGTGGGAACACATCACCCTAGATTTTGTGACCGGTTTACTTAGATCACCGACTGGTCGAGATACAGTTTGGGTGATAGTAGATTGACTCACAAAAGTAACGTATATATTTTTTTTAGATTAGGACAGTTTACAGAGCAGTAGGTAGATTTGTATATGCGACAGATTATAAAAAAATATGGTGTGCCAGTAAGCATAGTGTACGACCGAGTTACCATGTTTACTTCTCATTTCTGGAGAAGCTTGAACTAGAGATTGGGTACCAGGTTAAGATTTAGTACTATGTACTACTTATCACTTAGTTAAGATTGATTACTTCGTACAACCCCAAACAGACAGGCAATCAAAGTAGACCATCCAGACCCTGAAAGATATATTACGAGCCTGTAACCTAAAATTTGGTAGATCTTGGAAGAATTACCTTCACTTAGTAGAATTCTTCTATAACAATAGTTATCAAGCCAGTATTCAGATGGCACCTTCCAAGGTATTATACGACAGAAAGTATAGATCACCATTAGCATAGGACGATATTAGTGAGCGAAAGAAGTTAGGCCCCAAATGATCATGCAGACAGTAGAAATTGTCAGGCAGATCAGGATCGACTTTGAGTTGCGCAGGATTGACATTGTCACTGGACAAACTAGCATCGTAGGCCTTTAGAGTTTTGTATCGACGACTACGTATTCTTATAAATTTTGCCAACCCTTGGAGTTATTAGATTCGGGTTCCACGGGAAGCTTTGTACGTGATACGTTGGCCGTTTGACATTCTCAATCGGGTAGACGATGTGGCTTATCGTCTTGTCCTTCCATCTTCGTTAAGAGAGGTGCACGATATATTTCTATATCTCTGTTGTGTAAGTATGTTCCAGATCTGAGTTATATCCTCGATCACTTTGAATTAGTCGTTGGTACCGACTTATCTCACAAGGAGCAACCCGTATCCATTCTGGACCGAAGAAAGAAAAAACTCAAGAACCGGACTATTTCTATTATTTTAGTTGCCTGGGGCCTTCATACTCTTAGAGAAATGACATGGAAACGTGAGGATGATATATGGTCTTGGTACCTGCACCTGTTCGATTTGGAAGGTATATTCTACCTTATGCCTTCATATCTTAGAATTTTATGATTAGACGATCACCTATGTGTTATGATGTTATTGCTTGCATGTGTAGAATAGGTAATATATTTATATCGTACCTGTATTAAATTCTCTAGTCTTACTTTTATTCGAATTTCGAGGACAAAATTTTTCTAAGGTGGAAAGAGATGTCATTTTTCGTTCTCAATATACATATTTTCGAACGTATTATTCTCGCTTGCATATTATTTATTTGGTTGCATGAGACTAGACCCATTCTTTGGTTTGTCTTGGTTCATTGTTTATGGTTTGGGTTAGTCTGGTTATGAGTTGAACCCATGGTCTAAACCTCAAACCCTAGCTATATAACCTAACTTCTTTCCCTCTCCCTCTTCATTTTTTCTTTTCCTTCTCTCTCTTAGATTTTTTTCTCCCTCCATAATCAAGTATATCTTGCATGATAAATAGAGAAACCCTCCATATTATTTGTATATTATATTTATTTTGTAATTTTAAGCATGTTTAGAACTTGGTATTTTTGGATTTGGTGGATAGAATGGTGTAGATCTAGATTTTTATGAGTGTTGGTGTTCTTGAGTTATTTTCTTGGTTTTGATCTTTAGAAACTTATTATTTTTAAAAACTTATTGTTCTATATGATGGAGCACTTTATTTTGAGTACTTTGGCTTTCGAACTACTTGATTTGGAGTTAAGATGAGGATTTTATGGCATATCTAGTCTTTTTGGATTCTTGAAGTTTTTCTATAGCCGATCTTGCTGTTCTGGGATGATGGAGTACCATGCGGCCCAGTAACATGTGCCCCCTCCCGCATGTGTCCATCTTGTTAGACGCATTTCTGCTTGTGCATGCTTTTAAAAGTATGATGCATAGTACCTTGAACGCATAAAAATTCACTAAGTCCTGACAACATGCGCCGATAGTCCATACGACTTGGAGATTATGCGGCCAAGGTCCATGTGTCTCTTCTTTTGGGCTTATGTCTCTATATGACTTTTGTGTCTTTGTACGACTTTATGTGCTTTTATATTTTCTTTCTAATACTTATGCATCCATGACATGATACGACACTCCTTCACCAAACAAGGACATGAAGTACCCTATCATATCAAGATAGAATATGTACCTTGATTATGGTCAAGCTAAAATATTCTACGTCGTAGTTTCGGTCAACGGTTTATCATAACACAATAGCGAATACCAACAACCAAATAAGGACATGAGTTAAAATATCATGCCACAACAGCATGTGTCGCTAATTCTACTCAACTGAAGTAACAATACACAAGTAGAGATACATTAAGAAGAAAAATAATATAGCTTCAGTCTATAGAGTATCGTAACAGAATGACGTAATCCAACAACCAAACAAGGATATTGGTTGAATCATCATGACACGATAGCCCACTTTCCTGGCTAGGCACCTATATAAGCAAATTAGGCGACCAATAATATTTTACAACTTGACATGTGATCTCTGGATTATCCAAGTAATATAATATATGAATATCCTCAGATCATTTCATAATCGAGCAGGTCTGGCTGAACCAATGATATACAAGCAAGAATATCTGTAAAGATGTACCAGTCCCTTGCAAGGGCCTTAAGCTAATTAATAATCAGTAAAAATTTTAGGATTTTAATAGAAAAGATATTAGCTAGGTCTTATAATTAAATCAGATACTGTACTCCACTAGTACGGATGATATACAGTACCAGTGGTGGCCAACATTTACTCCCAGCTAATTTAGGGTAGTTTGACATGCAAGATCTCTTGGTACCGTTCCCTCCTAATACTCTACTAGTTAAGTTACCTAATTATCCCTAGGTTAATTAGAATATTATGATGTGGTCACATAAATATTCCTGCTTAGATGTCATACTTTAAGTACGAGCATTCTTGATATGAAACCATATTGTCACTCAAAAGATAAATTTGGATTCAGCCAAGTGTGATACAACAATCAATACTATCTAGCCATGACTAAAGTCATTATCCAACTACCAAATCCGTGCATAGAAATAACATATATCACGTAGCAGGAGTATGTGGCATGATGACTCACCCTCTCTCTCTCTATATATATATCAAGTAGCACACTTGGTGCGATTAAGGGTATCAGCACAAATACAATAGTCAAGGCAGGAACAAGTTTTAGAATCTAGATTATGGACAAGTTATCAGGTTACAAGCTATTCAGGACATGATAGTTTAATACTGATCACATTAATTTGTCACTTTATTATATTGATGAATGAGAATAAGAGTAATGCGAGAATACCTCGAGATCAGACCCGCAACCCTTAAACCAAACAAGGACCGAGGCTGTAGAACGTCACCCGAGTTGAACTATGCATCAAATTCTATCCAACTTATGATAAAGTGATCAAGGATAGGTAATCTAATTAACAAGTAAAATAATAAGTGTATACAGGGCTAAATCTACAGGGCTCAACATACGCAGAAAATATTAGGCGCACAAAGCATATTTTTGCATAAAACACATAGAAGTAATGTTGGAGCATAAATGACCAAAATAGGTTGTGGTGCAAAAACAAACAAAAGCAGGGTTGGCATACTTTCACAAGAAAGTCTACGAGCTACAAAGGATGGCGTACTTTGTCAAGTTGACCAATATGGCACACTTTAAAAAAGTGCACAGGCGAAAAAAAGTGCACTTCCAGAGAAAGTGCGCAAGCAAGCTAGCTACACGACAAAATACTTAATTCGAGGTCAAAGCTCGATAGTCAAGAAACTCGTCAGTCGAGGTGCACACAAATCAATAGCACAAAAATCGACAAACCAAAGCTTCGTCTCTAAGGAAACGAAAAGGGAAAAGTGCGCGAACTACCAAATAAAAGCAAATTGCGTCGGTTGACAAAATAGTGGAAAAATGTTCCAGATTGCCAACACGAAGAATGTGCGAAGACTGGCTATGGTACACTTTTCCTTGGTTTCCAATGCAGAACTTTGATGGAATACACATAAAATAAGCCAACTAGGTTTCCTCTCAAAAGTACGGTTCTTGCTAAAGGAGTGTGACTGGCGCACTTTTGTTAGGAGACTAAGTGCAGTATGATTAGTACACACGAAAGGTTGGGACAACACACCAATGCATCCAAAGTAGAATATATGTATTTCTATGCCAAAGTGGTTCCCTTGTATACTCTTCATAGTGCACTGTTCTTCTTCTCTAGTAAGCCATTTGGTATACATATTGTATCATGTTTAAGCATTGAACTTAGATGGACTCGAAAACAAGCACGGCCAAAAGCAAAGTTATATAAAATATGGTCCTCTACACTATGATCTAATTAGTTTTATAAAATATGAAGTTTTCGGAGATCACCCAAGAAAATAAAAGTGAACCCATAGACCCAAACTCTGGTCCATGCAATTCCAACCAAGAAATTCAAGAACGATAAGTATTAAAGATGAAGGGGTGCTCGATCCTAATAATATAAGCTCGAAACAAACATAAATTATTAAGAATTAAAAGCATGCATAAATCCATGGATCTTCTTGTGCAAGATGTACTTGCCTACGGCGGGAGAGAAAACCTAAGAGGGAGAAATGAAAAGGAAATAATGAGCCGAGAGAGAGAGAGAGAAAGGGAAATATATATAGTTTTAGGTTTGAGATACGGACTGTTGGATCACTCAACCCATCCAAGCCATACATGACACCAATCCTACCAAATCTACTCTTCTCTACAACTTACGGGTCCGGTCTAAACAAAGGGCGAGCTAGTAACCCACATGTGCCAATGTGGGCCAAAGACAACATACGCCAAAGTTTGCCGAAAAAGGGGGCTAACAGTTCTTCATGCCCATCCTTAATAAAAGAATATACATGTATGTCATCGATAAATACTACCATGAATTGGACTAAGTAAGGCATGAAAATATGGTTCATCAAATTCTTGAATACCGCTGGATCCTTAGTCAGTCCGAATGGCATAACTAAGAATTTGTAATGCCTATATAATAACCAAAATATTATCTTTGGTATATCCTGCTCCCGAACTCGTATATGATGATATCTTGATAGCAGATCTATCTTGGAGATGACTCTTTCTTCGCTTAATTGGTCAAACAAATCATCAATCCTTGACAATGGGTATTTGTTCTTCACAGTTAACGTATTCTATCGCGTATAATGCGTGCATAACCGTATTAGTCCATATTTTTTCTTCACCAATACAGCTGGTGTTCCCTACGGTAATCTACTAGTCTGAATGAACTTCTTCGCCTTCAGTTCTTCCACGTGTCGAGATAACTGATCAAGTTCCGATGATAAGATTGGGTATACCTTCTGATATATTGGTTCTGCTCTTCGCAATAACTTTATATAGAACTCTACTTCTCTAAATGAAGATAATCTATGAAGCTCGTCGGGAAAGACGTCCATTAATTCTTTAACTATTTTGGGTATCGGGTTCTCTTCTGTCGCTACTGTTGCAAATTTTTTTTATACTGGTCTCCGGCTATTATGCCATGTACAAACTCCTCTAGATCATGGATTCTAAACAATACCCTACCCTCATGATATTTTATCGTCACATGAATGTCTCTCAACATTACCTGCCTATGATAACGTTAAATTTGCCCATAGAAAACTCGATTAATTTCAAAGGTAATAAATGCCCACATACTATAACGGGACATGCTAAGTATACTCTACTAACTTTTTAGTACCGCATTTCTAAAATAGGAGTATTATAGTCTTTTTATATTTATTTAATTTATATGAATGTTATAATTAATATTGTATATTTTAACTAATTGTTAGCATACAACATTAGTTAGCGGACTGGTGTTAGTGGACCTAACTAGACTAGACTTGAGTTGGACCAACATTTAGTTAGTGACTTAATTAATTAACCATTAGGATTAAAGGCTTTCCTTAATTATTCCTTCATGACAAACTAATAGGGGCATAGGGGTCTTTGTACATTACTTGAGAGAGGAGAATAGGGGGCCGACACTAGTTTAGAAAGGCGGATACCCTCTCTTCTCTCATTCTTAATCCACTTCTTTCCAAATTAGGGTTCTTCCTCCATAGTCCTTCCCTCCATCAAATTTCTTATAAATTTCCTTCAAATTCACTCATCCTCACCATCTAAGGAGATTAGAAGCTAATGGCTGCAAGGAGCTTGGAGAAGAAAGAGTTTTGGATTGGTGTTTGTATCCACATCATGTCCTATTGGCTTGTTCATTAGGAAACCATCTTCCAACCGGTAAATTCTAAAATTCCTTCACTAATTAGTTCCATTTGGTGATTTAGAGCATTTAGAATATATCCATGTAATAGGGCTACCCATAGGAAGGAGTTTAAACTCTTAATGACCCTATTATGACTTCTACATTAATTTTGGTATCCATTTTGGAGAAAATCCGAGAATGAGATACCAAGTATTTGTCATTAGATTTGGTAGACTTAATTAGAGTTAGATTTGTCATGTGGGGGTAGTATCATATCCACAATTGGATACGAGTAGGGCGTATCACGTTACAGTGTGTTACTGGGCTCTAATTTGGAGACTTTGTGCATATTAGTGTATTTTATCCTAATTTTTGTTTTTGCATGTTCTAATAGTTATATATAATTATATTTGACATGTGTATTTAGTTATAAATGGGTATTGGAAGTTTTGACATCTTAGTTGGTAGATATCATGGTTGTTGCACTCTAAGTGTTTGTGTTATGACTTTTTGTATATGTTTGTATTTATATATATAAATATATATAAATATATATAAATATATATATATATATATATATGTGTGTGTAGTTGTTATATGGTGTATATGGATATATATAGTGTGATGCATCTTATGCTATGTTAACCACATTGTGTGTGTGCCTCATGTATGGACTGAATGAGAGTGTATTGGTAATGAACTTTAAGTGATGTATCAAATAAATTAGATATCGCCTTATGATACCCAGTTGGTATCATTCTTGCACCCGTGTATCAGTTATACACTGATTGTTGGTCAGGTAAATGGCTGTTAGATGAAGGGAAATGTGCATATTGGTGTTGATGTGCACACATTTGTGTGGATAGTATGGCAGCAGTGCACCAGGCAACATCTCGATCAGATTTGAGTGTGAGGGGATCCAAATAGGAATGTGGGTACACTGCATTGGTGTTGTGTGATCTGCAATTGCAGATGCAGTGAGGAGGGAACAACATTCCTGTATTAGTAAACTGTATGCATATGCATTGGTGATGCTCATATGTGTTAGCTTGTTGCAGTAAGGGAGGTATGCTATAGTTGTCAGATTTAAGTATGGGGGATACTCGGGTTACAGTGCAGTATCAGAGATCAAGCAATAGGACTGTGTGTAGGAATTAGAACTTAGTTGATACCTGAGAGTATCAGGTTGGTTGTATCAATTCAAGGAATATGGGGTATGATTTCAGTGGGTATTAGAGATGTACTGAGTTTGGATAACAGAGTATCAGATGGATGGAGGGCTCGGGTTGGATACCATGAGGATATGGCAGTCACCAATTATAATACAATCACAGAGGGATAACTGATATTGAGGGAACTGCTACTCAAGTATCAGTGTGGATCTAAGAGTTGGAGGTACACTTTTGCATCCACTGTGACTCATTGCAAGGAATGAGGTGTAGCGTCAGATGTGTCTGTTCATGGGGGTTGTTGTGCCATGGCTGTACACAATATGGTGTCAATAGCAGCAATAAGAGAAACATGCATCAGTAGTAGAGCTTCATAGCAGTAGTAGTAGGCAGTCCCAGTTTAGTCCAACTGGAGGCTTGGGTTCAGTTATGTGTTGGTATGATAGGTTAAGGTAATATTAAAATTGATTATAGGCATGTTAGTGTGTTGGTAATACTCAAGTACAGGTTAGTAGTGTTACTAAGTAGAGTATCAGTTAGGGCTATGCTAAGAAGGTGCCATGCTGTAAGCCCCCTGATTTTCATGAATTTTAAATTTGGTTTTTAATAATTTTTCTGGAATTTTCCGAGATTTTTCTGGGATTAAAACCTAGGCTTTTGATAATTAAATGATTTTTATTTGCTGTTAATTAATATTAAAATATTATGGAAATAATATTTTATGGTGTAAAATGGAAAACCGGATATAGGGTAATTTTTCGGGAATTTATTGGACTCCAGAAGTATTTATAAAGCCCTAAAAACTATTAAATAAATAAACCTAATTAAACCCTGAAATAAACCAGGTTTATTTGAAATAAACCCAATTAAACCCTGTATTGAACCGGGTTTATTTGAAATAAACCAAACCGTACCGGACCGGTTCAGCTGAACCAAACCCAGCCCTAAGCAGGTCGGGTCGGGTCGGATCTAGACCCGACCCGAAACCCGTCGACCCGGACCAAAACCCGAAATCCTTAACTGAACCCTAAACCTATTTCTACCCGAATTCCCTTGTTCCGACGCCGGCTCCCTATAAATACCCCACCCGCCGGAACCCTAGACCTCGCTTCCACAACTCAACCCCCTCCCCTCGCCGTCGAGCTCAGCCCTCATCCCCGACGAACCTCCCTGCCCTAACCGCCCTAACCGCCCTCGCCACCTGACCCCGACCAGCGACCTTGCCACTCCCTCTACCTATACACCCAGCCCCACCGTCGATCCGCCCCGACCGACGCCACCGTCGATCCGCCCAGACCGACGACGGGTCAACCTCGCTGCTGCCGCAGGCCACCGCACGACCCTCGCCCGTCGACCCCTCTCCTCTGATCCAGCCCCCGAGCAGCACCCCATCTCCCTTTTCTTCCTCCTCACAGAACCTCCTAGCTCGAGCCCCGACAATCTCCTCCCCAGGAGCTCCGCCGCCGACCCGAAGTCCCCTCTCCGCCTATCTCCTCCCGATCCACCATCGAATTCCCTGAGCATCATCGTCATCATCTTCCATCTCCGGCCGGACAACCCCGCTGCGACCTCGACGGACCTGAGACCTAGCCACCCCGACTACAACTGCCTCTACCTCGGCCGGTCGACCAACCCAGGCCGGCAACGCCGTACCACGACCCTCCGGCCTCTCTCCGGCCGCCAACAACCTTCCCACTCCGGTATCATGCTCTAAACCTAACCCTAGGGCAGACACAGCAGACACAGAGACTCGGATATGTCCAGGACACGAAGGAGACCCTCGGACACCAGAAATCATCGTTCACGGAGCCCTATTCAGCAACCGGAGTAGTACCTGTATATCACACTGAGACCAGAGCTACAGTTGGAGCCGGAACCCCAGGCAACTGTACCTTGCCAAAATCTGTAGTATTGTTACATATTTTTCTTGCTTCATTATATTGCTGTGTATGATTAACCTAGGACCGTGTGACGTACTTAGCATCCGATTATTAGTCGGGTGCCAACACCTTACGCGGTATTGTGTATTATCATCTAGAGATTGACATTCGTGACCCCTATGCATTCTCGTACTTGTCTTATCAAGTACATTATACCCAGGACACTTGACACTATTCATGGACAGGATCTTTCTGAGATATTCATGGTGATTCTGTATAGGATATAGGATTTGACATTGATATTATATTCCTAGATACTATATGACTTGTTGCATTAGATATGATTATGCGTGACATGGACATGGTGCATCGTGTACATGAGTCGTGTGATTACATGGGGTGGGGAGAGACACATAGACTACAAGCTGATCATATATATATAAACTCCTATTATTATGAGGCACAAGACTCTCGAGCAGAGCTTGGCCCATTACGTGTTATTACCGCTACCGGCTCCCCGACACAGAGCTTGTAGCGGCTCAGCCTGAGTACTAGTGATGCTCTCACTTGCATTTTCACATAGATGGTTATATAGCTTACCCTATTTATTTTATTCTCTGCTGCACTGTATTTATTTTGGCTTGTATTTTCTGTACCTTGCTGTCCCCTGAGGACCTGGATCCGGACTTTTTCCCCAGGACTAGCAGAGGAGATCCACCTAGAGTTATACAGTACATGAGCATTATCAGGAGCAGATACAGGAGCAGATACAGGAGCTGTACCGACATCTGAGGACGAGGTCATACCAGAGGACTCATCCTGAGTATTGGCGTGATATATTCATTTATTTCTGTTTCTAGTTATTTTCTTTCCAGTCTATTTCATTGATGTATCAGGCTTATTCTCGAATTGTTCTCCGAGACACCTTTATTGAGATATGCTAGTTATTTCTATTTGCATTTATTCTTGCATTTGATCTGTGATTATCTGTTGTGGATGAGATTAGCATAGACTGTGACTTATATCATTGGACCTACTTATTGTTATATTACAGCTTAAGCATGCCCTGATGGATCCATTAAATTGGGTTTGTCTATCGGTGTGTGCTGCTGGTCATTGCCACGCGTCCGGTCCCTCGGTATTTTGAGACTGGGGCGTGACATGGTTTTCGTGGTGGCCCATGCAGGTCAACGATTAAATTATTCGGTTTCAACTTAGGGACCGAGCAAGCCTGCAATAAGAATAGGATAAGTTTTAAGGATCTTATCCACTTGCTTGAATCGTTCTTGACATCTATATCGGATTCGAATCAATTTCTTGACTCGTATCCTGCCTTGATTCCTGTATGCCTCTTATGTTTATTTTGGATGCAGAGTTATGGAATCCTGATCAAGCAACGAGACTCCTGCAAGATCACCACGAGATGCTGCAGTAGCCAACAAAGATGAAGTAACACCAGTTGATGAAGGTCAAGCAGCTCAACAACGTAGTCAAGCAAGTCAGCATACCTCAAGAATCCAGGAAGATGATGTACCACCATCGACGCAGTCTGCTCCACCGATGCCTACCGTTCCACAAGGGCAGGCTATGGACGAACAACAAATGTTTTGAATGTTCTACGCGATCATGCAAGCCCATAAGAAGGTTCAAGAAGAAGCTCAGCAAAACCAAGCTGAGAAGTTCATCGACAGATTTAGTTCAGAGTAACGAAAGTTAATCAGCTCCATTACAACGGACGTTCTTACTACAACCCAGGCCATGGAGTGCAACACAAGGATAGAGTCCAGCCAGAAGCGGCCGTATACATCAGCACCAGACCGAGCACAACAGGAAAGAGTTACAAAGCGACCACAGATGAATCCACCACCGAGAGCAGCATCAAGAGCCTTAGTTCTTCCTACTTGTCACTACTGTGGCAAGATAGGTCATTTCGCTAAAGAATGTCGACGCAGATTGGGACTATGTTTAGCTTGCGGATCCAAAAAGCATTCGGTAAGGGATTGCCCTGAACGTCGAGAGAAAGCAGTGATGATTCATCAACCAGCCACATCAGCACCTGCCGGAGCACCACAGAAAGAAGTTGCAAAGAAGTCTCCCATGCAACAGCCACCAGAAGCACCTCCTCAAGAAATACATGTCTGTCCATATTGTCGCAGGCGAGGCCATATAGACAAAGAGTGCAGACACAAAAGGAAATTATGCTTAGCTTGAGGATCCAGTCATCATTTAAAGAAGGAGTGCCCCGAACGTCGAGACAGAGCACCAATGAATAACCAACAAGCGTTACCAGCACCATGGCCAGCCTTTCCAGCATTGGAAGTACCATAAACGAGAGTTGAAGGAGTTAGACCACCATCCCCAGGAGGGAATCAGACGAGGCCACCCTTGGCACCACAAGCAACACTCTTCCAGCAGGCTCAACAGCAGCAGAGGAATCAACTGCAAGAATGGGAACAAGCTCCAACGGTGACTTTGGAAGATGCACAGACCCATAGAGTAGCTAATGCGCATAATTTCTCATAGTTATTGGTTTATAGATTTGTTTTGTCTCGTGCCTAGTGGTTCGTGACCTCAGCCTTAACCTATTTAATTTTGAACTTGCTATTAACCTAGTCTGTTTTTATAATTGATAACTGTAGAGATTATAGAGTCTTTTGTTATTGTGCTTATTTTGGGTTGTTTTGTGAACTTGAATTAAGTTGTACCTCCTTTCATCATCATCTAGCGTACTTATATTCGTTGTACTACCTTGACTTATGCTGTTAATGTGGCCTTATTTTGCAAGCTTATCCTTTTATCGAGCTTGTTCATGACATATGTATTATTGGGTCGACACACTAATACAATTGTCTATTCAGAATCAGTGTATTACGGTCTGATCAACCTTAGTGTATTTTGGTTCGCTCTTCGCACGACTACTTCACGTGGATTGAGATATACAGTTGACTAGTATACTTGCCCTCTAAATATGTCTGAGCATATTGTATCAGTTACCTAACTGTACTAATACGAGCATGCGAACAAAGGATTACCAGAATAGGATTTCAATCCACAATTGTCTTGACAAATCTCATTTGAATTCGTTAAACGCATTGATCCTGATACTTCTATTCTATTACCTCACCCTTAAACTCTTTATTATTGATCTTTCTCTTTCCTTATTTTAGAAAGATGAAACCTCGTGCTTGGTATAGGTTTGATATATAGACAGTACTAGATATACCCCAGGCCGGTCGCATTGTTGATGACCCTTTATATATGATTAAGAGAATATCATAGGTGATATGTTTGGTGTTAAAGACTTGAGAATTCAATAATATGATTAAATAAGTTGGGGCATAGATTTATTAGATGTATGGCCTTAGATGATAGATGGGTAAATTCTAAGTTGGGTAGAGACCGCAAAGTTTACTTGAGAGGAATCCTTTAGACTGTAATCAAGTGAGATTGGATAGAGAGAACCCTACCATATTTTAATTTTAAGGAAATTTTTTTTATAAGTTGGGTAGATTGTAAGCCCCCTGATTTTCATGAATTTCAAATTTGGTTTTTAACAATTTTTCTGGAATTTTTTGAGATTTTTATGGGATTAAAACCTAGGCTTTTGATAATTAAATGATTTTTATTTGCTCTTAATTAATATTAAAATATTATGAAAATAATATTTTATGGTGTAAAATGGAAAACCGGACATAGGGTAATTTTTCGGGAATTTATTGGACTCCGGAAGCATTTATAAAGCCCTAAAAACTATTAAATAAATAAACCTAATTAAACCCTGAAATAAACCGGGTTTATTTGAAATAAACTGAATTAAACCCTGTATTGAACCGGGTTTATTTGAAATAAACCAAACCGGACCGGGCCGATTCAGTTGAACCAAACCCAGCCCTTAGCGGGTCGGGTCGGATCTAGACCCGACCCGAAACTCGTCGACCAGGACCCAAACCCGAAATCCTTAACTGAACCCTAAACCTAATTCTACCCGAATTCCCCTGTTCCGGCGTCGGCTCCCTATAAATACCCCACCCGCCGGAACCCTAGACCTTGCTTCCCCAACTCAACCCCTCCCCTGGCCGCCGAGCTCAGCCCTCGTCCCCGACGAACCTCCCTGCCCTAACCGCCCAAACCGCCCTCGCCACCTGACCCCGACCAGCGACCTCGCCACCCCCTCTCCCTATACACCCAGCCCCGCCGTCGATCCGCCTCGACCGACGCCACCGTCGATCCTCCCCGACCGACGACGCGTTAACCTCGTTGCTGCCGCAGGCCGTCGCACGACCCTCGCCCGTCTACCCCTCTCCTCCGATCCATCCCCCGAGCAGCACCCCATCTCCCTCTTCTTCCTCCTTACAGAACCTCCTAGCTCGAGCCCCGACGATCTCCTCCCTAGGAGATCCGCCGCCGACCCGAAGTCGCCTCTCCGCCTATCTCCTCCCGATCCACCCTCGAATTCCTCGAGCACCATCGTCGTCGTCTTCCATCTCCGGCCGGACAACCCCGCTGCGACCTCGACGGACCTGAGACCTAGCCACCCCGACTACAACAGCCTCCAACCGGCCGGTCGACCAACCCAGGCCGGCAGCGCGGTACCACGACCCTCTGGCCTCTCTCCGGCCGCCAGCAACCTTCCCACATCGGCATCATGCTCTAAACCTAACCCTGGGGCAGACACAGCAGACACAGAGACTCGTACACGTCCAGGACACGAAGGAGACCCTCGGACACCAGAAATCATCGTTCACGGAGCCCTGTTCAGCAACCGGAGTAGTACCTGCAGATCATACTGAGACCAGAGCTACAGTTGGAGCCGGAACCCCAGGCAAGTGTACCTTGCCAAACTCTGCAGTATTATTACATATTTTCCTTGCTTCATTATATTCCTGTGCATGCTTAACCTTGGACCGTGTGACGTACTTAGCGTCCGATTATTAGTCGGGTGCCAACACCATACGCGGTATTGTGTATTGTCATCTAGAGATGGATATTCGTGACCCCTTTGCATTCTCGTACTTGTCTTATCAAGTATATTATACCCAGGACACTTGATACTATTCATGGACAGGATCTTTCTGAGATATTCATGGTGATTCTGTATAGGATGTAGGATTTGACATTGACATTATATTCTTAGATACTAGATGACTTGTTGCATTAGATATGATTGTGCGTGACAAGGACATGGTGCATCGTGGACATGAGACGTATGATTACATGGGGTGGGGAGAGACACAAAGACTACAGGCTGATCATATATATATAAACCTCTATTATTGTAAGGCACAAGACTCTCGAGCAGAGCTTGGCCCATTACGTGTTATTACCGCTACCGGCTCCCCGACACAGAACTTGTAGCGGCTCAGCCTGAGTATTAGTGGTGCTCTCACTTGCATTTTTACATAGATGGTTATATAGCTTACCCTATTTATTTTATTCTCTGCTGTACTGCATTTATTTTGGCTTGTATTTTCTGTACCTTGCTGTCCCCTGAGGACCTGGATCAGGACTTTGTCCCCAGGACTAGCAGAGGAGATCCACCTAGAGTTATACAGTACATGAGCATTATCAGGAGCAGAAGCAGGAACATGAGAAGATACAGGAGCTGTACCGATATCTGAGGACGAGGTCATACCAGAGGACTTCTCCTGAATATTGGCGTGAGATATTCATTTATTTCTGTTTCTAGTTATTTTCTTTCCAGTCTATTTCATTGTATCAGGCTTATTCTCGGATTGTTCTCCGAGACACCTTTATTGAGATATGCTAGTTATTTATATTTGCATTTATTCTGGCATTTGATCTGTGATTATCTATTGTGGATGAGATTAGCATAGACTGTGACTTATATCATTTGACCTACTTATTGTTATATTATAGCTTAAGCATGCCCTGATGGATCCATTAAATTGGGTTTGTCCATCGGTGTGTGCTGCTGGCCATTGCCACGGGTCCAGTCCCTCGGTATTTTGGGACTGGGGCGTGACAGATGCCAAGTGTGGTACCAAGGTAAGTTACATGTTATGAGTATTTGAGCTAAGATATTATGGATATATCAATCACCAAGATAAGAAGTTCATAAATAAGTTAAGGGTAATATTCTATATACTAAGTTAAGGTTTGGTTATGTTTTGAGCTATTTAGTATGGTATTGACCAATTGGCCTTGTTAGGACCAAGAAACCTAGGTATAGACCAAGGTTTTGCCTAGAAATCATATTTTAACATAATTAATAATAATTATCATTCCAAATCATCATTTAACATTGATATCTTATAAATAGGTCTTTGTTAATCTATTTTGGACATCGATCCTAACATATTGCTCAGGATCGCAAGTGAGTACATTCTTTGATAGTTTCCGTTGTTTTGATGTTTACTGTGATTCTAGTCTTGTAGTAAAATATTTGATTTCTAACATAGTGGATTCAAGGGCTAGTATTATTGATACCTGTCATGAGGAGTCATGATTGGATCCATCGTACTAGCCAGGGACGGGGAAGAATTAGTTGATTATGTGATCATACCCCAGTTTACTTGTGTATAGCTCTACCTCCCCACACGTTTCGAAGGAAAAACCCCAAATCAACACGTATCACCAAATTATTGGGATTCGGCCTACATGTACCCAATTATGGATATGACACTAGCCCCAAACATACAAACATATGCCAAGTTGATCTATAGGACCAATTGACAAATACAACAAGTGTCAATCTCGAAATTCTCCAAAAATTGACACAAAAAGTGCCATAACTTTCTCAATAGTCCTCCTATGAACTCAATTCCAAATACTATTGTTAGCTTATGCATATGGGTTAGTTTCTAATGCTTAATTCTTAAATTTAAAGTCTAATTAAGGGGAAAAACTGAATTGCACCTATTGGGAGATAGATTTTCAATGAAACCTCCAAAATTGGTAAAATGAGCCTTCAACTTGTAAATCCTTGCTCCTCTTTGTAGATCCTTACTTTATCCTTTTATATCTTTGCTCTACTAGTCTCCAATGGTGATTTAGGAAGGAATTAGATTGAAATTTGATAGAGATTTGGTGGAATTTGGTTGAAATAAATGCTACATATAGATTTGGAATAAAAAATAAAGAGAGAGAAAGTTTTTACCCCCTTATATAGGCCTTATTTGCCCCATCCCTCAAGCTACTATGTAAATTCTAAAATACCCCTTGGAGTCTCTCATGTAGAAATTAATTAAGGAAAAAAGGTTCTAGTCTAATGGATCAAACTTAATTAATTTATCCTCCTAATGAATGAGCTTACTATTAGGCTCAATTCTAACTAGAATTAAATATTGGGTCCATGAATCTAATCTAAACTAGTTAGGTCCACTACACAAGTCAAAAAGTAAATCTAACATGCTAACAATAAATAATAATATAATAAATATTTAATATGTACAATATTTAATTAATTATGAAATGACCAAAATACTCTTTCCTAGAAAATACGGTAGTGACAAGTCTACCCCCCTTAAAATATTTTTGTCCTAGAAATTTAAGGGTAATCGTATTCCTTCTAGGTCAAACACCCAGTAATTATAGTCTAATAAGGTCTTATCTAAAATCACACAAAGAACAACATGTATGGTCATGGTCTCTGTCTATCTTATTACTGCTGTCTCCGTAAGGGTATTCTACACTAACTATATAACATAAGCATCAAAAAGGTACTAAAGAAGTAGTCAATCAAATATATGGAAGGAACAGAAAGAAAGAACAGAACTCACTAACCTATCACATGTAGTATCGGTCTCTTCGATCGTTAACTCAAATGCTTCGCCCTGCCGAGGTAGCTCCCTCTGCGGGTGATAAGCAATCTGCGGTGCTACATGTGGCCTTATTCTGCCTCTCTGCCCTCGATCTACACCCTGGCCTAGAAGTTGAAGGGTCCAGAGACAATCCTATACCATATTCTCCGTTGATCCATAATGTAAGCACGCTCCAAGTCTCTTCCAGCACATCTCCCAAGTGTGCCCAGTCTTCTTACAATACATGCATTGAGGATCCCGTTGAACCTATCTCTGAGGATGCTGTGGTATCTGTTGTACTGGAGTTCATACTAGAGCAACAATTGGTTCATGCATCTGATATTGCTGCTGATAAGCTCCGACTGTACTAGAAACTGTTGTTGCTAGAACAATGGCCTCTTTGTCGTTCCCACACTGCTATTGGCACCCCCATGTATATCCCGGTCCCTCTTCGGCTTCAAGTTTCACTCCCGTTCGACCTTGCGTGCCTCTTAAAGTATCTCAGAATATGTCTCATAGAAAGATGGAATGAGAATCTTTACTTCCCAATTAAGACCCTCACAAAAACGGATAGCACGAACTTCTGGCTCTCTCACCAAGTATTCTGCAAATTGGCTTAGCCTCCCGAACTCTGCGGCATACTCCTCTATGTACATGCTCCCTTGTGTAAGGCTCTCAAACTGACTTCCTAATTCTAATCTATCCATCCGAGCAAAGAACTTCTTCTTAAAGAGATCCTTGAACACCTCCCAAGACTGCCCCGCATCAGTAAGAAGTGGCTCGTTCCTGAACCAAGTGAGGGTAACATCGAAAAGTTGAAGTCCTCCCGCCTCAACCTTCAGATCCTTCACAAGATAGGACACCTTCATAAGATGCTCGATATCTTTAAGCCAATTATCAGCATAGACTATACCCTCTGTCCCCTTGAAAACTTGAGGCTTAAGCTTCTTAAAATTTTTAATGTTGCTTGGCTCGATCTGAACATCCTGTGGCTGTGGAGGATCCTTTCTCTGAACTGCTGCAATATTATATCTAACTGCCTGTGCTGGACCTCTATCTGTTCCCTCTATTACTCCATCATCTCTCTAAATAGTGCAACTATCGGTACGACATCTCCTGAAAATGGAGGTGGTGGAAGTCCCTCCGAAGCAACTGGAGTAGTCCTCGGAACAGCTGGAGGAGAACCCCTGAAGGCAGCCGAGACTCCTATGTAAACTGATGTCGTAGGAGGTATAAACTCGACTGCCTGAGTTAAAGATTGAGAGGTGGCAGACCTCACAGAAACGGCTCCCGATCAATGAGATCTGGTCTTCGCCGGCATCCTGAAGACAGATCAAAATAAAAGAGATCAATTCAATACGAGATAAGATATTATCAAGGAAGGACAACAATATTCAAAGTATTCAGAAGAAATCAGAAGTAGCAATTTAATTCCGATTGGAATTCCTAGTTATGATTTAGTATCCCTCTCTCATCCTAGTATCATATGTCTTATATCTTATCGCAGGTTCGTAGTAGTACAACTAAGTTGTCGTACTACCACGATATCGCATAACTTGTGAAGCCTGACCTGCATGGGCTAGTACTAAAAATGTGTCACGACCCACACCTGGTGTAGAGATGCAAGTCGGGAACAACGCCCAGCCTACGCCGCAACATCGATGGTAGAACGCTGTCTTGGTCAACTATACTATCTAATTATCTCACAATAAAGCATAAGTCTCCAATAATATCTTAACTCCAATAAGAGTGTAATCAATTTAGTTCAACACAATACTCAATCACATTTCTATGGCATAAGAAGATATCACAGAAGTCTAACATAACTATGTAGTTAAAAAATATAACAACAACAAATAGAAATAATATCCAAATCTCAAATATATGCCGGAAACAAATCCGGTACTAAAATGCTAAAAAGAACTAACTATGCTAACTAGTGAATTCGGATAAATCTTTCGACAGTCACTCCAGAACTAGTTGGTCCAAGTCTACACCATCTATAGGCTAAGGTCCCTAGTATGTCAGACACCAATCTTCCGGATCCTATGAAAAATATTTTCCAGTGTAATAGAGCGAAGTACAACCCAATAGCAGTTCTAATTAATTGACAAAATCTATAAAGCAGTAAAATAGAAGATGCTATCTATAATGAGAATATAACTGATGATCAAGAACAATGAAAGAATAGGCAATACTAGAAATAGTAATATAAATCAATGCGTACAAGAATGAAGGAATGAAACTATAATGTCAGAATAGAACAAGGTAACCAATGAACTGAATAAGAAATTTATAATAACTATGTGTTTTGAGATACTAACTAAATATGTGATCGGCCTGGGAGATTCAATAATTACACTAAGAAGGTAACTCAACCATACGTGAATTACATGGTTAGTTAGTAGCCAATGATTATACTACTAGCCGTTAGTTTCTTGACCATATATTTAATTGGTATTTTGTCCGCCCCGACTGATATGATGGATCGAATCATAACACGTTACTAGCCAATTTATCCAATATTTAATCTATAATATTTAATGTTATCCAATCCCAACAAGGATAGTATCCGATACTATCTCCGTAATCAAGATAACATCCCATGAATAATGATCCAATAACAATACCAATCCGTGTACCATCGTGTCAAGAATCATAAGTAATATTTCTAAATACTTGAATTATAGTGCTAATCAAATAATAGAAACTATCAGAGAATGTACTCGCTTGTGGTCCAAAGCAAATAATGAGAAATAATATCCAAACTGGTGTCACAGACCTATATATGGAATATTGTATTAATACAAGGTCTTGGAAATGAGAATAAATTAAACTAGTCAACTTCTAGGTCATAAAGCAATTTCTAAGTCAAAATAGTCAAACTAGGTCAACTCTATGGTAAACTAGTCAAACTTGGTCAAACTTGCTATTTCTAGGTTATATGAGTCTATCTTTAGGATATTGGGTCCATACATTATGAATCTAGGCCAAACAAGCTAGATCTAAGATACAAAGAAAATAATAGGATACCGTCTCCTAAGATATGCAAGTTTTTAATACAAAAATAGTAATTTATATATATATACAAGACAATACATATAGTACTTTAGTTAACTAATACAAATAGGATACCATGGCTTTGAACCAAAGTATATCACACTATCTACACACCCCTCCCAATACTCAAATTCAATACCTTGAGCATACGTCAATACCTTGAGTACCAACCCGATACCTTGACATTTACCTTAGTATCTCAAGGTAATGTGCTCTTAGTATATGTTATCTACCCAATCTCTAAACTATAGGCTAATATATATTTATCTAATACAAACTACTAGCTATATACTAATATGCATTAATTAATACCAATTAGTGTGCTATACTAACTACCCATGCAACTAATACATATATAAATATGTATACATACCTACATATATACATGTACATAGCAAGATATACATAAGTATGTATATATATCTAACTACTACTTATCAACAAGGATATATATATATATATAGCAAATTTACTAGATAACTAACAAAACAATTAATTAAACTAACTAGCTAACTACTAATAACAATACGTAACTACATAAATATAAACAATAGGTAACTAGCTGACAATCACTGACTGTTGTGCATTTCACTACTGCTGTTGCACGCGTTGCTGTTGCTGCAGACCGCTATACTGCCTCGCAGCAGCCACGGAGCTACTGCACTGAGACTGTTGCTGTTGCCGCAGACTGCTGCTGTTGCTGCTTCGCAGCAGCCGCAATGCTGCTGCACTGAGGCTGTTGCTGTTGCTGCAAACTGTTGCTGCTGCTTCTGCGGTGCTGCCTTGCTGCAGCTGCGGCACTACTGCGTGAGGCTGCTGCTGTTGCTGCAGACCGCTGCTGCTGCCTCTATGGCGCTACCTCACTGCAGCCGCAGTGCTGCTGCGCCCTGAAACTGCTGTTGTAGCGCTCTGAAACTGCTGCTGTGGCTCTCTGAAACTATTGCTGCTGCTAGTACTCGCTGCGTTGCGCCTCCACCCCTTAGCACACGCACTCACACACACAAACTATACATATATATATATACCTCTCTATATATATACATACAAAACTATAAGTAGATATCAACATATATATCTATACATATATACATCACAACACTCTCTCTCACACATAACTATATATACATAAACACCTATAAGTATACAACTCGATATATATATTTATACACACATACACATATATATGTAAACATACACATAGCTATACATATATCAATATACATCTTCATACATACATATTTATATATATATAAGATACACATATACACTTAGATATATCATATATATATATATATATATATATATATATATATATATATATACATACCTATATAAACACATATTCATATATCACTACTTATGTACATATATATAAATCATACTTCACATATATATATAGAACTATGCATACATATTTACATATAGATGCACATAGATATCAATATACATATATAAACACGTAATCACATAGCTATATATACATAACTATATGATATATTATAAATACATACACTTATTCATATATATATCATATCTACTATATCATATTAATAGCTATACACAAGTCAATTGAATTGAAAAGCAATGAAGCAAACATGTGGAGTGCATCGCACCCGTATCACACTAGATCTATGATACACTTGCGATACGAGTCCACTACAAACAAACGTATTCCAGAGAAGACGAGCAAGTATAAAATAATAAATATGAACAATACGAAGAGTCAATTATATAACTACGTGTCTGTGTCAAAATATGACATGCACAAAGCCCCGTGTCGGAGAAAAAACCCCAAATCAATATGTATCACCAAAATATTAGGATTCGGCCCGCACGTACCCAATATGGATATGACACTAGCTCCAAACAAACAAACACATGCCAAGTTGATCTATAAGACCAATTGACCCACACAACAAGTGCCATTCTCAGAATTTCTCCAAAATTGACACAAAAAGTACCATAACTTTCTCAATATGCCTCCTATGAACTCAATTCCAAATCCTATGGGTAGCCTATGCATATGGGTTGGTTTCTTATAGTTAATTCTCAGATTTAAAGTCTAATTAGAGGAAAAAAACTAAATTGTACCTATTGGGAGATAAATTTCTAATAAATTCCCCAAAATTGGTGAAATGAGCCTTCAACTTGTAGATCCTTGCTCTTCTTTGTAGATCCTTGCTTCTTCCTTCTAGATCCTTGCTCTACTATTCTCCAATGGTGATTTGGGAAGAAATTGGATGAAAATTTGGTAGAGATTTGGTGGAATTTGGTTGAGAAAAATTCTAGATCTAGATTTAGAATAAAAAATAAAGAGAGAAAGTTTTTACCCCCTTATATATGCCTCAACTTTCCTCTCCCTCAAGCTACTATGTAAAGTCTAGAATACCCCTTAGGTTCTCTCATAAAAAAATTAATTAAGGAGGAAAGATTCTAGTCTAATGGATTTAACTTAATTAATTTATCCTCCTAATGAAAGGGCTTACTATTGGACTCAATTCTAACTAGTATTAAATGTTGGGTCCATGAATCTAATCTAAACTAGTTATGTCTAGTACATAAGTCCAAAAATAAATTTAACATGCTAACAATAAATAATACAATAAATAAATATTTAACATGCATAATATTTAATTAATTATAAAATAACCAAAATACCCTTTCCTAAAAAATATGGTAGTGACACTCACCCTCCCCATGTAGCCTGATCTTATCACTTGTGCATACCTTCCCATTTATGATTGGCCTGATCCCTTACCTGTACTTGTGCATAGCCATTTATATAATAATTAATATTTCAAGTAACTTAGCTAGTTTTACTATTGCTCTATCCCAGTTCATACTTGCTAGTATTCACATTTTGTCACCCCCACTTTTTGGATTAGGGGTATTTTCATCTTTTCGTAATTAATAAGTAAATGATTGCATGATAATTGATTATTCTCAATTTTTGGTAATTTTAATTTGTTGCACCTCACCGTTGTTTTGAATTTTTAACCCCCACGTGCATTCACTTTTATTAAATTGATTCATAAGTCGAACTTGTACAACCTTTCATTGTTTAGACACCTTGGTGCAAGAGTACATTACGGTATCCTTTTCGTTGAACGATACGTATATAAACCCAAATTCTCCTTTAGGTACATTCCATAAATTCTTGGGAGTGTGTAATACGACATCAAAATTCCTGAACCATGGCCTCAGACCATCGAACCAATGCATCTTAGCAATTTCTTTATTAAAATTTCAACCATTGTAATACCCATGAGAAGCCCAATTCCAGGAAGGCCTTGACCAGACCTAATTCTAGGTCAACCCAAAGTCTACTATGATCATATATATACATAAGTATAGCTTCATTATTCTTTTCAACCAAAACCTAATACACCCCAGCCGACCATCTCAAACCCCCCCCCCGACCTTGCTGTTCCTCATCGGACACCCCGAGCGCCGGACACCCATTGCCCTGAGCGCTGAACGCCGAGCGCCGAGCCCTGAACACCGAGCGCCGAGCGCTGAACGTCGAGCCCCGAGTGCTGAACGCCGAGCCCAGAGCCCCGAGCCCCGAGCGCTGCACGCTGCCGATCGAGAAGTTCCCGCGGAGACCTACGCTGCCGACCGAGAAGTTCCCGCGGAGATCGACGCTGCCGACCGAAAAGTTCCACGGAGACCGACGCTGTCGACCGGAGTTCAACGACCGACCCTGCACATCGACCAGCCTTCCCTGTTCGTGACCATCGCCTCATAATCGTTATCGTGCCGAGCGCAGGTTAGCTCCTGTCCACGTTCCCATTATTTCCTGCGATGATATACAATTAACTAGGGACGTATGTATATACGTATTTTCATACGTATTGGTATATTGGTGTATATATATAATGTTTCCAACTAATATCTATATACTTGCGTATAAGTAATGTGTAGGTATTCCCTAGTATATCAATACGTGTATTACAATCATAATTAATGTAGGTTAATATATATGCCTACGAACCGTATAATGCTCAATTAGGTTAATACACTTATACATATCTATTATAAATGTAATTAATTAGTACGATGAGAGATTAGTTCATATTAAGTCCTATGTATCATATGTCCGAGATGTCTTGATTGTGACCACGGATACTCCGTAGCCACATCTACCTGTGACCATGTAGCATGATAGTAGACTGCCATATGTACACTGACGTACTGGCAAGACCGTACCATTGACTGTCTGTTATGCACAGCAATTACAGATGCGACCCCTAGTATAATCCTTGATCTTTCTATTGATCGTGTATTAGTGTGATGCCTGATGCAATATTGTGTTTATGATATATCTATAGGACTGATGGATCACTCAGACGGTACCTTGGAACCCGGACAGTGGTATTGCCAGCTAAGGACCACAGGCGAGTACATTCACTAACAGTTTCCATTATGTTGATTATCTCTATAATTCTTGTTGTATAGCGTACATGACTCTGACACTGTTCTTTACACGAGTTGGCATCATTGAGACCTGTCACGAGGAGTCGTGATGGAAATCCATCGTGCTATCAGGAAAAACGGGAAAGTATTAGTAGCTTATGTGATCATACCCCTTACATGCAGCATTAGCTCACCCAAATTTCACGTCGGTGCAGCCTTACCCTTACATGCCTCATCGCTGTTAAATTCTGGTTAGCCTGACCTGTTGGGGATGATCGCTAATCCATGTAATGAGTCATATAACCCAAGTCGATCATATGATATACTGATGTTTTACACACTTAGTTAGATGATTCTTGACATGTATCTTGATAGATTGATCTTGTATTTCCACATGTTCTAGTTGTTGTTCTTACATACACTTACATACCAGTTCTTTGTACTTGTGTACACTCGTAGTTCTATTCCATGTAAGATGCTATAGATGATGATGTTCCAGTACTTTATTCCAGTATTCTTTATTCCAGTATTTCTTATTTCCAGTTATTTTATATTTGTCTTGTATTTCTTTACACTGTGTTATAGTTTTTGTCAATATATGTGGAACTGCTGTTAGAGGTGTATTTTCGTTCCAATCCTGACTGGATATTTTTTCCAGAGAACATTAAGGATTTTTGTACTACGCATTACGGACCAGGTATATAAGCAGACTATGTACCAGAGATCCTAGAGGAGACTATGCTTCTAGATGAGACTTTGCCGACAACTATTTAGATAGTATTTATTTATGCTTGAGACTTATGGAGGATATTTCAGTTTATGTTTAGTCCTATGTTAAGTTTAATTGGAGACTTGTGTTGGACAGCTAGACTGTGAGTATCTTTATGTTGAGACATGGTGTTTAACTATGTCATTTTCTTTTATCTTTTATCGTGCCTTATAGTTGTGGTGATTGAGTTATATTGTGAGATTATGGAGATGCATATTATTGACAGGTGTTTAGTTATCTAGTATTACTGTGACCTAGACAGCGTTCTACCGCCGATGCTGTGGCGTAGGCTGGACGTACCCACGCTCTCGTGCCCCTATACTGGGTGTGGGTCGTGACACGTTTTTAGGGTGGCCCATGCAGGTCTGGTTTTCGCAAGTTATGCGATATCGTGGTAGTGCGATAACTTAGTTTTATTGCTACGAGCCTGTGCTAGGATATAGGAATAGGATCTAGGATGAGAGTATGCTCAATCATACTAGGAAATTTTAAACTTTTTATTGCTATTCTAATGAATTGCTTCCTTAGCACTTTAGTGTCCTTCCTTTATAATATCACATCTATCACCTTAATTGATTCTTTGATCTGTATTCAGGATGTTGCCGAATACTAGATCCATGAGAATGGGAGCAGCCAATTTAGAGAGGACTGTCACCCCTCAACCTGACGAACAGATACCTGGAGATTCTCCTACATCTCCTGTTCGTGTGTGAGTGTCTGCAATTAACGGGATTCCTCCTCCACCTATACAGAGGATTGCCCCAACTATGACAAACGACCTTCCACCACCACCGACACCAATTTCCAGAGGAGTGCCCGCTGACGGGGCACAGATGTTTGCATTGATGCAGGGCATGCTAGAGGCCCAGAGAGTAACCGCAGAAGCTCAACGTGTTCAAGCTGAGGCTCAGAGAATGCAAGAAGAAGCACACTAGGCGCAGACCGAACTGATGAGAGAGAGCATGGAGAATGCTAATCAGATGACTCTCCAGGCTGTGGAGAGAGTAGCACGACAATCGCAAGATCAATGTCAGCAACAACAGAGGCCCGGTACCATAGTGGACTTTAAGAGGATGATGCCTCGAGAGTTCAAAGGCACAGAAGGAATACTATATGCTGACGAATGGTTAGAAGATATAGAAAGGAATCTTCGCTTAACACAGATTCCAGAGATTCTTCAGATAGAGGCCGCTGGCAGCCAGATGTTTGATATCGCACTGACGTGGTATCGTAAAGAGTCGAGACTCGCAGCTGAAGGAATTACTTGGGAGAACTTTAAAGAACTCTTCAAAGAGAAATTCTTTCCTGACATAGCCTTGGGAGCTTTAGAAAGTTAGTTTTATGACTTAGTCCAAGGAGGCATGTCAGTCGACGAGTATGCTGCAGAGTTTTGGCGATTGAGTCAATTTGCGCCATCGATGATTCGAGACCCAGGAGACAAAGCTCGGAAATTCAGAAAAGGATTGAATAGGGAGATCAAGTCTCGTACTTTGGGACGACGTACTGCTACATTTGAGGGTATTCTGATGGATGCCCAAATTGCCGAAGACGACTTGTACCTTAGGCCCAAGAGAGGACGCGATACATCTGGAGCAACAGGAGGTAACACAGGACCAGCCAAGCGCCCACACTTTCAACAACAACAACAACATAGGCCGTACCAGTAGCAACACCAGCAGCAACACCAGCAACATGCACCAGTTCGAGGACATGGTCAACAACAGCAACCACAGAGGCATAATCAACTCGCTACCCCATGTTCGTATTGCGGAAAGATGGGACATACAAGAGACATCTGCAGAAAAAGCTTGGACACTTGCTTATCGTGTGGATTAGCAGCACATCAGCTGAGGGACTGCCCAGCTATTCAGACTCGCCAAGGAGGAGAAGCAGCTCAGAGAGGACCAGCCAGAGCATCTATTGTACCAGGAGGCCAGCAGAGAGGACCTCCACTTCCATCACAGCAGGAGAGATTTGCTCAGCAGCAGCAGCAACAGAGAGGAGCAACACAAGGACGAGCTTACGCCATGACCACTGAGGAGGCCGAGCCAGCTGGAGACGTAATTTTAGGTTCAGTTTTACTCGATTCTATTCTAGCACTTGCATTATTTTATTCTGGCGCTACCCATAGTTTTGTATCTGTATCTTATGCCCTTAAACATTATTTAGAAACGGAACCATTAGATAGGACTTGCAAGATCACCACAGGAGGAGGCATTATCCTAGTCCATGATTGTTGCAAGAATCGGAGAGTGTCATTAGAAGGCCGAGAGTTGAGCGTGAGTTTACTCGTTATGCCACTTCCGGAATACGATATTGTAGTCAGAATGGACTGGCTGAGTAAACACCATGCATCTATAGATTATCGCGGAGGAAGAGTAGTATTTCAACCACCAGGAGAGCCAGAGTTCGAGATTGCCAGAGGAGCAGAGGAGCGCAGCAAAGGCACTTTTTGCGGAGCCAGGGTGGAAGAAGAAGAGTTACCACATCCACTTATAATGAAGTTCCTGGATGTATTTCCAGAGGAGTTGCCAGGTTTGCCACCAGATAGAGATGTTGAGTTCTCTATAGACTTGATACCAGGAGCAGAGCCTATTTCACAATATGTCTATAGAGTTAACAACAACGAATTGGTAGAACTAAAGAAACAAGTTGAGGAGCTGCAAGACAAAGGTTTTATTAGATCCAGTTCATCGCCATGGGGAGCACCAGTATTATTTGTACCAAAGAAGGATGGCACGGTACGTATGTGTATCGATTATAGAGCTTTGAATAACCTCACTATCAAAAACAAATACCCGCTGCCGAGGATAGATGATCTTTTCGATCAATTGAACGGAGCAAAGGTGTCTTCAAAAATAGACTTGAGGTCAGGCTATCACCAGGTGAAAGTGAAGAAAGAAGACATACCGAAGACCGCCTTTCGAACCAGATATGGCCAGTTTGAATTTACAGTAATGCCGTTTGGTTTAACCAATGCACCAGCAGTATTTATGAACTTGATGAACAAGGTGTTCCACCAGTACCTTGACAAGTTCGTAATGGTGTTTATTGACGACATTCTAGTATATTCAAAAACCCCAGAAGAGCACGAAGAGCACTTGAGAATTGTCTTAGAAACTCTCAGGAGAGAGAGATTGTACGGAAAGCTTTCAAAGTGTGAGTTCTTTCTTGAAGAGGTTGAATTTCTTGGACACATGGTGACAGGTGACGGAATTTCAGTTAACCCAAAGAAGATAGAAGCAGTGAAGTCATGGACTACCCCCAGCACGGTAGCTGAAATCAGGAGCTTTCTCGGACTAGCAGGATACTATAGAAGATTTGTACAAGACTTCTCCAAGATTACAGAGCCAATGACTAGGCTGACCAAGAAGGATGCGGAATTTGTCTGGACAGAAGAATATCAAGCCGCATTCGATGAGCTGAAAAGAAGATTGACGACAGTGCCAGTTTTGACGTTGCCATCAGGGACAGGTGGATTCACTATCTACAGTGATGCTTCGGGAAAAGGGTTGGGATGCATTCTTCAATAACACGAGAAAGTAATTGCCTATGCTTCAAGACAATTATTCCCTCATGAAAAGAACTACTCCACTCACGATCTGGAGTTAGCAGCAGTTATCTTTGCCCTAAAGCTGTGGAAGCACTATCTGTACGGAGAGCGTGTGGAAATCTTCATAGACCATAAGAGCTTAAAGTACGTGTTTATACAGAAGGAGCTGAATATGAGACAGAGAAGGTGGTTAGAATTGATGAAAGACTTTGATATCTTATTACAATATCATCCAGGGAAAGCCAACGTAGTCGCGGATGCCTTGAGCAGGTACCCAATGGCTATGTGTTTGACTTCGGATAGACACTTATTAGCTGATCTTGAGAGCTTGGAAATTGAGGTATTAGTTCCAGGAGCTGAGATTCAGATATGGGGACTGCAGATTCAATCAGAACTGATGGACAAAATTAGAGCGGCACAGTATGATGATGAGACTCTACGAAATATTAGAGCACAAGTTCAGGCAGGATTGATAGACGATTTCACTATTGCGGATAATGGATCCTTACGACATGGCACGAGGATGTGTGTGCCGAGTGGAGAGCTGCATGAAGAAGTTTTACAGGAGGCACACCACTCTCAGTACTCGATGCATCCCGGAGCCAACAAGATTTATCGAGATTTGAGGAAGCATGTATGGTAGTATGGTATGAAGCGCAAAGTAGCACGCTTCGTATCCCGATATTTAGTGTGCCAACAGGTAAAAGCAGTTCGACAGAGGCCAGGGGGATTGCTTCAACCCTTACCCATTCCAGAATGGAAGTGGGAGCACGTGACTATGGACTTCGTTTCAGGACTTTCTCGTTCTCTAGGAGGAAAGGACGCAATTTGGATCATCGTGGATAGGTTGACCAAATCAGCCCAATTCTTACCTTTCAAAGTGGGTACTTCGACGAAGAAGCTAGCAGAGATATACGTACAGCAGATTATCAGATTACATGGAGTTTCTGTGAGTATTGTCTCAGATCAAGATAGTCGTTTCACTTCCCATTTCTGGAGGAGCCTGCAGCCTAGCTTGGGCACTCAGCTCAAGTTCAGTACCGCATATCACCCTCAGACAGACGGGAAGTCTGAAAGGACTATTCAGACTCTAGAAGATATGTTACACACTTGCGTATTGGATCTCGGAGGTTCTTGGGAGGATCATCTACACTTGGTAGAGTTTGCTTACAACAACAACTACCAGGCCAGCATTGAGATGTCACCATTCGAGGCTTTATATGGACGGAGGTGTCGTACACCTTTATCTTGGGATGATGTTGGAGAAAGAGCCTTGTTTCGACCAAAAATGGTCGTGGACGCAGCAGAAAAGGTGAAACTTATCAGAGACAGACTGTGAGTGGCGCAAGACAGACAGCGGCATTGGGCAGATAGTCACCGTAGACCCCTTGAGTTTCAGGTATTGTTTTGATTTGTTTGGTTTGATTTGTGATTGTTTTGTTTAAATTGCGTGTTAAGATCGTTGTTCTAGATTGGCAATTTGGTGTTCCTACGGATTTCTCCGACACGGGGCACGATTTATTTTGGCAGAGGACGGAAGCTTAGTCCATGATACATCGGGCACTTCAGTGTTCTTGCAAGGGTCGATGCAGTGGCCTATAGACTAGACTTGCCACCTGCTCTAGATGGAGTGCATAACGTGTTCCATGTGTCACAACTGAGATGGTACGTGGCAGATCCTAGTCACGTATTAGATCACTCGGAGATCGAAGTTGGACCGACACTTAGCTATCCTGAACAACCTATGGAGATCTTGGATCGAAGAGAGAAGATATTGCGGAACCAGACTATTCCCTTGGTTCGTGTTGCATGGAGAAATCACTCTCTAGGAGAATAAACTTGGGAGAGAGAGGACGAGATGCGCGAGAGGTATCTATATCTCTTCGAGACTTGAGGTATAATTCATTAATTGATTGTTTGATTGATGTGATAGTTTATTTTAATTTCGAGGACGAAATTTTTTTAAGGAGGGTAGACTTGTCACCCCCACTTTTTAGATTAGGGGTATTTTCGTCTTTTCGTAATTAATGAGTAAATGATTGCATGATAATTGATTATTCTCAATTTTTGGTGATTTTAATTTGTTGTACCTCACCGTCGTTTTGAATTTTTAACCCCCACGTGCATTCACTTTTATTAAATTGATTCATAAGTCGAACTTGTACAACCTTTCATTGTTTAGACACCTTGGTGCAAGAGTAGATTGCGGTATCCTTTTCGTTGAACGATACTTATATAAACCCAAATTCTCCTTTAGGTAAATTCCATAAATTCTTGGGAGTGTGTAATACGACATCAAAATTCCTGAACCATGGCCTCAGACCATCGAACCAATGCATCTTAGCAATTTCTTTATTAAAATTTTAACCATTGTAACACCCATGAGAAGCCCAATTCCAGGAAGGCCTTGACCAGACCTAATTCTAGGTCAACCCAAAGTCTACTATGATCATATATATACATAAGTATAGCTTCCTTATTCTTTTCAACCAAAACCTAATACACCCCAGCCGACCATCTCATACCCCCGCCCGACCTTGCTATTCCTCATCGGACACCCCTGAGCGCCAGACACCCTCAGCCCCGAGCGCTGAACGCCGAGCGCTGAACGCCAAGCCCCGAGCGCTGAACGCCGAGCCCCGAGCCCCAAGCGCTGCACACTGTCGATCGAGAAGTTCCCGCGGAGACCGACGCTGCCGACCGAGAAGTTCCGCGGAGACCGACGCTGCCGACCGGAGTTCGACGACCGACCCTGCACATCGACCAGCCTTCCCTGTTCGTGACCATCGCCTCGTAATCGTCATCGTGCCGAGCGCAGGTTAGCTCCTGTCCACGTTCCCATTATTTCCTGCGATGATATACAAGTAACTAGGGACGTATGTATATACGTATTTGCATACGTTTTTGTATATTGGTGTATATATATAATGTTTCTAACTAATATCTATATACTTGCGTATAAGTAATGTGTAGGTATTCCTTAGTATTTTAATACGTGTATTATAATCATAATTAATGTAGGTTAATATATATGCCTACGAACCGTATAATGCTCAATTAGGTTAATACACTTATACATATCTATTATAAATGTAATTAATTAGTACGATGAGAGATTAGTTCATATTAAGTCCTATGTATCACATGTACGAGGTATCTTGATTGTGACCATGGATACCCCGTAGCCACATCTACCTGTGACCATGTAGCATGATAGTAGACTGCCATATGTACACTGACGTATTGGCAAGACCATACCATTGACTGTCTGTTATGCACAGCAGTTACAGACGCAACCCCTAGTATAATCCTTGATCATTCTGTTGATCGTGTATTAGTGTGATGCCTGATGCAGTATTGTATTTATGATATATCTATAGGGCTGTTGGATCACTCAGACGGTACCTTGGAAACCGGACTGTGGTATTGCCAGCTAAGGACCACAGGCGAGTACATTCTCTGACAGTTTCCATTATGTTGATTATCTCTATAATTCTTGTTGTATAGCGTACATGACTCTGACACTGTTCTTTACACGAGTTGCCATCATTGAGACCTGTCACGAGGAGTCGTGATGGGAATCCATCGTGCTAGCAGGGAAAATGGGAAAGTATTAGTAGCTTATGTGATCATACCCCTTACATGCAGCATTAGCTCACCCAAATTTCACGTCGGTGCAGCCTTACCCTTACATGCCTCATCGCTGTTAAATTCTGGTTAGCCTGACCTGTTGGGGATGATCGCTAATCCATGTAATGAGTCATATAACCCAAGTCGATCACATGATATACTGATATTTTACACACTTAGTTAGATGATTCTTGACATGTATCTTGATAGATTGATCTTGTATTTCCACATGTTCTAGTTGTTGTTCTTACATACACTTACATACCAGTTCTTTGTACTTGCGTACACTCGTAGTTCTATTCCATATCAGATGCTATAGATGATGATGTTCCAGTACTTTATTCCAGTATTCTTTATTCCAGTATTTCTTATTTCCAGTTAATTCATATCTGTCTAGTATTTCTTTACACTGTGTTATAGTTTTTGTCAATATATGTGGAACTGCTGTTAGAGGTGTATTTTCGTTCCAATCCTGACTGGATATTTTTTCCAGAGATCCTTGAGGATTTCTGTACAACGCATTACGGACCAGGTATAGAAGCAGACTATGTACTAGAGATCCTAGAGGAGACTATGCTTCTAGATGAGACTTTGCCTACAGCTATTTAGATAGTATTTATTTATGCTTGTGACTTATGGAGGATATTTTAGTTTATGTTTAGTCCTATGTTAAGTTTAATTGGAGACTTGTGTTGGATAGCTAGACTGTAAGTATCTTTATGTTGAGACATGGTGTTTAACTATGTCATTTCCTTTTATCTTTTATCGTGCCTTATAGTTGTGGTGATTGAGTTATATTGTGAGATTATGGAGATGTATATTATTGACAGGTGTTTAGTTATCTGGTATTACTGTGACCTAGACAGCGTTCTACCACCGATGCTGCGGCGTAGGCTGGACGTACCCACGCTCTCGTGCCCCTATACTGGGTGCGGGTCGTGACACATTTACCTGCTTGTTCATTGCTAGTAATTTTCTATGATATGATTATATGTTCTCCAGTTCTTTACATTCCCGTATTGCCTTTCCATCATGTATATTCATTATAACTATTTTATAGTCTTTACCAATAAAATTGGAATTGTTGTTAGTTTATGTACTTGCTCCTTTCCTGACTGGATACTAATTTTTTTGAGGATCTGAAGACTTTTGTTTTACTTATTATGTACTTATAGTAGATGATGAGTATATCCAGGAGATTCCAGAGGAGCCACTCCCTATAGGGGAGACTCCACCCGTAGTTGTCTAGTTAGCACTGAGCTTTATTTGTGTATTTGGATTATTCCAAACTTGGTACTATGAGTTGTATTATTTGAGACTTATTTGTGTTGATATAGCTAGACTCTTAGAATCTGATTTGGCTAAGTTATATATTATTCTCCTCTTGTGGTTGTTATATCTTTCATGCCACCTTGTCACCTGATGCCATAGCTTC
The DNA here is from genome assembly GCA_036927795.1 of Iris macrosiphon. Taxonomy (NCBI): domain Eukaryota; kingdom Viridiplantae; phylum Streptophyta; class Magnoliopsida; order Asparagales; family Iridaceae; genus Iris; species Iris macrosiphon. The sequence goes on along the minus strand of JAYESA010000019.1, from coordinate 152,846,009 downwards.
TCCCAGAGATAAGGTGAATGCCTGCCCTTGGCCTTGTCAAGCTCCCTTTTGCTGCCTGCCCTGGTGTCATTATTGCGGTCTCTGGTGATCCCGTTGTTGTTATTGCCAATACAATTGATTCTGCGTCGGCAATCGACGCTAAGCTACAGGTCATACTACAGCTGCTGATACTCCTTGCTGCATTGCCCTTGGTTCTAGCAATACAAAAAACTGTTGTACTGGCCCTCCTAGGCTTTGTATTAATAAACAAGTGGTAATCTTATGATCGGGTCTTCCATATCTCAAGCATAGTCTATTAGCTACCTGGAAAATATCTCGGGTATGACCTTCCTTGCCACAATATGTACAACCCGTCGGCCCTCCACGTCGTTGTTGCTATTGTTATTGCTGCTGCCTCGGCTGCTGCTGTCGAGTATATGCTATCTCTGTCGAGGTCACTAATCTCCTCTATATTTCGTCATGGATGTGAATGTTAAGGGATAGTGTTGGAATTTAGGGTACTGGTCCTCTCTCGCTATTCTGTCCATGAGGTCTCTTCAGGCCTACTCTTCTTGCTGCCATTATCTGAGAGGTAAGCTCAACCCTCTTGGCCGCTATTAATACTACCTCAAAGGTCTGATAGTCATGCACCTCTACCATAAGTAAGATCTCTAAGTGAAGTCCCTGCTAGATCCTTATTTCTCTCTCCAACTATGTCCTTACCATGGTTGGAGCAAATTTACGCAGTCGACAAAACATCCTCTAGTAACCATTTATTATCCTTCCAGCCTACTTGAGGTTGGTAAATCTCTGTTGTAGCTCACACTGACCCAAAATCCAAAAGTACTTTACCCAAAATCGGGTTTTAAATTGTCCCACAAAATAGAACGAACTATCCCCATCGTGGCCCAATAATCTCTTGCAAGATCTTGCAGCTGCAAGCGAACCAGGTCAACCTGTTCCTCAGTGAAAACATTACTTGCTACCAAGATGGTCTTAATATTCTGGATCCAATCATCTGCCATAATGGCAACCTCTATGCTATCAAAATATCTGGGAATCAATCTACAAAATCTAACATATGCCCCAGAATTTACACTTCCGCCTCGTTCTAGGGACGTCTGCAACCTTTGGTCGAACAGGATATTTTGTTCTTGTTGTTGAACAAACATTTGATGTTATTGGGCATCTAATATTTCCCAGATAATTTCTATCAAGGCTGATGTATCTAGTGTTGTCTGTACTACTGGAGGTACGTGAACACTTGGAGCCTACTACTCGGTCATATTTATCGTGGGCTCAACTTGGATCCCTGGTTGCGGTTCTATAGGGCATTATTCAACAGGCAACTCTGCCTCTTTTGTTGCTGAAATATCTGAAGAAGGGGAAACCCTAAAGAAGAGCACAAGAAACATCAAGTATAGGACAAAAAAGAACAAGTAAGAAAGCCATCTGAGAAATTTCTATCTGAGTATTGAATAGGACGAATTAAGAATTTCAAGAAGAATCATATTTGATTGAGACTCCTATGACCATGATACCCTACCAATCTATAAAGTAAACCTGATGGGCCACAACAAAAACTTTGTCACCTCTAGTACCAAAATACGGAGACAGACATGGCCAACTAACCCGTACACAGTACTATACGTCGTATGGCGATCACGGCTGTAACCAGATAAGGGGGTGCATACTACAATCAAGCCTCCTAGGGTCAAGAACTTCTATTTCTCAATCATTCAAACAAGAAGCAGTAATATAGAACACTTGAGAATAAGTCGTAAGGCATCCCAAACGCCACATCAGAATATTCTTTAGAGATCTGGAGATATAGATTGATGTGCCAGATGCAAGATTCTAGTATACATGACAGTGAGTCTACTGCAGTCTGAATATATACAGTTATATAAGGAACTAGTGTCCGAATTTGCTGGCTAAGAGGTGTCGGCTGGCTAAACAACCAAAAAATACAGTTTATAAAAGACGAACAGTGAATAAAGTAACCCACTCGTTATCCTCGGCGTCCATATTTTTTGTATGAGCCATTTGTCAAGGAAAAGTACACTAGATCATCGGGTGCTGACTCAAAACTTGGCCATGCAAAACCAGTAAGGTTAGACCCTAAATCCCAATTACCACAGAGGAAGCACAAAAAGAAGGTGATAACCCATGCATTAAAATATAATATATATAATAGTTCTATGTCATAGCGTAGGTCCATGGCATATCCTAGTACAGGGCCAAATCCTACAACCAAACAAGGATAAGGGTTGAATCTATCACACTATGATAGTCCATTTTCCTAAGCTACTTACAAAATAATACAATCACAAACAAGTCCAATTTATAAAATCACTTGTACGATTTGTGGAGTCTGAGGTTATCTCAGAATAATATATAATAGGTATCCTCAGATCACGCTATTGCCGAATATTAGCTTACCTAGCCAAAATATAAATATATAGGTATTTTACGAGATACACCAGTTTTCTGTACGGCCACTGCGCTAAAAATATGGTATTAGCGGTTCTAATATTCCAATAGTGGAATAGTGGCTCGACATATTATAATTGGTCAAATACTACACTGCACTAAGGCAGATAATATACAATATCTGTGGTGGCCAGCCCAAAGCAAACTATATATGGGAAGGTTCGTTTGTATAATCTCGGGATACCATTTCCTCCCTATGTAACTACCACTTTTAAATTGCTTAATTAACCCTATATTGTACTCAAAAATCTCAAGACATGGCCATATGAAAATTTTTCTTAAGATTTCGTATAAAGTACGAGCACGCTATAGATACGAATCCATTGAAGTTCAATCTGGATTCAGCCGAGCGTGTATGAAACATTCAATAAATTAATATTCTAGTCATGCTTTGGTACTTGATTCGTATATTATGCCTGTGCTGGGGAAAATAGTGTATTTATAGTATCACACGTTTAGAAATTTGGAGGCATTCTTTATGCATATCCTAAATATAATCACTTTAATACGTAACCCGATAAGTCGCATCCCATCACATATTTGATCAAGAACTTTATTAGGCAATAACAGTATCAGCATGGATACAGTATTCGAGTCCAATTACCAATTATCACTGGGTCACATGATTCTTGAACACTTTATAACACGAAGCTTATATCATACACATAGCTGGTTAGTCACTATTCACTTAGTCTGGTTCACGAAGAAAAAACTCAAGTCCAACACATATTTATGCCATATATGAAGCCTATCTTAGTACATGGTCACATTTAGCATGAGGTCTGGTTTCAAAGTCCATTCTACCTTAGAATCATAACACAAACAATACCAGGATCAACCACATGAAGGATGATAAAAAATATTCCAAAGAGGATAAGTGAACACATAATAAAAATACTTTGTACCGTATTGGGTCACTAAGGATAACATGAGCATAGAATTATATGCATAAAGGTCAGGCACATAAAGTTTCATGAATCAACAAAGGGGTGGCTCAATAACTCACTGAAACAAGGTTGGAGCACAAACTTACTGAAATAAGGTTCGGGCACAAACTCAATGATACAAGGTTGGCGCACAAACTCAATGATAGAAGGATGGTGCACTTTCACAAAAAAGTACACTAGCTACAAAGTGGGTGGCACACATTGTCAAGTTAACCAACAAGACGCACTTGACAAAAGAACGCGGACAAGAATAAGGGATACTTTCAAAGAAAGTGCGTGAGCAACAAGCTAAAAGACAAAACACACAATCCAAGATCAAAGCTCAAAAGTCAAAAAACTCGTCAATCAAGGAGCACGAAAATTAATAACATAAAAATCAAAAAAGCAACCAAAAGTTTGTCCCTAAGAAAATGAAGAGGAAAGAAAGTGTGCCACAGACTAAATATAGAAAAAGTGCGCCAGATTGCCTAACGCAAAGAAAGAGCGTTGACCAACTGTAGCATATTTTCTTTATGTTTTCCAGGGAGAACATTGATTAAATACGCACAAAGTACGCAAACTGAGTTTTCCTCTCTAAAGTGCGCCACTGACACAAGGAGTGTGACTGGCGCACTTTTGCTAGGATACTGGGTGTAGTATGATTAGTGCGCACGAAGAATTGGGACATGCTATTACAAGAGATAAAATCTTGGTAGATTCGAAAAGGATTTCAACAGTTGAATCGTGGTCTACCCCGAGTTCAGTAGCAAGGATCAGGAGTTTCCTTGGATTGGCAGGCTACTATCGGAGGTTTGTTTAGGACTTTCCCAGACTTGTAGAGCCGATGACTAGACTAACCAGGAAGGATGTGGAGTTCTCTAGATTAAGGATTACCTGTCAGCATTTGAGGAGCTGAAGAGGAGATTGAATATAGCTCCCATCTTAATATTTCCATCAGGAGTCAGAGGATTTTCCATTTACAGTGATGCATTAGGAAAGGGTTTGGGTTGTGTGTTGCAGCAGCACGGGAAGGTAATTGCCTATGCTTACAGGCAATTACGCCCGCATGAGAAGAACTACCTTACCCATGACTTCGAGTTGGCAGTAGTTATCTTTGCTCTTAAATTATGGAAACACTACTTATATGGAGAGAGAGTGAAGATCTTCACAGTCCATAAGAGCTTAAAGTATGTATTTACACAAAAAGAGCTAAACATGAGGCAGTGACGATGGTTGGAGTTGATGAAAGACTTCGATATTTCCTTGCAGTACTATCCAGGGAAGTCCAACGTAGTCATGGATTCTTTGAGCAGGTATTCCGTGGCTATGTTCTTGACTATAGATAGGCATTTATTGGCACATCTTGACAGTTTGGGTATTGAGGTACTAGTTCCTGGAGTCGCAGCACAGATATGGGGACTTCAGGTATAGTCAAAGCTGATAGACCAGGTCAGAGCCGGACAGTATGAGGATGAGTCTCTAAGGAGCATCAAAGCACAGGTCCTGATCGGGTTGGCAGACGACTTTATCGTCGTAAATAATAGATTATTGTAACACGGTACCAGGTTATGTGTACCGAGAGGAGCATTGTGCGAGGTAATTCTGCAGGAGTTGCATCGTTCTCAATACTTTATGCATCCAGGTGACAACAAGATGTATAGAGATATGAGGGAGCATGTATGGTGGTATGGCATAAAGCAGGTGGTAGCTAGCTTCGTGTCCAGATGCTTAGTTTGCCAGCAGGTCAAGGCGGAGAGACAAAAGCAAGGAGGATTGCTTCAGCCTTTACCCATTTTGGAGTAAAAATGGGAGCATGTGACTATGGATTTTATGTCTGGACTTCCACGTTCACCAGAAGGTAAAGATGCGATTTAGGTCATCGTGGACAGGTTGACCAAATCAGCCCACTTTCTTCCATTCAAAGTGGATAAATCTACGGAGAAGCTCGCAGAGATATATGTGTGCCAAGTTATTAGATTGTACGATATTCCAGTGAGCATAGTCGTGGATCTGGATAGTCGCTTCACATCCCACTTCTGGAGGAGTTTCTAGACTAGCTTGGGCACTCAGCTCAATTTCAGTATCGCTTATCACCCTCAGACGGACAGACAGTCGGAGAGGACTATTCAGACTCTTGAGGATATGCTACGCACATGTGTTTTGGATCTTGGAGGTTCTTGGGGGGATCACCTTTACTTGGTAGAGTTTTTATACAACAACAACTACCAAGCCAGCATCGAGATGTCACCATTCGAGGCATTTTATCGACGGAGATGTCGTACTCCGTTATCCTGGGATGATGTTGGTGACAGAGCTTTATTGCGACCAGAGATGGAAGTTGATGCAGCTGAGAAGGTAAAGCTTATCAGGGACAGACTTTGAGTGTCGCAGGACAGACAGCGACATTAGAACGATAGCCATCGGAGACCTATGGAGTTTGAGGTATAGTTTTAGTTTTATTTACTTGTGTTTGATTATTGTTGTTAGAGTACTAAGGTTGTATTTGGTGTTAGGTTGGCGGTCTATCTTTCTTGAGGATTTCTCTGACACGTTGCATAATTAGTTTCAGTGGAGGCCGAAAGCTTAGTCCGTGATTCATCGGATCTTTCAGTATTCTTGAGAGGGTTGGTGCGGTTACATATAGACTAGACTTACAGCTTGCATTGGATGGAGTGAATAACGTGTTACATATGTCGCAGCTGAGACGGTTTATGGCAGATCCTAGTCATATGTTGGATCACTCGGAGATAGAGGTGGGCCCTAATCTTAGCTATCCAGAACAGCCAGTGGAGATTCTGGATCGGAGAGAGAACCTATTGAGGAACCAGAAGATTCCTTTGGTGCAAGTCACATGGTGGCATAACTCATCAGGACAACGTACCTGGGAGTGAGAGACCGAGATGCACGAGCGATATCAATATTTGTTCATGTCGTGAGGTATAATTCTTTCTTGTATTGTATTGTTTGCTTTTGGTAGTTAGTTTATTCCTTATTTTTGAGGGCAAAATTTTTTTAAGGTGGGTAGGATTATTACCCTCATATTTTTATTTAAGGGTAATTTGGTAATTGACATGGGTATTTTAAATTTTAGGATTTATTGTATTTAAATATTATGCATGCATGATTATTTAATTATAATATTATTTATTGTTTGTTAGTTGTAGATTTATTTTATACTTTTGTAGTTGACCTAACCTATTTAATTAGTTGCATGAACCAACATTTTAGTTGAGTTTATATTTAGCCCATGAATTAGGTCCATTGTTAGGAGGTTGGATTAATTAGTAAAACCATTAGACTATAACCTTTTCTCCCTAATTAATTTATTCGTGAGAGGCCCCAAGGGGTAATTAAGATATTTCATATTGCTTGGAGAGAGGTTATATGATCGGCCATGCTAGGAGGAGAGAGAAATTATTTTACTTCATAATTTCTAATTCTTTTAGATCTATATTTTTCCCTCTTTCAATTTCCTTCATTCACTCATCATTCCTCCACCAATTCTTCACAAATTTCCTTCTCTATTCTTCATTCGAGGCTTCTACATCAAGTATCTACAAGAAGGAAGAAAGGAGCAAGGAGGAGGAGGCCAAGATCAACAAGGAGAGGAACTACTTTGCATTTGCGAACTTTTTATTAGGAATCCATCTCCCAATAGGCACATTTCAGTTTTTCTCCTTCTAATAGACTATAGATCTAGGATTTAATAATGAGAAACTAACCCACATTCATAGGCTACCCATAGGAATTGGTTTTAGGTTCATCGGAGACCTACGGTGGAAGTTATGTGCATTTTTGTACCAATTTGGGAAGAATTTTGAGATTGGCACATGTTGTATTTTTTATATGGTCTAATAGATCAAATTGACATATGATTGCTTATTTGTGACTAGTGTCGTTGTCACGATCCGCACCCGGATATTCGGGCACGAGTACGTGGGTACGTCCAGCCTACGCCGTAGTGTCGGCGGTAGTACGATGTCTAGGTCATATTCACAGTTAAATTAAATCTAACTCATTCACAATAATAATAGTAGGCAAAGATAATAACAGGAAAAGGAATGCTAAGATTTCATAATCAAAATGTGACAACCAGATCCATAGTTTATTACAGAACCAGAAATTTAAATCGGGGACAAACCCGATTACTAGGATGAAAGAAAATAATAACTAACTGCTAACTACTCCTCAGAAGTAGTCTCCTGGGTGGGAACCGGCTCCTCAAAAGTGTCACCTGCTACCTCATAGGGACCATAATAGGTGGGGGCATAGTCCTCATCATCGCCTAATATCAACGGATCCAGTCAGGAAAGGAGCAAAGTACCAATACACAACAAGATCAAACTAAATATTTATGACAAGTAGGAAAAAACTGACTACACAATCACGATAAGAATATGCACAATAAGTAGTGAAATTAACTAAGAATTAAGCACTAAAAATCAAGAAATATAAGTAAAACATAATTTATTTCTATAAACCAGGGACATGAGTAAAACATGAATATAATGAGACAGGAAAATGGAACTACAACAAGACAAGAAACTATGTGTGTATAATTGTGTATATAGAATACATAGTTGGTATGTAGGGGTTTATAAGGCTAATCCGGCACGTCATAGACGGCTATTAGTCAGGAATAATCAAGATCCGGCTGATGGTACAGTCGTGTACCAACAACTATTAGTCAGGACAGGGGGAAGGGTAAACTACATGCTTCCTAGTATTCTCCCACCCGACATGAAAAGCAAGACATAAAATCTAATATTCTAAAACTAAGTGTAAACATCCAATGGTGTTAGTAGAGCAAGGAACTAATTATCATAATATAAAGAATAAACTTGAAGTGCAGGTACTTGCCTGATGTTTGGATCCCAACTACAGTTCTATCCTCGGGAAATTTCTAGAAAATGTGTCCGGATGCTGAAATAAATATTACCATCATGCTCAGAAGATATCAAATAGCTAGAAACGCCTGTCCTTGAGTCCAATTTGGAGACAAGGGCAAAACGGCAATTTCGGGTCAAAATGGGGTCCGCATGTGGGCCCGCTTTGCACCAAAAAATGTGTCAGGGTCAAAGGTCTCCAAATTCACCAAACTTAGTGTCAACAAGTCAGGAACGATGATACGAACCCAACGAAACTTCCAGAATTGGATTCCGATGAGCCGATCACAAAATCGCCAGTCGAGCGGGGTTTGTGGGGCCCACGACACGCGATTTCGTTAACGTTCTCAGAATTGAACCAAACTTGGGTCACAGGACCAGCGTATCGCTACGAGTCCGATGGCATAAGTTTCATTTCAATCCGACGTATGTACACAAAATTAGGGCATGATTCAGAAAAGTCGGATACGGGGCGTTGTCCGCGGATACGCGTTGATCCCGGTGTGCACGCACACCCGAATCGACTTTCACGAAATCCCACACGTCCCTATCAACGACGCGCACGTATCTATGAAGACCGTGCACGACCAAATTATCCCGTTTGGCGGGGCGTACCCAGTTCTGGGGTGAATCAGGTCGTTGTTTTTCCTGTTTTTGGATCGCGGTGTGCGATCACCATAGGACACGATATCCCGAGCGGTTTGCCCAGGCACCGAGAGGGTCATACAGGCTTCGCAACACAATTTACGGAATTGAAAATGGGGCAACGAGAAGAAAGTTACACGCACCTGAACAGGGCTCGAGAAATTGGAATTTCTCGTGTCCGTGTCGTGTCCGACATGAGCCGACACAGGAAATTAGGGTTAGGGTTAGGGTTTTCTGGCCGAAGATGCGGCGGGGGCCGGCCGGAGGAGCACCGGAGAGGGGCTGGGGGCGGCTCGCCGGGCTGCTGGGGCGTTGGCTGGCCGTGGCGGCGTGTTGGGAGGCGGGCGGAGCAAAGTCGGGGAGGTGCTGGGAGGCGGGAGAAGGAAGGAGAGGGAGAAGGAGGAGGAGCAGACCGCAGTGGCAGAGTCTCCGAAGGAGACTGGTGGAGGAGGGAGAGGGCTAGGCGGGTCGGCCGGTGGCGTCGAGGGTGGTCGGGGGGGGGAGGTTCTGGCCGGAGGGGGCGGGTCTCGAGGGTTAAATAGGGGAGGAGGCGGTGGCGTTAGGCGGAGAAGGCGGAGGAGAGAGCGGGGTCGTGGGCTCTGGCCGGGCGGAGCGACGGGCGGCACGGATCCGGCGGAGGAATCAGTCAGCGGCGGAGAACGCGGGGGCGGCCGGGTCAGGGGAGAGAGGAGGCCGGGTTGCGGGTGCAGGTCGGGTTCGGGTGGACCCGACCCGACCCGATGGCTATACGGATTGGGCCGAGCCCGTTGGGCCCGGGTTCGGTTGGGCCGGAGGTGGGCCGGGCCGGATAAGGGTTTAAAAAAATAAATAAATAATAAAATGAATAAATAATAACTAATTTAATTAATAAATAAATAAGTAAATAGTTTTTAGGTGATTTAAAATAGGTCCGGGGCCCGATAAATTCCAGAAAAATTACCCTAAGTCCAGTTTTCCATTTTACACCAAAAAATATTATTTTCATAATATTTTAATATTATTTATTATCAATAAAAAATCATTTAATAATTAAAACACTGATTTTAATTACAGAAAAATTCCCAGAAAATTCCAGAAAAATTGTGTAAAATCCAAATTTATAATTCTTGAAAATCAGAGGGTTTACAATCTACCCAACTTATAAAAATTTCGTCCTCGAAATTAAAATTGAGCCATAATCTGTTGATCCCTCATGTACATAAGGTAAGTCAATCGCAATCTCCTTGCGATAATTAAAATTCTAATCATATCCACTACAATCACTTCAAGGTTAAGATGACTACTGTTCCAATCAAAATTTAACCTATGGTCATCACTTCTTACTTTCTCAAATTATCCACAGGCAATTTTAAATTAAGTCCATATAACATCTTCAAGATTTGCATACGCTTATAAATTTGCCTCACGATTCTAACTATCATAATTTCTTCTATAAGTGATTCGAGTCCAATAGTATTCCCATTCACAATTGTATGCTTCAACTTTTTAAATTTTATTCACATCCTCAATATTCCAACTAGGTAGTCCAACCATCAAATTTTAGTTCTTAATTCAAATCATCAAATTGAAAAATAATTTAAATGTAGTCCACCAATGTTCAAGTCTGAAATTCTATATTTTTTTTTCCTCTAGATTTTTAAAATTAGAATGGCTTGAACCTCTCCCGATCTAATCTTACTCGGTCATAATCTAAATAAAATTTACCTCGAGTTGACAATGCACTGCTACCCAACTTAGAATTTACCCATCCATCACATAAGGTTATATACCTTAAGAAAATATTCCTTAATATGTTTACTCATGTCATTCAATCCTCGAAACTTCAACGCCGATCATATATGATATGTTAGATAATCCTCAAGTATGTGATCGGCCTATGGGACATATCTAGTATTCTCTGTGTATCAAACTTATACCAAGCATGAGATTTCGTCTTTTCGAAATAAGGGAAGACGAAGATCAATAATAAAGTGTTCAAGGGAGGGGTAATAGAATAAAAGTATCAGGATCAAGGCGTTTAAAGAATTCAAATGGGAATTGTCAAGCAGTTGTGGACTGAAATTCTATTCTGGTAATTATTTGTTCGTATGCTCGTATTAGTACAGTTATATAACTGATACGATATGCTCGGACATATTTAGAGGGCAAGTATACTAGCTAACTATATATCTCAATCCACGTAAAGTAGTCGTGCGAAGTGCGAACCAAAATGCACTAAGGTTGATCAGACCGTAATACACTGATTCTGAAAGGTATCATTGTGGGCCTCCCAATAATATACTTGTCATGAACAAGCTCGATAAAGAGTAAGCTTGCAAAACTAGGCTATAAAATAGCAGCATAAGTCAAGTACAGCAAAATTAAGTGCGCTAGATGATGATGAAAGGAGGTACAAATTATTTAAATTCACAAAACAACACACAATAAGCACAATAATAAAAGACTCTACAATCTCTACAGTTATCAAATATAAAAGCATACCAGGTTATTAGCAAGTTTAAAATTACTAGGTTGGGGCTGAGGTCACGAACCAATAGGCACGAGCTAAACAATGCTAGAAACGGCAGCTACAAATCACTTACGCGTATTAGCTACTCCAAGAGTCTGTGCGTTCTCCATGGTCATTGCGGAAGCTTGTCCGCGTCCTTGTGGTGGTGCCCTCTGCTGTTGCTGGGCTAGCTGGGAGAGTGCTGCTTGTGGTACCAAGGTGGTCTCGGTTCGAGTGCTGGTAGAGCATCTCGTGGTGATCTTGTAGGAACCTCGTCGCTTGCTGATAGATCCATTACTCTGCATCCAAAATAAATGATAAGGGCGCACAGGAATCAAGGCAGGATGCAAGTCAAGGAATCAATTCAAATTCGAGATAGATGTCAAGAACGATTCAAGCAAGTGGATGAGATCCTAAACTTATCCTTATCTTATTGCAGGCCTGTTCGGTTCCGAAGTTGAAACCGAATAATTTAGTCGTTGACCTGCATGGGCCACCAAAAAAACGTGTCACGACCCGCACCCGGATATTCGGGCATGAGTACATGGGTACGTCCAGCCTACGCCGCAGTGTCGGCGATAGTACGATGTCTAGGTCATATTCACAATTAAATTAAATCTAACTCATTCACAATAATAATAGTAGGCAAAGATAATAACAGGAAAAGGAATGCTAAGATTTTATAATCAAAATGTGACAACCAGATCCATAGTTTATTACAGAACCAAAAATTTAAATCGGGAACAAACCCAATTACTAGGATGAAAGAAAATAATAACTAACTGCTAACTACTCCTCAGAAGTAGTCTCCTGGGTGTGAACCGGCTCCTCAAAAGTGTCACCTGCTACCTCATAGGGACCATAATAGGTGGGGGCATAGTCCTCATCATCGCCTAATATCAACGGATCCAGTCAGGAAAGGAGCAAAGTACCAATACACAATAAGATCAAACTAAATATTTATGACAAGTAGGAAAAAAATTGACTACATAATCACAATAAGAATATGCACAATAAGTAGTGAAATTAACTAAGAATTAAGCACTAAAAATCAAAAAATATAAGTAAAACAGGATTTATTGCTATAAACCAGGGAGATGAGTAAAACAGGAATATAATGAGACAGAAAAATGGAACTACAACAAGACAAGAAACTATGTGTGTGTAATTATGTATTTAGAAGACATAGTTGGCATGTAGGGGTTTATAAGGCTAATCTGGCACGTCATAGACGGCTATTAGTTAGAAATAATCAAGATCCGGCTGATGGTACAATCGTGTACCAACAGCTATTAGTCAGGACAGGAGGAAGGGTAAACTACATGCCTCCTAGTATTCTCCCACCCGACACGAAAAGAAAGACATGAAATCCAATATTCTAACACTAAGTGTAAACATCCAATGGTGCTAGTAGAACAAGGAACTAATTATCATAATATAAAGAATAAACTTGAAGTGCAGGTACTTGCCTGATGTTTGGATCCCAACTACAGTTCTATCCTCGGGAAATTTCTAGAAAATGTGTCCGAATGCTGAAATAAATATTACCATCATGCTCAAAATATATCAAATAGCTAGAAATGCCTGTCCTTGAGTCCAATTTGGAGACAAGGGCAAAACGACAATTTGGGTCAAAACGGGGTCCGAATGTGGGCCCACTTTGCACCAAAAAAAGTGTTAGGGTCAAAGGTCTCCAAATTTACCAAACTTAGAGTCAACAGGTCAGGAACGATGATACTAACCCAACAAAACTTCCAGAATTGGATTCCGATGAGCCGATCACAAAATTGCCCGTCGAACGGGGTTTGTGGGACCCACGACACGCGATTTCGTCAACGTTCTCAGAATCGAACCAAACTTGGGTCACAGGAACAGCTTATCGCTACCAGTCTGATGGCGCAAGTTTTGTTTCAATCTGACGTGTGTATACAAAGTTAGGGCGTAATTCAGAAAAGTCGGATAAGTGGCGTTGTCCGCAGATACGCGTTGATCCCGGTGTGCACGCACACCCGAATCGACTTTCGTAAAATCCTACACGTCCGTATCAACGACGCGCACGTATCTGTGAAGACCGCGTGCGACCAAGTCGTCCCGTTTGGTGGGGCGTACCCAGTTCCGGGGTGAATCGGGTCGTTGTTTTTCCTGTTTTTGGATCGCGGTGTGCGATCACCACAGGACGCGATGCCCCGAGCGGTTTGCCCAGGCACCGAGAGGGTCATACAGGCTTTGTAACGCAATTTACGGAATTAAAAATGGGGCAGCGAGGAGAAAGTTACACGCACCTAAACAGGGCTCGAGAAATTGGAATTTCTCGTGTCTGTGTCGTGTCCGACACGAGCCGACACCGGAAATTAGGGTTAGGGTTTTCTGGCCTGAGATACGGCGGGGCCGGCCGGAGGAGCACCGGAGAGGGGCAGGGGGCGGCTCGTCGGACTGCTGGGGCGTTGGCTGGCCGCGGCGGCGCGCTGGGAGGCGGGCGGAGCAGCGTCGGGGAGGTGCTGGGAGGCGGGATGTGGAAGGAGAGGGAGTAGGAGGAGGAGCAAACCGCAGCGGCGGAGTCTCCGGAGGAGCCTGGTGGAGGAGGGAGAGGGCTAGGCGGGTCGGCCGGTGGCGTCGAGGGTGGTCGGGGGGGGGGACGTTCTGGCCGGAGGGGGCGGGTCTCGAGGGTTAAATAGGGGAGGAGGCGGTGGCGTTAGGCGGAGAAGGCGGAGGAGAGAGCGGGGTCGTGGGCGCTGGCCGGGCGGAGCTGTGGGCGGCGCGGATCCGGCGGAGGAATCGGTCAGCGGCGGAGAACGCGGGGGTGGCCTGGTCAGGGGAGAGGGGAGGCCGGGTTGCGGGTGCGGTTCGGGTTCGAGTGGACCCGACCTGACACGATGGCTATACGGGTTGGGCCGAGCCCGTTGGGCCCGGGTTCGATTGGGCCGGAGTTGGGCCAGGCCGGATAAGGGTTTAAAAAAATAAATAAATAATTAAATGAATAAATAATAACTAATTTAATTAATAAATAAATAAGTAAATAGTGTTTAGGTGATTTAAAATAGGTCCGGGGCCCAATAAATTCCAGAAAAATTACCCTAAGTCCAGTTTTCCATTTTACACCCAAAAATATTATTTTCATAATATTTTAATATTATTTATTATCAATAAAAAATCATTTAATAATTAAAACCCTGATTTTAATTACAGAAAAATTCCCAAAAAATTCGAGAAAAATTGTGTAAAATCCAAATTTATAATTCTTGAAAATCAAGGGGTTTACAGTCGTACCCATAATTGGATATGTGTAGGCCGTATCCCATCAATTTGACGAAACAGATTAATTTTGAGGGATTTTTCTTCGACACGGGGCCTTGTGCATATTACATTGTGACACGGACACGTAGTTAATCTAATTACTATACGTATTATTCATATTTAGTATATTAGACTTGCTCGTATCCTTCGGGATGGGTTTGGTTTTGTGTTGGAGCCGTATCGCAAGCGTATCATAGAGTTAGTATGATACGGGTACGGTGCACTCCACGTGTTTGGTGTTTTGCTCTCATTTCTATTTGTGCATATGTATTTATATATCTATATGATATTTAAGTAGTATATATATGTATATAATAGTGTATATGATAGTGTATATGTGTGTGTCTATAAGTGTGTATATAATAGAGTATATAGTTATATATATATATATATATATATATATATATATATATATATATATATATATGTACTTGTATATATGTATGTGTGTGTTTGTATTTAAGTGTGAGAGTATATATATGTATCTATATACATAAGTAATTTTGATACCTTGATATATATATATATCTATATGTGATTGTATATATATATATATATATATATATATATATATATATATATATATATATATGTACATACATACATATAATCACATATATATATATATATATATATCAAGGTATCACAATTACTTATGTGTTTGTATGTAGATTGGTATATATATAGATATATATAGATACAATCACTTAGATAGATTGGTATATATATTTATATCCATAGAGGAATGTATATGTATATGTGTTTGTATGTGTTTGTGCGTGAGTGGTGTGGCTGTGCGTACGTGTCAATGATGAGGGAGAGCAAGTTCAGTCAGCAAGAGAGGGGACTAGGGGAGAGCACAAGGATTGTGCAGTCCCCAGTTCCGTGTGTACTATAGGAGGGTGTGCAGCAAGTAGGTGGAGCAGCATCCCGTGCATGACATGTTGCAGTTCAGCAGTTCATTGTACAGAATGTGCAGTCTTTAGTTTAATCTAGCGGCTCGTGTAAGAGGAGAACTGTTGTGCACTTAGTGGCAGCAACAACTCAGAGGTGTGCAGCATTGTGCAGAAAAGAGTCTAGGCTATGCTGAAGAATATGCAGCCTTCGCAGTGCATAACTAAGGTATTCAGTAGAGTAGTTCAGCATGGTGGAGGCTCGAGCTTGTACAAAAAATTTCTTCAGTCTACTGTACAGTTTCTCAATGCACAAGTATCTGTTTTCAGTATCTGCAAAGTATCGTGCAATATCAGAGTTTCAATTTTATGGGTTATTGAGATATTGAGTTAGCTAGTAGTATTGTTACTTGAGTTTGGGTATTTGATTAGTCTAGTTGACTTCTATATTAGCTAGTTAGTAATAGATAGTGTAAGTAGATTAGTTGCTTAGTTCATGAGTTAGAATGTTAGTAAATATTTAGTTATACATGTATCTGTGTGTATAAGTATTGAATAAGTTAGATATGTATACTATTTGTTATATTTGTTAGTTAATTATATACTTTATATGTAGATAGTTAGCTATTTATACTTATATTGTATTAGTGGTGGTATTATATTATAGTAGGTATATATGTAGTATGGTATATATTTATGTTAGTAGTTTAGACATTAGATAGTTAGTATATTAGTTTGGGGTTTTATATATCTACTTGTATTAGTTATATGTTATCTGTTTTGGATTACCTTGGGATACCAAGGTATTATGTCGATACCTAAGGTATTGAGTTTGGGTATCGAGATAGGTGTGATAAGCATTGGTGCAAGGCCAAGGTATCATATTCTATTTGTTTTGTTATAGTATTATGACTATTGACTTGTATATATATATATCTAAAATACTATTTTTATATATGAAAACTTGCGTATCTGAGGATACGGCTTTTTGAGTATCTTTTAGTATCATAGCTTAGTTATAGTATAGCTTAGTTTTATAGTGCATCGACTTAGTGACATAGTGTTAGACACTTGCAACCTAGATTTCATTGGTTTGACTTAGAAATAGTTTATTGATCTAGAATTATATCAACTTAACTTATTTTTATTCTTGAAATTTGTATTAATGTAACATACCATATATAGGTCTGTGTGACACCAGCTTGGGCATCGAGAGACACCTTGCTCAGGACTTCAGACGAGTATATTTCTCTGATAGATTTTAATTCATAATATTGTATATATGCATGTTCTAGAATTGTATACATGATCCCGACACAGTAATTTTAGGGACTTGTACTATATGGATCCCGTCAGGAGATGTTATCCTCTACCATGTTCAACGGGTACTCGTGTACATATATCTCATCGTGTATATTGGATATTGATTATATTTCGTGTTCACACACTGCTCGTGTTCAGTGTACTTATTCGTGTACACTCACTGCTCGTGTTCAGTGGTTATATTTCGTGTTCGTAGCATGTCTTGATTGGATCCATCGGTATTAGTTGGGGGTGGGAGAGTAGGAGTTGATTATGTGATCAAAGCCCCATTGTTACATCGTGTACATTCTGGTTACATACCTTACTTGTAATCATCTTACTTGATCATGTTCACCCAACCCGATCACATAATAAACTTGTATTCTGAGGCACGTTAGCTAGATTATAGTTTATTTCATTATATTGCTGATATTCATATTGTTGATCGATATTCTCGTACATTAGCTGTATATCGATTGTCCATTCATTCATATGATAATAATCTTGTATTTTATTTCTATTATTTGTTTTATATGCTCGATTATGCTATTGAAACTGCTTTCAGAGGTATGTACTTCGCTCAAATCCTGACTGAATATATTTTTTTAGATGACTAGCTTATAGAGCAGTGTCCCACATTCTACGGGCCACAGGACGGCGTACTTTTAGAAGAAACTCCTATAGACCAGGAGGACTTAGTTGCAGAACCCGAGGAGGTCTAGTTTATTTGTGTTGGCTTGTATTAGACTATTTTATTATTAAGATTCATAGTTGTATATTATTTTCGATTGTGGATTGTATCTTGTATTCTTTCCTTTGCTATTCTATTCGTGCATTATTCTTTCTTAGTTAGTGTTTGGGATTGAATTACTCATACTTGTGAGATACCATATTGCTCCTCCATTTGGAGTTGGGATGATTGACAGGTACCATATTATATTATTGAGATGTTAGATAGTTAAAAATGATCCAGACAGCATTCTACCGTCGATTCTGCGGTGTAGGCTGGACGTAACCATGTACACATGCCCTGTTATCTGGGTATGGGTCATGATAGTGTATCAACACGGATACCAATAGTCAGATAAAGTAGTCATGTCACTACCATATTTTCTAAGAAAGGGTATTTTAGTAATTTTCTTTTTAGCTAATTATTGTGCTTGATAAATAATTATTTGTTGTATTATTTAATTGTTGTTAGATGTTAATTAATTATTTTGGACTTGTGTTAGTTGACCTAACTAGTTTAGTTTGGACCTATGGACAAACATGAATTAATTAGTTAAACTTAGCCCATTTAGAAAGCCATTGTTAAGGAGATGGATTAAATTAATTAAATCATTAGACTAGAAGCTTTCTTCCTTAATTATTTCTTCATGAGAAGTCCCAAGGGGTATATTGGACATTACATGATAACTTGAGGGAGGGAAAATAGCGGCCGGCCTATTTAAATAGAGGGGGAAATTTCTCTCTCCTCTTTTTATTCTAAATCTAGATCTAGAATTTTCCACTACTAAATTTCCTTCATTTCCACTTTATTTTCCTACCAAATTTTATTCCAATTCCTTCCCAAATCACCATTAGAGACTTGAGAAGCAAGGATCTAGAAGGAGGAAGCAAGAATCTACAAAGAGGAGCAAGAATCTATAAATTGGAGGCAATTTTATCTCAATTAGAGGTTTCATTAGGAATCCATCTCCCAAAAGGTACAATATAGTTTTTTTCCTTAAAATAGCTTCTGAATTTGAGATTTAATCATGAAAAATCAACCCATATACATAGACTACCTATAGGATTTGGTTTTGTGTTCATAGGAGGCCTATTGAGAAAGTTATGGTACTTTTTGTGTCAATTTTGGTAGAATTCCGAGATTGATATTTGTTGTGTATGTCAAATGATCCTATAGATCAATTTGGCATATGTTTATATTTTTAGGGATAGTGTTGTGTCCATAATTGGGTACGTGTAGGTCGTATCCCAATAATTTGGTGATACGTATTGTTTTGGAGATTTTTCCTCCGACACGGGACTTTGTACATGTCATATTTTGACACGGACACGTAGATCTATATTTGACACTTCTTATTATTCATAAATAATATATGTGATTTGTTTGTGTCCTTCAGGGTATAATTAGATGTGTGGTGGACTCATGTCACATGCGTATCCTAGATCTGGTGGAATACGGTGTGATACTTTCCATGTGTTGTGTATTTATGTGTAGATCTAATTATTGTGCTCTTAATTCTTGAGTTATAATTGTCTATATATATATAGATATTATATATGTATTATAGTATATTTATTATAGTATTTATTATATCATAGATCTATGTACTATATATGTACTTAGAGAATATATATATGTAGCTTTATTCTACATGCATTAATATATATGTTATAATATATTGTATGGATATATATGTATATGTTGTTAATATATATATATATATATATATATATATATATATATATATATATATATATAATTGGGTAATTATATTATTTATAGTTATATTGGGATTATTTATATATATGTATAGATGTATATTATAATGTATTTATGTGTGTGTGTGTTGATGCTATGTCCTATATGTACATAATAATAAGAGGGTGTATTTATAGTTTATTTGGTATTTATATACTTATATATATATATATATATATATATATATATATATATATATATATATATATATATATATATATATATATATATATTTGGGTTTATATATATATATGTTATATATATTATTCTTCAGTTTTAGCGACGGGAGGATTAATGGCAGTTGTTGTCATTAATAACAGCAAGAATTTCAGCAGCAGCCGCTGAACAGGGGCAGCGGTATTAATGACATAACCACTATCATTAATTAAGGGCAGCAACAGTGGGAAAAAGGGGCGGCAGCAGCAACGGTTAATCGGTGACGGTTGCAAACCGTCACCAAAGTAGCAGCAGCAGTGCAGGATTCCCACAGCAGCAGTGACAACGATTTCAGTAACAGCCAGAACTGTCACTAAAGCCAGCGTATCAGAATATCTTTTTTTCAGCACAATTTTCAGCGACGGTTGACAGTTTTTATAGTTATATGATTATATACTTATATATATATATATATATATATATATATATATATGTATTGATATTGATATATATATATATATATATATATATTGCTATTTTTTATATCTATAATACTTAGTATATATGTATATTATATATATATAAGGGTAATTATTATACCAAGGTATTGGGTATTACCTTGATGAAACTAAGGTAAGTGGGATACTCAAGATACGGGGTTTGGGTATCAAGATTGTGATTATTATTGAGATACCAAGTTGGTTCAAAACCACTGTACCTATTTGATGTGTAAATTCTGCTTCTATATTATTATAATTAATTATTTGACATTATAATTGATGTTACCTTGGGAATTACGTATCCGGAGATACGGTATCCTAATATTTAAGATGTGAGTTTCTTGGCTTAGACTTTAGTATCTTGATCCAAGATTTTTGTATTAGATTTGTGCAACCTAGAAATATATAGTTGACCTTGGTTTGACCATAGTTGACCATAGTAGACTAAGAGTTGACCATAGTTGACTTTTGACTTAGGTTTGACTTTTTGGCCTAGAAGTTGACTAGTTTAACTTATTCTCTTTTCGGAACCTTGTATTGATCTTGTATTCCATATCTAGGACTTTGAAGCAACGAGTCAGACATCTGTGAGACTATTTATTGGACTTTAGGCAAGTACATTCTCTGATAGTTTCTCATATATGATATCCTCTATTTTCATTGTATCTAGTGTAGATATCCATGTTCTCTTGACACTATGGTTACACGGATTGGTATATCCAAATCTCGTCATGAGATGTTATTCCTTGGTATATGGTGTATATGGTGTAAGTATTATTTCATTGGTTATCTTGTACATGTACAGATACTGATTCTCGGGAAGACTAGCTATCTACTTGGAAAATCTCGTGCCATAGCATACCGTGGTTGGATCTATTATACCAGTCGGGGGTGGGGAGTATTAGTATAGATATGTGATCAATATCCCTATTGTATCAAGTACTGATTACTTAATAGTGTTGATCATACACCGTACGTATGATTAGTCAAGCCGTATTGCATCTTGCCCAAGCCGATCACATGTTAAGCTAGTACTCACATATTTAATCATTAGTATTCTTGTTCATTGGCATATTATTCATTATTGTATTTATTCCAGTATTTTCTTATTGTATATATATCTCTTGTATCTATTGTGCATCTTGTTAATCCACATCTATTTACTGTTACATAGTTTAAATCATTGATTAGAACTGCTGTTAGAGATGTACTCTGCTCCTTTCCTGACTGGATATATTTTTTTAGATGACACTGAGGAGTGGTACCCTACCTATTATGGACCCCAGGATGTTGTAGGTTTAGATTCTAAGACCCTGGCTCAGGAGGGACTTATCCCAACTTAGACAGTTGACCCAGGAGTTGTAGCTTCGTAGTATTCTTTGTACTGGATTTATCTCCAGCTTATTTTGTTACTTCTTCAGACTCATTGATGTATTATTTTAGACTCATGAGTTTTCTTGTGACTATTCTATTCTTTATCTGATTCGTTCTTTCCATCTTAGATCTGTGATTGAGTATATTAGCATTATTGGTGGTTCATTATATTATTAGATAGATTACCCAGACATCGTTCTACCGCCGATTCTGCGGCGTAGGCTGGGCGTTGTTTCCGACTTGTTCCGTTACACCGGGTGTGGGTCGTGACACCTCAATCATTGGTAAATCATGAGTTCGAGCACATAATAAGGTCTAACACATGGTCACGTAGCTCATTTATATTAGCAATTATTAAAATCACATGTGGAATCCCAAAAGTCAATAAAGCATATAAAATAGGCAAAATTATGAAACGTGCATATAGGTGCACGAGGATAAGAGAAGCATAGAGTTAGTACCATACCGTATAGGATAGGTGTCGCATAAAAAGTCGTTGGCATATGGGTCGGGCCGTATGGGCCATATGAATCGGGCTGTATGGGCTCAGGCCACATGGTTCACATGAGTCAGGCTGTATAGGTTCAGGCCGCATGGGTCACATGGGAAGTTCACCTCCCCCAACAGCACGTTCAGCCATGGCAGAATGCTCCAAAAATTAAAGTAATATTTTTAATTCCAAATCAAGTAAACCAAAAGCCCAAATGCCTGAAATGGAATGCTCAATCTCCAACAAAAATTAATTTTCTAAAATACCATATATTAATAGATCAAAACCAAGAAATTTTTTTGGAACCCATAAAAACCTTAAACTTTAAATATAGATCTACTCAAATTCACCAAATAAAATCAAAAACTCTAAGAACTAAAAGTGTTTAGAATCATAATGTGCACATAATAGACTAATAAAATGCAAAAAAAGAGCAAGAATAAAAAATTAAGAGTTTTTTCCATGTAGTGCAAGGTGTACTTGCCTAAATGATGGAAGAGAAAAATAAAAGAATGAGGTAAGAAACAGAAAGAAGTTAACTTATTTAGCTAGGGTTTGAGGTTTAGACCATAGGTTCAACTCATGGCCAAACCAACCCAACAATTAAACCATGAGTCTAATTAAACCAAAGAATGGGTCTAGTCTCCATGACATGCATCCTAATTACCATACAAACAATGAATGATATTAGCAGAAAAACTAATATATTCCAGATACGTATATCGGAAACGGGGAGTGACATCTCTACCCATCTTAAAAAAAAATTATTCTCGAAATTAAAACCTAGGGCTAGCTAGAAAAATTAGAATGAGTACTACGCTAAATATAAGCTCATCTACACATGAAATCAAATTCAAGCATAAATAAAGAAAAGCAGTGTCACATAACATGGGTAAACGAATTATGAGATTCGAGATACCAAGGCATAAGAACGAATATACCTTCCATGTCGAACAGGTATGGATACCGAGATCGGATATCATCCCCGTGCTTCCACATTGACTCTCTCAAAGGGTTGTGATCCCAAGCAACTCATTGTAAACACCCTGATTTTCAGGATAATTTTTTTTAAATAATATTCCCGGATTTTTGGTAATTTCTGGAAAAGAACCAAGGTATTTAAGGATTTTTAAATGCAGTTATTTGGAATTAAAATATGATGGGAATAGGATTTTGCGGTGTAAAATGAAAAGCCGGACATGTGGTATTTTTTGGGGTATTTATTGGACTCCGGAGTAACGTTTTGAGCTCTAAAAGCTATTGGTTTGCTAAACCGAACCGAACCAAGAAACCCGACCCGAAACCCATAGGAGAACCCTACCCGCCGGATTCCCTGTAGCAGTATTAAACCCCCTTGCCTCGACGTACGAACCAATCCAAAACCCTAGAAGCAGCCGCCGCCCAGTGATCGACCCAGCCGCTCGCTCGACGATCAGTCGCCGCCACTGCGTTCCGCCCATCCCCGCCAAGCCCGACCCCCCACCTCCGCCTGGGCGAGTCGACGCCGCCGCCGCCGTCGACTTATCCCGACAGCAGCCACACCGTCCAGCCGCTCGACTCCCTGGGATGCCGCACGACCCCATCGCCGGACCGACCGATCCCCCACCGTGACACAGCCCCGACCCCGACCGGCTGTGAGCCCCCGACCCCATCTCCGGCTGTGCATCCCCGACTCCGTCGGTGCAGCGATCCCCTCCGGTCAGCGCAGTGAACCCTAGCCATCTTCGGCTGTTCGCGCCATCGGCCACATCGAACCCTAGCACTGGACGCAGCAACTTGATACGCAGGACACGGAGTTGACGCTCGGACACTTGGAATTCAGCGTTCACGGAGCCCTGTTCAGGTACCGATTTCTCTTACCTCGTAACTCCGTTTTCAATTCCGTCAGTTACTACGCGTAGACTGTTTAACCCTCTCGGTGCCCGTGCAACCCGCTTGGTGCATCGCATCCTGTGGTGATCGCAAACCGTGATCCAGAAACAGAAAAAATAATGCCCCATTTTACCCCGGAACTGAGTGCGACCCGCCAAACGGGATAACTTGGTCGCGTGTGGTCTTCACAGATACGTGCGCATCGTTGATACGATCGTGTGAGATTTTGCAGAAGCTGATTCGGATGTGCGAGCACACCGAAATGAAAGCGTATCCGCGAACAACACCCCGTATCCGACTTTTCTGCAATATGCTGTAACTATGTGTACACACGTCGGATCGAGACGAAACTTGTGCCATCGGACTCGTAGCGATAAGTTAGTCCTGTGACCCAAGTTTGGTCCGATTCTGAGAACGTTGACAAAATCGCGTATCGTGAGCCCCACAAGCTCCACTCGACGGGCGATTTTGTGATCGGCTTATCGGAATCCAATTCTGGAAGTTTCGTTGGGATCGTATCATCGTTCCTGACTTGTAGACACTGAGTTTGAGAAATTTGGAGACCTTTGACCCTGACCCGCTTTTCGGTGCAAAGTGGCCCACATGTGGACCCCGCTTTGGCAGGAAATGTCTTTTTTGCCCCTGTGTCCAAATTGGACGAAAGGACAGGCATTTCTAGCTGTTTGACATCTTCTAAGACTGTTGGTGATATTTATTACAGCTTTTGGAGTAGTACCTACCTGATCCACAGATACAGGGACAGTTGTGGGTATTCGGACATCAGGCAAGTGTACCTTGCCAAAGTATGCAGTATTGTTATATATTTTCCTTGCTTTATTTATATTGTTGTGCATGCTCAACCTAGGATCGTGTGAAGTACTTAGCATCCGATTATTAGTCGGGTGCCAACACTGTACGCAGTGTTGGGTACTGTCATTTAGAGATGGACATTCGTGACACTTATTATTCTCGTACTTGTCTGATCAAGTACCATATAACCCAGGACACTTGACACTGTTCATGAGACAGGATATTCCCGAGATATTCGTGGTGATTCTGTGTAGGATACATGACTTGACAGAGATACTATATTCCTAGATACATATGACTTGTTGCATTAGTGATGATCCCGCTTGACATGGACATGAGACGTTATGGTCATGATATGCGTGGTTACATGGGGTGGGGAGAGACACACAGGCTACAGGCTATTTTATATATATCTACTACTATTGTGAGGCCGTAGACTCTCGTAGCAGAGCTAGGCACATTACTTGTTATTACTACTACCGGCTTCCCGACATAGAGCTTGTAGTGGCTCAGCCTGAGTACTCGTGTTGCTCTCACTTGTATTTTCACTTAGATTGTTATTTATTTGCCCTATTTATTTCATTATCTGCTGCATTGCATTTATTTTGGCATGAGCTTTCTTGTACCTTGCTATGTCACCTGAGGACCTGGATCCGGATTATGTCCCCAGGATTTGAGGACGAGATCTATCCCGAGGTATACGGGACCGGAGCATGAGCTGATCCAGGAGCGGTACCGCCATCCGAGTACGAGGTGTAGTTGAGGACTTCTCCTGAGCATCCCTGTTCATGCTCAGTACTTATTTATTTATTTCAGCCATTTAGTTCTAGTCTGTTGAACCATTGTAACAGATGTTTAACGGGTTGATACCCGAAGTACTTTGTTGAGACTGATTGATGATTTATATTTCTTTATTTACTCTGTAGATCATATTTTATATCTTGTGTGGATGAGATTAGTTGTGCCTTGATTGTCGTAGACTTGTTATCTTACAGCTTAAGTATGCCCTGGTGGATCCATTAAATTGGGTTATCCATCGGTGCGTGCTGTTGGCCATTGCCACGCGTCTGGTCCTACGGTATTTTGGGACTGGGGCGTGACATAGTTTTTGTGGTGACCTATGCAGGTCTACGACTAAATTGTTCGGTTTCAACTTAGGGATCGAACCAGCCTGCCCTAAGGATAGGATAGATTGTAGGATCTCATCCATTATATAAACCATTACTGAACTCTATATCGAACTCGAAATTGTTACTTGAACTCCATCTTGTGTTGATTCCTTGGTGCCTTCTTATAGTTTATCTTTTGGTTGCAGAGAAATGGATCCCAGGAACGGAGATGAGATTCCTTTGGACACG
Organism: Iris macrosiphon; assembly: GCA_036927795.1. Lineage (NCBI taxonomy): Eukaryota > Viridiplantae > Streptophyta > Magnoliopsida > Asparagales > Iridaceae > Iris > Iris macrosiphon. Next base: position 152,820,055 of record JAYESA010000019.1, on the reverse strand, counting down.
CCACACGATGCTGTGGTTACTTATACAGACGGAGTGACCCAAGGGGATGGAGGACAAGCATCGCAGAGCGATCAAACTGGTCAGCCTAATCCAAGGGTCCGGAGAGATGACATCCCACCTCCACCACAGTTCACTCCCCAGATGCCCATTTTTTTGCCGGACAAGCCATGGACGGGCAACAGATGTTTCAGATGATGTATGCCATGATGCAGGCCCAGCAGCAGATTCAACAAGAGGCCCATCGCCAGGAGGCAGAGTATCTGAGAACCAGCCTGGTGTCCGTATTGGAGCAGGCAAATCCACCAACGAGGCGAACAATGATGAGATCTATCACCGATTTCCGTCACCTCAAGCCTCGTATATTTTTTTGTAAAGAGGGACCAACCGAAGTTCATGAATAGCTCACAAACATACAGCATCAGTTGGAAGCCGCTGAACTTCTAAGAGAGAAGTGGATGACTGCAGTAAGAATACAGTTAACTGATAATGCGCATCACTGGTGGCTAGCAGAAGAGAGGAGGCTCGGACAGAACCGAGTCACTTGGGAAGAGTTCTCCAGACTCTTCCAAGAGATGTACATTCCAGCAGTTGCACGATCAGAGCTCAGAGACAAGATCAACCGCCTCATCCAAGGCAGTATGACCGTGGAGGAATACAACGCGGAGTTTATACGCCTAGGTTGCTTCGCTCCAACATTGATCTCGACAGAGGAAGAGAAAGCTGAAAAGTTCTTTGATGGACTAAAGTTTGAGCTTCAGAGATTGATTGGCTCGGTCGCACCTACATCTTATACTGAGGTCCTTGCAGCAGCACGACACATGGAGCGCGTTACTAGAAGGGAATCGAATCTAAAGAGGCCAAACACATCCGCACCAACCAAGACAGCACCTGAAGATTCTGCAAAACGATTCCGAAGGAGTATACCGGAGAGAGAAGCACATAAGGCCATATCTCTTCCTACCTGTCACCACTGCGGCAAGGTAGGACACATTGAGAGAGAGTGCAGGCGTAAGTTGGGACTATGCCTGCTTTGCGGATCAGACCAGCACTTTTCTAGAGACTGCACCAAACCAAGAGAGGGAGCACCGAGATTAGCCTTGCCTGCACCACGACCAGCTACAGGAGCAGTAGGAGCACAGCAGACAGGAGCTAGAGGAGTCAGACCACCAGCTACAGTAGGCTACCGGCAGAGACCCCCACTGGCACCACAGGCAGCCCTATTTCAGCAGCAGCAGCAGCAGCAGAGAGGTCCAGCTCAGGAAAGAGGCCAGGCATTCACATTAGCTGTTGAGCAGGAGGCTACAACAGGCAAGGTCATCGCAGGTACTATTTTAGTAGCTTCATTACCAGCTGTAGCATTATTTGATTATGGAGTATCGCATTCATTTATAGCAGCTAGCTTTGTTGCCACCCATAGAGCAGCTACCGCACCCCTTCCAAAAATGAAGAGAATTCTTACGGGAAGTGGAATTATTCCGGTTAGTGACGTCTGTAGATCATGTTCTATAGTAGTTTGTGGGAGGGAGATGCGAGCCCAATTTTTGATCTTTTTGATGCCTGACTATGATGTTGTACTTGGTATGGACTGGTTAAGTCAGTACCATGTGACTCTTGATTGTCGGCTTGGAAAGGTTATATTTAGACCGCCAGGACATCCAGAATTCGAGTTTCTTTGAGGAGCAGTAGAACAAGGAGTTCAGCCTACTCTTAGGGTACTATCTGTAGAAGGAGAGACAGGTTACCCAAGAGTCATATCTGAGTTTGTGGATGTATTTCCCGATGATCTTCCAGGTTTACCGCTTGATCGGGAAATAGAATTCATAATAAACTTAACTCCAGGAGCAGCGCCTATCACTTCATCAGTATATCGGCTGGCACCTAAAGAGTTAGTGGAGTTGAAAGAACATGTTGATGATCTTCTGGAGAAGGGTTTCATTCGGCCCAGTATTTCACCTTGGGGAGCACCCATATTATTTGTGCCAAAGAAGGATGGAACAGTACGCTTATGCATTGACTACAGGGCACTGAATGCTGTAACGATCAAGAACAGGTATCCCTTACCACGCATTGATGATCTATTCGATCAATTGAGTGGTGCAAGGGTATTTTCGAAGATTGACCTTCGATCCGGCTATCATCAGATCAAAGTAAGGAAGGAAGACATCCCGAAGACAGCTTTCAGGACCAAGTATGGACATTATGAGTTCTTGGTGATGCCGTTTGGTTTAACCAACGTGCCAGCAGTGTTTATGAGCTTAATGAACAGAGTCTTTCATCAGTTCTTGGATAAATTCATGGTGGTGTTCATTGACGATATTCTCATATATTCCAAGAGCCATGAACAGCACGAGGAGCATCTCAGAATCGTGTTGGAGACCTTGAGACAGGAGAAGTTATACGCCAAACTTAGTAAGTGTGAGTTTTGTATGGACAAAGTACCTTTCTTGGGACATATCATCTCAGGAGAAGGACTTTTAGTGGATCCAGAGAAAGTTGAGGCAATAGAGACTTGGCCTACACCCACATCAGTTGTAGAGGTGAGAAGTTTTCTCGGACTTGCGGGATATTACCGAAGGTTTGTAAAAAATTTCTCTAGGATTGCAGAACCGATGACGAAGCTGACACGTAAAGACCAGGAGTTTATATGGACAGAAGACTGCCAGAAGGCCTTCGAAGAATTGAAGAGAAGATTAACAATAGCACCTGTCTTGACTCTTCCTTCAGGGTCAGGAGGTTTTGTTGTGTACAGCGATGCATCGGGTAGTGGACTGGGATGTGTTTTGATGCAACATGGCAAAGTCATTGCTTATGCATCGAGAGAGTTGAAGGTTCACGAGAAGAACTACCCAACACACGATCTGGAGTTAGCAGCAGTTATATTTGCATTGAAGATATGGAGGCACTATCTTTATGGGGAAAAGATAGAAATCTTCACAGATCACAAAATTCTGAAGTATGTATATACCCAGAAGGAGCTTAACATAAGGCAGAGGCGTTGGCTTGAATTGATGGTAGATTTTGACATCGATCTGCAGTATCATCCGGAAAAGGCGAACGTCGTCGCAGATGCACTAAGCAGGAAGCCTACGGCTTATTTCTTGATGATGCTGCCAGAGTTATTGAGAGACCTACAAGAGCTTCAGATAGAGGTTGTCTTACCAGGACAGAGTGGCTTGATGGCTAATCTTGAAATTAAGTCATCCCTAGTGGAGAAGATGAAGGAGGCATTGCCCACCGATGCTAGATTTAGAAGGTTGAAAGAGAGGACAGAAGCAGGCATGTAGACAGGACTTCGCATACACGAAGACGGGAAATTGAGGTTTGGGAATCGTCTGTATGTTCCAAATGGAGAATTGAGACAGGAGTTAATGACGGAAGCACATAGCTCTATGTACTCTATTCACCCAGGAGGAACCAAGATGTACCGGGACTTGAGACAGTATTACTGGTGGCATGGAATGAAAAGAGAGATTGCAAGATTTGTGGCCAAATGCTTAGTCTGCCAGCAAGTAAAGGCCGAACATCAGAGGACTACAGGTATGTTACAGTCGCTTCCTATACCGGAATGGAAGTGGGAGCATATCACGGTGGATTTTATCACAGGATTTCCGAGGAGCCCCAGCGGAAGAGACGCAGTATGGGTTATAGTGGATCGACTCACTAAATCGGCACACTTCTTGCCATTTAGAGTTGGACAGTCCACAGAGGTACTAGCCGACATGTATATGCGACAAATCGTCAAATTACATAGAGTGCCTGTTAGTATTATATCGGATCAAGATTCAAGATTTACCTCTCATTTCTGGAGAAGCATGCAAGAGAGTTTGGGCACCAGACTCAAATTCAGCACGGCTTACCACCCGCAGAGAGATGGCCAATCAGAGTGCACCATTCAGATCTTGGAGGATATGTTACGATCATGTATGCTAGACTTTGGGGGATCTTGGAAAGATCATTTGCACTTAGTGGAGTTCTCCTACAACAACAGTTATCAGGCCAGCATCCAGATGGCACCATTTGAAACATTATACGGAAGGAAGTACAGATCGCCTATATATTAGAGTGACGTTGGTGAACGTCAAATACTGGGTCCATAATTGGTAACGCAGACAGTGGAAAAGGTGAAACATATTCAGAATCATCTACGAGCAGCTCAGGACAGACAGAAGCATTAGACAGATACGCACAGACGTTCCCTAGAGTTTAAAGAAGGAGAGCACGTATTCTTGAGGATTTTGCCCAATCGTGGTACTATCAGATTCGGAAGCAGAGGGAAGTTGAGCCCAAGGTATATTGGGCCATTTGACATTCTAGAGCGCGTTGGAGAGGTGGCATATCGTCTTGCATTACCTCCATCCTTAGAGGGAGTGCATAACGTATTCCACGTCTCACAGTTGCGAAGATACGTGACCGACCCAAGTCACGTAGTAGATCATTCAGAGATCGCAGTAGACCCAAGCTTGAGATATGAAAAGCAACCAGTTGGCATTCTCGACGTCAGTGAGAAGATATTACGAGGACAGACAATCAGACTGGTTCGAGTAGCATGGAAACATCATTCTCCTGGAGAATCAACTTGGGAACGAGAAGATGGTATGCGCCAGCGATACCCCCACTTGTTTGAGGAGACAGTGTAAACTAAGCTGCCTTGTATTTCCATAATTATTTCTTTATTAGTTATTCTTTGATTGCGAGGACGCAATCCTTTTAAGGAGGGAAGATTGTAAACACCCTGATTTTCAGGATAAATTTTTTTAAATAATATTCCCCGATTTTTGGTAATTTCTAGAAAAGAACCAAGGTATTTAAGGATTTTTAAATGCAGTTATTTGGAATTAAAATATGATGGGATTAGGATTTTGCGGTGTAAAACGAAAAGCCGGACATGTGGTATTTTTTGGTGTATTTATTGGACTCCGGAGTAACATTTTGAGCTCTAAAAGCTATTGGTTTGCTAAACCGAACCGAACCAAGCAAACCCGACCTGAAACCCATAGGGGAACCCTACCCGCCGGATTCCCTGTAGCAGTATTAACCCCCCCTGCCTCGATGTGCGGACCAATTCGAAACCCTAAAAGCAGTCGCCGCCCCGTGATCGACCCAGCCGCTCGCTCGACGATCAGTCGCCGCCGCTGCGTTCCGCCCATCCCCGCCAAGCCCGACCCCCACCTCTGCCTGGCCGAGTCGACGCCGCCGCCGTCGACTTACCCCGACAGCAGCCACACCGTCAAGCCGCTCGACTCCCCAGGATGCCGCACGACCCCATCGCCGGACCGACCGATCCCCCACCGTGACACAGCCCCGACCCCGACCGGCTGTGAGCCCCCGACCCCATCTCCGGCTGTGGGTCCCCGACTCCGTTGGCGCACCGACCCTCTCCGGTCGGCACAGCGATCCCCTCCGGTCGGCGCAGCGAACCCTAGCCATCTCCGCTGCTCGCGCCATCGGCCACAGCGAACCCTAGCACTGGACGCAGCAACTTGATACGCAGGACAGGGAGTTGACGCTCGGACACTTGGAATTCAGCGTTCATGGAGTCCTGTTCAGGTACCGATTTCTCTCACCTCGTAACTCCATTTTCAATTCTGTCAGTTGCTACGCGTAGACTGTATAACCCTCTCGGTGCCCGTGCAACCCGCTTGGTGTATCGCGTCCTGTGGTGATCGCAAACCGCGATCCAAAAATAGGAAAAACAACGCCCGGTTTCACCCCGGAACTGAGTGCACCCAGCCAAACAGGACGACTTGGTCGCGTGCGCATCGTTGATACGGTCATGTGGGATTTCACAGAAGCTGATTCGGATGTGCGAGCACACCGGAATCAACGCGTATCCGCAAACAACACCCCATATCCGACTTTTCTGGAATATGCTGTAACTTTGTGTACACACGTCGGATCAAGACAAAACTTGTGCCATCGGACTCGTAGCGATACGCTGGTCCTGTGACCCAAGTTTGGTCTGATTCTGAGAACGTTGACAAAATCGCGTATCGTGGGCCCCAAAGGCTCCACTCGATGGGCGATTTTGTGATCGGCTCATCGGAATCCAATTCTGGAAGTTCCGTTGGGATCGTATCATCGTTCCTGACTTGTAGACACTGAGTTTGAGGAATTTGGAGACCTTTGACCCTGACCGGCTTTTCGGTGCAAAGTGGCCCTCATGTGGACCCCGCTTTGGCCGGAAATATCCTTTTTGCCCCTGTGTCCAAATTGGACGAAAGAATAGGCATTTCTAGCTGTTTGACATCTTCTGAGACTGTTGGTGATGTTTATTACAGCTTTTGGAGTAGTACCTACCGGATCCACAGATACAGGGACAGTTGTGGGTATTAGGACATCAGGCAAGTGTACCTTGCCAAACTCTACAGTATTGTTATATATTTTCCTTGGTTTATTTATATTGCTGTGCATGCTCAACCTAGGACCGTGTGATGTACTTAGCGTCCAATTATTATTCGGATGCCAACACTGTACGCAGTGTTGGGTACTGTCATTTAGAGATGGACATTCGTGACACTTACTATTCTCGTACTTGTCTGATCAAGTACCATATGACCCAGGATACTTGACACTATTCATGAGACAGGATATTCCCGAGATATTCGTGGTGATTCTGTGTAGGATACAGGACTTGACAGAGATACTATATTCCTAGATACATATGACTTGTTGCATTAGTGATGATCCCGCTTGACATGGACATGAGACGTTATGGTCATGATATGCGTGGTTACATTGGGTGGGGAGAGACACACAGGCTACAGGCTATTTTATATATATCTACTACTATTATGAGGCCGTAGACTCTCGTAGCAGAGCTAGGCACATTACTTGTTATTACCACTACCGGCTCCCCGACACAGAGCTTGTATTGGCTCAGCCTGAGTACTCGTATTGTTCTCACTTGCATTTTCACTTAGATGGTTATTTACTTGCCCTATTTATTTCATTATCTGCTGTACTGTATTTATTTTGGCATGAGTTTTCTTGTACCTTGCTATGTCCCCTGAGGACCTGGATCCGGATTATGTCCCCAGGATTTGAGGACGAGATCTATCCCGAGGTATACGGGACCGGAGCAGGAGCTGATCCAGGAGTGGTACCGCCATCCGAGGACGAGGTGTTAGCTGAGGACTTCTCCTGAGCATCCCTGTTCATGCTCAGTACTTATTTATTTATTTCAGTCATTTATTTCTAGTCTATTGAACCATTGTAACAGATGTTTAATGGGTTGATACCCGAAGTACTTTGTTGAGACTGATTGATGATTTATATTTCATTATTTACTCTGTGGATCATATTTTATATCTTGTGTGGATGAGATTAGTTGTGCCTTGATTGTCGTAGACTTGTTATCTTACAGCTTAAGTATGCCCTGGTGGATCCATTAAATTGGGTTGTCCATCGGTGCGTGCTTCTGGCCATTGCCACGCGTCTGGTCCCACGGTATTTTGGGACTGGGGCATGACACTCATACAAGATAAATAGTCCAATTCTTGAGCACCTTTTCCCTCAGGTCCAAAATGGATATGGATTATTCCTCGTAGGATAAGTCGGTACCAATGACTAGCTCGGAATGGTCAAAAAATATAGCTCAGATCTGGGATATACCTACATAACTGAGACACATAAAATACATCGTAAACCTCACGTAGCGAAGGTGGAAGCGCAAGACGATAAGCAAAATTGTCCACCAGCTCAAGAATATTGAACGGAGTGACGTATCACCGACTAAGCTTTCCGCGAATCCTGAATCTATTGACTCCATGGGTTAGCAAAATCGACAAGAATAAAAAATTATCGATACAAAAATCTAAAGGCCTACAATACTGATCCGTCCAATGCCGATTCCTATCTTGCGTAATCCGAAGTCGCTCTCTGATCTGCTTAATAACTTTTACTGTCTGTGTGATCATCTCTGGATCTAACATCTTTTGCTACCCTAAATCATCCCATCGAATGGTGATCTACACTTTCTCCCATATAATACTTTGAATGGTGCCATCTGAATACTTGCTTGATAACTGTTGTTGTATGAGAACTCAACCAGATGAAGGTGATCTTTCCAAGACCCTCCCAAATCCAAAGTACAAACGTGAAGCATATCCTCCAATGTCGAGATGGTTTTATCTGATTACCCATCTATTTGAGGATGGTTGGGGGTACTGAATCTTAACTTGGTGCCTAAACTTTGATGCAAGCTCATCCAAAAATTTAAAATGAATTGGGTTCTCGATTGGATACAATACTCACTGGGACGCCGTGCTGTCTTATTATTTATTGCATGTACATCTTTGCTAACTGCTCTATGGATTGCCCTACTCGAAAGGAAAGAATAAGAGATACTTTTGTGAGAGAATCTACTATTATCACCCTCACTTTCTCAACTAAGGATAGTTTGGTAATTAGACATGAGTAATTATATTTTTGGATTATTATATTAAATATTATGCATGTGTAAATATTATTTCTTGTATTATTTATTTATTGTTATATGTTAGATTTATTTTTGGACTTGTATAGTGGACCTAACTAGTTAGTTTAGATCCATGGACCCAATATTTAATTCTAGTTTTGATTGAGCCAAATAGTAGGCCATTCATTAGGAGGATAAATTAATTAGTGAAACTAACTAGACTAGAACCTTTTCTCCTTAATTAATGTTTTCATGATAGGAACCAAGGGGTATTTTGGACAATTTATAGTAGCTTACAAGAGGGGCAAGGGTTGGCCACCTATAGGAAGAAGAGAGACACTCTCTCTTCTCATTTTGTCATTCAAATCTAAATCTAGAATTTTCTCTCATCCAAATTCTTCATTCGCATACCAATTCATACTCAAATTTCTTCCCAATTCCTTTCCTATTCTTCATTGGAGGCTAGTAGAGCAAGGATATACAAGAAGGAAGCAAGGATCTACAAGGAGGAGCAAGGATCTGTAAGTTGGAGGCTATTTAACTCAATTTAAGGATTTTATTAGAAATTTATCTCCCAATAGGTATAATTCAGTTTTTTATCTTTAATTAGGTTCTAAATCTTTGATTTAACCATAAGGAACCATCCAATATGCTAAGGCTACCCATAGGAATTGAAATTAGGTTCATAGGAGGCCTATAGAGTAAGTTATGTAATATTTTGTGTCAATTTTGGGAGAATTCCGAGATTGGCACATCTTGTGTTTGTCAATTAGACCAAATTAATATGTGTTTGATTGTCTATGACTAGTGTCGTGTCCACAATTAGATACGTGTAGGCCGTATCTCGATAATATGGCAATACAAGTTAATTTGGGGGTTTTCCTCCGACACGGAAGTTTGTGCATGTCATATCTTAATACGGATACGTAGTTGTATAATTAATTCTTCGTATTATTCATAATTATTATTTTAGACTTGCTCGTGTCCTTTGAGATATGTTTGGTTGTGTGGTGGAGCCATATTGCAAGTGTATAATAGAATAAGTATGATACGGGCGTGGTGCACTCCACGTGTTTGCTTCATTGCATTCAAATTAATTTGACTTGTATATATCTATTAGTAGGATATATTATGTAATGATATATCTATGTATATGTGTATGTATCTATATTATATTGTATAGTTATGTATATATGGCCATATGTATATGTGTATGTATCTATATTATATTATATTATATACATAGGTATATATAGCTAGGTGTATAGATGTAGTGATATGTATATATGTGTTTATATTTGTATATGTTGATATCTATATTTATATGTGTATGTTTGTGTATATATATATATATATATATATATATATATATATATATATATATATATATATATATATATATACACTCATATCTATACATATATAGATATACTCGCTTACTTATATATATATATATATATATATATATATATATATATATAAAGATATCTATATATATATGGGGGTGTGTGTGTGCATTGTATGTGAGTGTATGGATGTATGTGTGTGTGAGAGGGGTCGGGCATCAATAAGAGCAGTAGCAGTTTTAGCAGAGCTACATGAGCAATTACATCAGCAAACTATACTGCATGAAGCACAGCAAAGTGCCACAGCAAGAGAAGAGCAGTCACTAGAAAGCAGTGAGCAAGGCAATACAATACTGCAAAAGTATAGCAGCAGTGTGCAACCAGTACACAGCAAGGTATAGTGGCATCAGCACAGCAATGAGCAGAGCAACCATCAACCAACAGGTCGAGCTAACTGCAGCAAACAAAGAGAGCAACTACAGTAGCAGTGGAATTCAGCATCGAGCAAGTGCATTAGTTGCAAACTGCTGCAGCAAAATGCATGCAATCAGCATAGGGAGCACAGTAGTGCAACTGCACAACATGCATCAACTATAAGCAAAGCTCGCAGCAAGCAATTGTAGCACAATTCAGCAAGCAACAAGATCTAGCATCTGTACAGCAGGGTGTGTAAGGCATTCAGTATTTTAGAAATTCAACATCAAGCCAACATATGCAGCAAGCAATGCAAAAATAGCTCGAGTAGTAGAATGCATATGCTTTCAGCAAGGAGAGGCATCAAGGTCAAGGGGGTTCAGCTAGTTAGGAGAGGTTTAGTAGTTTATAGTGGTTTAGTTAGTTTGTTAAGGTTAGCTAGTAGTTCTTTGTTAGTTAGTAGTTGTATATATATACATTGGTAGTCAAATAGTTAGATATATATACATACTTATTAGATTAGTAACTGTATGTATATATGTATATAAGTATTGATGGTAAGTTAGTTTTGTAGTATTGATATGTATTGTATGTTAGGTAGTTAGTAGTATTTAATAGTTTAGTTAATGTTAGTATATAGCTAGTGTATTGGTAGTTAGCTATATCTTAGAATTTGAATTACCTTGTGATACCAAGGTAATATGAAGGTATTAGTGGATACTCAAGGTATTGGGTTTGAGTATCAAAATGGGTGTGTAGGTAGAAAGATACTCATTGGTTCAAAGTCCAGGTATCCAAGTTGCATTAGTTAGCTAAGATTAATATATGTATTATCTTGTATATATATAAATTAGTATTTTATATCTAAAAACTTGTGTATCCTATGATACCATATTTTATATGTATCTTAGTATCTTAAATTAGCTAGTGTGACCTAGTTACATAGTGTATGGACCTAATATCCTAGAGTTGGACCCATACAACCTAGAAATAGCTAGGTTGACCAAGTTTGACTAGTTTGACCTAGAGTTGACCTAGTTTGATTATTATGACTTAGAAATGGCTTCATGACCTATAATTGAAATAGTTTAACTTATTTTCATTCTAAATCCTTGTATTGATGCAATATACCATATATAGGTCTGTGTGACACCAGCTTGTGCATCGAGAGACATATCTTGCTCAGGACCTCAAGCGTGTATATTTCTCTGTTAGTTTTTATTTTATAATAGTGTATATATCTTATGTTGTAGAACTGTATACTTAATTCTGACACAGTGGTTTCACGGACTGGTACTACATGGATCTTGTCAGGAGATGTTATCCCCTACCGTGTTTAACGGGTACTGCTTTATTTGTATTTCAACGTGTGTATTGGGTATTGATTATTTATATTTTGTGTTCACATACTGCTCGTGTTCAGTGTGCTTATATTCGTGTACAAATACTGCTCGTATTCAGTGTGCCCATATTCATGCTCGTAACGTGTCGTGATTGGATCCATTAGTATTAGTTGGGGATGAGGGAATATGAGTTGATTATGTGAACAAAGCCCAGTGTATTCATGTACATTTCAATTATATACTACACTTATAATCGATTTATCTTATTTTAGCCCAGTGTATTCATGTACATTTCGATTACATACTACACTTATAATTGAGTTATCTTATTGTATTCGTGTTCAACATAAACTGATCACATAATTAACTTGTATTCTTTGGCACATTAGTTATATTTTAGTTATTCCTTATTATTATAGATATTCATATTGTTTGTTCTTAATTTCAGTATATTACCGATTCACTCTAGTTTATTTCATTCAGATGTTTAGATATCTTGTATTCTTTTCTATTATCTGTTTTATATACTCGATTATGTATTTAAAAATGCATTCAGAGATATGTACTTTGCTCCAATCCTGATTGGATATTTGTTCTAGATTATTGGCTCATAAATCAGTGTCCTACATTCTACGGGCCATAGAAGGGCATACCTTTAGAGGATACTCCTATAGACCAGGAGGAATTAGTTGTAGAGCCTGGGGAGGTTTAGTTTATGTTGGTGGATTTGTATTAGACTCTGATATTGAGATTCATGGCATGTATATTATTTCAAACTTATGGATTGTATCTTCATTCTTTTCTTCGTTATTCTACTCATGCTCTATTTTCCTTAGTTTGCATTATAATTGAGTTTAGTTACACTTGTGAGATACCATATTATTCCTCTATTTGGGGTTGAGATGATTGACCGGTACCATATTTCTATTGATAAGATATTTAGTTAGTTAGAGTTGACCCAGACAATATTCTACCGTCGATGCTGCAGCTTACGCTGGACGTACCCACGTACTCGAGCCCGAATATCCATGTGTGGGTCGTGAAACATTTTTAGTGGTGGCCCATACAGGTCTAGAGTCACAATTAGAGCGATATGGTAGTGGTGCTCACCTAGAGTACTGCTATGAGCCTACTTTAGGAATAGGATATAGGCTGAGAGTTTACTCAATCACAACTAGGAAACACTTCCAAATATCAGTTTTTCTATCCTTATCTATTGAATATTTTCTTTATTTTGAATAAAATCTATCCTTCTTTGATGATATGGTATCTTACTCAATATTGATTCCTTTGTTCAATCTATCTTCATGATATCGTCGAAGATGCCTTCCTAACGTTCAGGTGCTATGTCAACACGATCAGTCACTTCATCGCTTATGAGGGCAGCACCATCAGACGTTGATCCAGCACCTACATTCCAGAGGTCATCATCCCCGATCCAGGTGGGCGTTACTGCAGCAGCTTTCGGACGTGCTCCACCTCCGGTGCAAAGGACAGTACCGACAGTTTCAGAAGATCTTCCACCCCCACCACCTATAGTCGATAAGATACAGATATTCGCACTCTTTCAGTAGATGATGGAGGTACAACAACGTCAGTCAGAGGTCATACAATAGAGCATTGAGAATGCTCACCATATCACGCTCGCAGCGGATGAAAGAGCCGCCTTAGTCCAGGCACAGTCGACACCACCTCAGTTTACCCCACAGCAGCCGAGGCCGGGGACCATCATAGACTTCAAGAGGATGGGGCCGAAGGACTTTAGAGGAACTGAAGGGATCCTTTATGCTGATGAATGTATAAAAGACATTGAGCGAAACCTGCGGCTGGCACAGATTCTAGGGAGGTTGCTGATAGAGGCAGCGGTGTGCATGATGTTTGACATTATGTTGACTTGGTTCAGGATGGACCCCAGGATTTAAGCACCAAGACTTACTTGGAAAGCTTTCAAAGACCTCTTCAAGGATAAGTTCTTTCCATATGTGGCTCTGATATCTCTAGAGAACCAATTCTAGTACCTCGTTCAGGGAGGTATAACAGTGGATGAGTATGCGGTAGAGTATTACAGATTTGGTTGCTTTGGGAAGGGGCAGAATCCCAAAGGAAGAGCTAGGAAGTTCAGGAAGGGCCTGAATAGGGATGTCAAATCACATACGAACGAAGATCCCACCGCCACTTTTAAGGAGACACTGAGACAGGCACAGTGGACAGAGGATTATCTAGAGCATGGATCTAAGAGGCCGAGGGACATAGAAGGATCCAGTACCAACATGGGTCTAATGAAGCTGCCTCATTTTTAGCAGTAGAACCAGAGGCACTTCCAGCATCCGAGGCAGCAATATCATGGACCAGCTATAGCGCCGGTATATCAGATACACCAGATTCAGAGGCCAGGTATTCTTTGTACTTTCTGTAAGAAGCAAGGACATAAATGGGATGCATGTAGGATGAGATTAAGCCCGTGCTTATTATGCGGATCAGGAGACTATTAATTGAGGACTTGTCCTAAAGTTCCGGCTTGTCCAACTTAGAGCGGAGCTCAGGCACAGAGAGCACCCACGAGACCACCAACAGGACAACAAAGAGGACCTCTAGCCCCACAACAGCAGTAGTTTATTCTGTACTAGTAGCAGCAAAGAGGTGGCCAGCGACAGGGGTTAGCTTTTGCCTTGACCCTTAAGGAAGAGGAGCTAGTCGAAGATGTTATCTCAGGTTTAGTTTATCTTGATTCTTTTTCATATCATACTTTATTTGATTTTGGTGCTTCACATAGTTTTGTATCTGTATCTTTTGCTCTAAGATATCATCTTGAGTCTGAACCATTGGCGAGGATATGCAAGATCATGACTGGGGGTAGCATTATCCTGGTTAGTGATGTTTGCAAGGATCGGAGAGTTTCTTTGAGAGGCCGAAAGTTTGGCGTATGTCTACTCGTAATGCCACTTCCGAGCTACGATATAGTACTCGGGATGGAATGGTTAAGTAGGGATCATGCTTATATCGATTGTCGAGGAGACAAAGTTTTGTTCCAGGCACCAGGAGTGCCAGAGTGTAAGTTCGTCAGAGGCGCAGCAGAGCAGAGCGAAGGAGATTTCAGTGGAGCTTTGGTAGAAGAGTAAGATATGCCACATCCATTGATTATAAAGTATATGGATGTCTTTCTAGAGGAGTTGCCGGGGTTGCCACCAGACAGAGATATAGAGTTCTTTTTAGATTTGGTGTCAGGCATAAAGCCAATATCACATCACGTCTATAAAGTGAACAACAGTGAACTGGTAGTATTAAAGAAGTAGGTGGATGATTTGCAGGATAAGGTCTTCATCCGCTCCAGTTCATAACCATGGGGTTCTCTTTAGATTTTGAACCAAAGAAGGATGGGTCGGTATGCATGTATATCGACTACAAGGCACTCAACAACCTCACTATCTAGAACAAATACCCATTGTCGCGAATTAATAATTTATTTGATTAGTTGAACGGAGTGAAGGTATTCTCGAAGATAGATTTGAGGTCGGGGTACCACCAGGTGAAAGTGAAGAAGGAAGTCATGCTAAAGACAGCTTTCAAGACTAGGTATGGGTAGTTTGAGTTCTTGGTGATGCTGTTTGGGTTGAATAATGCCTAGCTTTATTCATGAACCTAATCAATAAGGTATTTTATCAGTACTTGGATCAGTTTGTGGTAGTATTCATTGATGATATATTGATTTATTCGAAGACCCCAGAAGGGCATAAGAAGCACTTGAGTATAGTTCTAGAGACCCTCAGGAAGGAGAAGCTATATGGCAAGCTTTCAAAGTGTGAGTTCTTCCTTGATAAGGGTGAATTCCTCGGGCATGTGATTATGGGAGACAGGATATCAATAGACCCGAAGAAAATTTTAGCAGTTTAATCATGGTTTACCCCAAGTTCGGTAGCGGTGATCAGGAGTTTTCTTGGACTGGCAGGCTATGATCGAAGACTTGTCCAAGATTTTTCCAGGATTACAGAGCCGATGACTAAACTAACCAGGAAGGTTGTAGAGTTCGTCTGTATTGAGGATTGTCAGTCTGCTTTTGAGGACCTGAAGAAGAGGTTGACTACAGCTCCAATATTGACATTGCCTTAAGGGACAGAAGAAATTTCTATATGCAGTGATGCATCGGGTAAGGGTTTGGGTTGTGCGTTGCAGCAGAACTGGGAGGTAATTGCCTATGCTTCCACCCAATTACGCCAGCATGAGAAGAATTATCCTACCCATGACGTGGAGTTGGCAACAATTATTTTTGCTCTTAAATTTAGGAAGCACTAGTTGTATGGAGAGCGGGTAGAGATCGTTAAAGATTATAAGAGATTAAAGTATGTGTTTACACAAAAAGAGCTCAACATGAGACAGCGGCGATGGTTGGAGTTGATAAAGGACTTCGATATTTCTTTATAGTACCATCCAAGGAAGGCTAACATAGTCGCGGATCCCTTGAGCTGGTATCTAGTGGCTATGTACTTGACGAGGGACAGATATTTATTGGTCGATCTCAATGGTTTGGGCATTGAGGTATTAGTTCCTGGAGTTGCAGTACAGATATGGGGACTTCATATACAATCATAGTTCATAGACCAAATCTGAGCTACATAGTTCGAGGATGAGTCTCTGAGGAGCATCAGAACACGGGTTCAGATAGGGTTGGCAGAAGACTTCAGCATTGCAGATGATGGATCATTGTGACACAAGATTGTACTTGTCGAATGGAGCATTGCACAAGAAGATTCTTCAGGAGGCATATCGATCTCAGTACTCTATGCATCCAGGTGCCAACAAGATATATAGGGACATGAGGGAGCATGTTTGGTGGTATGGTATGAAGCAGGAGGTAGCTAGCTTCGTATCCAAATATTTGGCTTGCCAGTAGGTAAAGACGGAGAGATAGAGGCCAGGTGGATTGCTTTAGTCTTTACCCATTCTAGAGTGAAAAAGGAAGCATGTGACGATGGACTTTATTTCAGGACTTCCGCATTCTGTAGGAGGTAAAGATGCAATTTGGGTCATCGTAGATAGGTTGACCAAATTAGCCCACTTTCTGCCATTCAAAGTGGGTACATCTACGGAGAAGCTCGCAAAGATATATGTGCGTCAGATAGTTAGATTTCAGGGAGTTTCCGTGAGCATAGTCCCAGATTGGGATAGCCGCTTCATGTCCCACTTCTGGAGGAGTTTGCAGGCTAGCTTGGGCACTCAGCTCAAGTTCAGTACCACATATCACCCTCAAACAGACGGACAGTCGGAGAGGACTATCCAAACTCTCGAGGATATGCTATGCACCTGTATTTTGGATTTTGGAGGCTCTTGGGAGGATCATCTTCACTTGGTAGAGTTTTGTTACAATAACAGCTACCAAGCCAGTATCGAGATATCACCATTTGAGGTATTGTATGGATAGAGATGTCGCACTCCGTTATCATGGAATAATGTTGGTAAGAGAGCTTTATTGGGACCACAGTTGGTTATGGATGTTGCTGAGAAGGTGAAGCTCATCAGGGATAGACTTTGGGTGGCGCAGGACAGACACCGACATTGGAACGATAGCCACCAGAGACCATTAGAGTTTGAGGTATAGGTTTTATTTTGTATTGCTCGTGATTGTTGTTTTGTTAGAGTGCTACGATTGTGTTTCATGCTAGGTTGGCGGTCTGGTTTTCTTGAGGATTTCTCTGACATGTTACACGATTTATTTTGGTGGAGGTGGAAAGCTTAGTCCGAGATTTATCAGACCTTTCAGTATTCTTAAGAGGGTCGATGCAATTGCATACCGACTAGACTTGACACCTGTATTGGAGAGAGTGAACAACGTATTCTATATGTCATATTTGAGATGGTACATGGCAGATCCTAGTCATGTGTTGGATTACTCGGAGATAGAGGTGGGCCCTACTCTTAGCTATCCAGAGCAGCTAGTTGAGATTCTGGATCAGAGAGAGAGGTGCTGAGGAACCAGACGATTCCTTTGGTGCGCGTCACGTGGATGCATCACTCGCCATGAGAGAGTACCTGGGAGCGAAAGACCGAGATGCGCGAGCGATATCCATATCTGTTTGAGCCGTAAGGTATAATTCTTTCTTGTATTGTATTGATTGCTTTTGATAGTTAGTTTGTTCCTTAATTTCAAGGATGAAATTTTTCTAAGGTGGGTAGGATTGTCACCCTAATTTTTTAACTAAAGGTAGTTTGGTAATTAGGCATGAGTAATCGTATTTTAGAATTATTATATTAAATATTATGCATGTATAAATATTATTTGTTGTATTATTTATTTATTGCTAAATGTTAGATTTATTTTTGAACTTGTTGTGGTGGACCCAACTAGTTAGTTTAGATCCATGGACCCAATATTTAATTCTAGTTTAGATTGAGCCCAATAGTAGGCCTATTCATTAGGAGGATGAATTAATTAATGAAACTAATTA
Source organism: Iris macrosiphon (assembly GCA_036927795.1). Lineage (NCBI taxonomy): Eukaryota > Viridiplantae > Streptophyta > Magnoliopsida > Asparagales > Iridaceae > Iris > Iris macrosiphon. The sequence goes on along the minus strand of JAYESA010000019.1, from coordinate 152,802,096 downwards.
GACTAGAACCTTCTTTCCTTAATTAATTTCATCATGAGAGGCCCTAAGGGGTATTTTGGATAATTCATATAAGCTTGCAAGTGGGGCAAGGGCCGGCCACCTATAGGGAGGAGAGAGACTCTCTCTCTTCTCATTTTGTTATTCAAATCTAGATCTAGATTTTTTTCTCTTCCAAATTCTTTATTCCCACAACAATTTATACTCAAATTTCTTCATAATTCCTTCCCTATTATTTATTGGAGGCTAGTAGAGCAAGTATCTACAAGGAGGAAGCAAGTACCTACAAGAAGGAGCAAGGATCTACAATTTGGAGGCTATTTCACTCAATTTGAGAATTTTATTGAGAATCCATCTTCCAATAGATAAAATTCAGTTTTTTCTCTTTTATTAGGTTATAAATATGTGATTTAACTATAAGAAACCACCCCATATACTAAGCCTGAATTGGAATTAGGTTCATAGGAGGCCTATGGAGTGAGTTATGTGATATTTTATGTCAATTTTGGGAGAATTCCAAGATTGGCACATCTTGTGTTTGTCAATTGGTCAATTAGACCAAATTGACATGTGTTTGATTGTGTGTGACTAGTGCCATATCCATAATTGGATATATGTAGGCCGTATTCCGATAATTTGACAAAATAGGTTGATTTGGGGATTTTCCTTCGATACGGAGGTTTGTGCATGTCATATCTTGATACGGACACGTAGTTGTATAATTAATTCTTTATATTATTTATAATTATTATTTTATACTTGTTCGTGTCCTTCGGGATACGTTTGGTTGTGTGGTGGACTCGTATCACTAGCATATCATAGAATAATTGTGATACGGTGCGGTGCACTCCACGTGTTTGCTTTATTGTATTTAAATTTATTTGACTTGTATATATATATTATTAGGATATATTATGTAATGATATATCTATGTATATATGTATGTATCTATATTATATTGTATAAATATGTATATATAGCTATAGCTATATGTATATGTATATGTGTATGTATATATATTATATTATATACATATGTATATGTAGATATCAATATGTATATGTGTATGTTTGTATATATATATGTATGTATGTAAGGGAGTATATATGTGTATATATGAGTGTATATATATATATCGATATCTATATGTATATGGTTGTGTGTGTGTGCATTATGTGTGAGTGTATGAATGTGTGTATGTGAGAGAGGGGTCGGGCATCAACTAAAGCAGTAGCAGTTTCAGCAGAGCTACATGAGCAACTGTAGTAGCAAACTGCACTACAGGAAGCACAGCAAACTGCCACAGCAAGAGAAAAGCATTCACTAGCAAGCAGTGAGCAGGGCAATACAACACTGCAGACGAACAGTAGCATTCTGCAGCCAGTGCATAGCAAGGTGCAGTGGCATTCAGCACAGCAATGAGCAGAGCAACCATCAACCAGTAGGTCGAGGTAACTGCAGCAAGAACAGAGAGCAACTACAGTAATAGTTGAATTCAGCATCGAGCAAGTGCATCAGTTGTAAACTGAATTAATAAACTGTATACAATTAGCACAGGAAGCACAACAGTGCAACTACACAACATGCATCAACTGCAAGCACAACCCATAGCAAGCAGTGGTAGCATGTTGCAGCAAGCAGCAAGATCTAGCAACTGCATAGCAGGGTGTGCAACACATTCAATATTTTAGTAATTCAGTATCAAGCCAGCATATACAGCAAGTAATGCAACAACAGCTCGAGCAGTAGCAAGCATATGCTTTCGACAAGGAGAGGCATCAAGGTCAAGGGGGTTCAGCTAGTTAGGAGAGGTTTAGTAGTTTATAGTAGTTTAGTTAGTTTGTTAAGGTTAGCTAGTAGTTCTTTGTTAGTTAGTTGTATATATATACATTATTAGTCAAATAGTTAGATATATATACATACTTGTTAGATTAGTAACTATATGTATATAAGTATTGATGGTAAGTTAGTATTATAGTATTGATATGTATTGTATGATAGGTAGTTAGTAGTATTTAATAGTTTTGTTAATGTTAGTATATAGCTAGTGTATTAGTAGTTAGCTATATCTTAGGATTAGAATTACCTTGTGATACCAAGGTATTGTCAAAGTATTGGTAGATACTTAAGGTATTGGGTTTGAGTATCAAGATGGGCGTGTAGTTAGTTAGATGCGCGTTGGTTCGAAGCCAAGATATCAAATTTATATTAGTTAGCTAAGATTAATATATGTATTGTCTTGTATATATATAAATTAGTATTTTTATATCTAAAAACTTATGTATCCTATGTACGGTATTTTATGTGTATCTTAGTATCTTAGATTAGCTAGTGTGACCTAGTTATATAGTGTATGGACCTAATATCCTAGAGTTGGACTCACACAACCTAAAAATAGCTAGTTTGACCAAGTTTGACTAGTTTTACCTAGAGTTGACCTAGTTTGACTGATTTGACTTAGAAATGGCTTCATGACCTAGAATTGAAATAGTTTATCTTATTTTTATTCCAGAATCTTGTATTGATATAATATACCATATATAGGTCTGTGTGACACCAGCTTGGGCATCGAGAGATATACCTTGCTCAGGACCTCAAGCTAGTACATTTCTCTGTTAGTTTTTATTTTATAATAGTGTATATATCTTATGTTCAAGAACTGTATACTTGATTCTGACATAGTGGTTTCATTGACTGGTACTACATGGATCTTGTTAGGAGATGTTATCCCCTACCGTGTTCAGCGGGTACTCCTTTACATGTATTTCATCGTGTATATTGGGTATTGATTTCAGTTATTCCTTATTATTTCAGATATTCATATTGTTTATTCTTCATTCTAGTACATTACTTGTTCACTCTAGTTTATTTCATTCAAATGTTTAGATATCTTGTATTCTTTTCTATTATTTGTTGTATATGCTCGATTATATATTTGAAACTGCTTTCAGAGGTATGTACTTCGCTCCAATCCTGACTCGATATATTTTCTATATTATTGGCTCATAGATTAGTGTCCTACATTCTATGGGCCGCAGGAGGGCATACCATTAGAGGATACTCCTATAGACTAGGAGGACTTAGTTGTAGAGCATCAGAAGGTTTAGTTTATGTTGGTCGATTTATATTAGACTGATATTAAGATTCACGGCATGTATATTATTTCAGACTTGTGGATTGTATCTTTATTCTTTTCTCTATTATTCCATTCGTGCTCTATCTTCCTTAGTTGGATTGTGATAGAGTTTATTACATTTGTGAGATACCATATTTTTCTTCCGTTTGGAGTTGAGATGATTGACAGGTACCATATTTATATTGATGAGATATTTAGTTAGTTTGAGTAGACCCAGATAGTGTTCTATCGTTGATGCTATAATGTAGGTTGGACGTACCCACATACTCGTATTCGAATATCTGGGTGTGGGTTGTGACAACTATTACCCAAATTGCATCACGACTAGTCGGGGATGTAGGTAAACTGGTCACAAAGTACATCATGATATGTTTCTACTTCTATTCCGGAATAGGAAGCGTATTTAATAATCCTGCTAGTCTCTACTGGTCGACCTTCACTTGCTGACATACCAAACACCGAGAAACAAATCATGTTATCTTCCTCTTCATACTGTTCCACCAAAAATATTGCTTGATGTCTTGATATATCTTGGTACCTCCTAGATGAATTAAATACTAGGAACTATGCGCCTCGGTCATTACTTCTTGTTAGATATCTCCACTTGGTACACAGAGATAATTTCTAAACCAAAGAATTTCTTCTTCATGAATCATCAACTCTTTCTTGAGGCCAGACACATTTTCCTCCCGAAGCTTTTGAGGTTTCAGATACTTTGCCTGAGCCGCCTTAATCCTTTCTATAATGGTAGATTAAACCTGTAAACTCGCCAATACTTCTACGTCTTGCGAAAGTACTATATCGATCCCGATTTCTCGAAGATCTTCTAAGATATGTCATGGCAATGTCAACATAAATGTACTACCTCTCCTGCTAAGAGCATCTGCTACCACATTTGGCTTGCCTGGATGGTACTGTAGTTCCATATCATAGTCCTTTATTAATTTTAGCTACCTCCTCTGCCTCATGTTCAAGTCCTTCTGAGTGAATACATACTTTAAGCTCTTGTGATCCGTAAATATCTCCACCCGATCACCATACAAGTAGTACCTTCATAGCTTAAGTGCAAATACTACCGCCGCCAACTCCAAAATCGTAAGTCTGATAATTCTTTTCGTGATCTCGAAGCTGCCATGATGCATAAGATATCACCCTTCCATGTTGCATCAATACAAACCTAAGTCCTTTGATTGACGTATCGCAATACACTATAAGCCCTCCAGAACCTACTGGAAGCGTGAGAATCAGAGTTGAAATCAATCTCTTCTTAAATTCATCAAATGATGTCTGGAACTCTACTGACCTATAAAACTTAGCCTCCTTGCACGTTAATCGAGTCAGCGGTTCTTGCAGAGTTTTTCACAAACCTTCTATAGTATTCTGCCAATCCCAGGATATCTAGGAGATTCCAGAGGAACCACTCCTTATACGAAAGATACTACCCGTAGTTATCTAGTAAGCACTGAGTTTTATTTAGGTATTTGGATTATTCCAAACTTGATACTATGAGTTATATTATTTATGAATGTATTTGAAGTTCTAGTATGATAGTTAGATGAAGTACTAACAGGCGAGTGCGGGACGTCTAGCAAGGCTTGCCACCGAGCTGGAAAGACAGTCGACTCGTCGGATGGTTAGGGACGCCCATTAAGGCTTTAAACTGAGCTGGAAAGACAGCCGTTCCACCCCAAAATATATCCAACATGGTTAGTAGAGCCTGTGAACTTCATATAGATAAGTCATGCATGTATAGAGGCAAACTGCGTACAAGAAGATGGGTAATAAAATAGAGTTTAATGCATGGCACATCCCACATTAGAAGAATGGATACACGATTCACCTTATAGTTTAAGTAATTCATGTACATTTCTAAGACACCGTTCAGCCGACACTTTGAGTTACATAGATATTCTTCAATACCTAGTATATACTTAAATTATATTGCTACACATGACATGAAAGGCTGAATGGTAAGAAAAGGGGAAAATGAACTCAATTATTTTACCGAATGACACTCTTGTTTCAGACACGAATATATGCCTTACTTTTACTATACCCTAAAACTGATCCTAAGGCAAAGACAAGAAATATAACATAATCAGTCGGTGCACATAACAAATGAATGTGCTTGTCGATGGCATGGGCGAAAGGCCTCCCCACTAGTGCATTCAATATACTGACACCCAATAAGATTGCATGCAGGGAGCAGGGAGTAGCTCGCACGGTTTTGAAGATTGCTTGATGCATCGAGGCAACGGACCTTACTTGGTATCTTGGATCGTGGCACATGAACCTAAAGATCACATATACGAGACATAATTTATGGGAACATCATCCTCCAAAGTGTTTGATTCCAATTGTAAGCCTACGGGCAATTTCATTCTATTGAAAGAGAGAGAGTGAGAGCTTAAGAGATTGTAATTCTTGACCTAGCACCGCCTGTAATCTTTACTTCATATCTTTAAAGAGCTTATTTTTGATTTAATAATCGTGTTTATTCAATATTTTTGCTTTGACGACTCTGCGAACTAGTTATCAATCGACCGTTTCAGTATTTTCCTTGAGTGGTATCTCGCCTTGATGGGAACGATTGTCCAGCGGGAGCGTTGGCATGGTGATTCTCTTTCAGCGGGGACGATCAATCTTGCGAGATATAGGGGCATGACAGATTGATATTAGAGCACGACTTTATATCCTTAGCCCTCGTATCGATTCTCTCAGCTTGTGCATTGATGATGTGATTGATGCTCCCTCTTGATGCTGTGATAAATGTTCTATACAATGAGTCTAAATATTTTTAAAAAAATTATAGAGCATTATTGGAGGAGATAATTATGCGATGGCCTTTGTGCCTAGTTGTGTCAGACTATATGCGAGCAAACTAGTGCTAGAGTTAGCAAGTTACGTGAGAACCAGATTAGCTTTCCGCTAATGCTAGAAGATTAGTGTATGAGACTAGAATATCGTTCATACGGGATTTACTACGCATACACCCTTTTGGCTAAGTTGTGATGGGTATCGCGCACCTAGACCATTTAGTGGGAGCGAGTTTGTGGACAAGAATTGGATATCGTTCGAATAAGAATAAATCAGCCTTAGAATGAAAATTGATAGAGACGTTATCGAATTATCGCTAAGGCGAATATAGGGGATCATGCTTGGATTTGAGAAATAGTTCGTACGGTAGTTAGTATCAATAAGTAAAAATCAAAATATGGCTACGTAGATGATTATTGGTAGAGGTATATAAGAGACTAATATTTTTTGAGGCGACGAATATGGATCATGCTAGAAAATAAAGAAATGAATCAGATATACAAGTGAACGATAAGAACGCGATTGAGGATTTATTTGGATGACTTAACCCCTGAGTGGCTTATGTGATAGCCTCGTGAACGAATAAACGATTTAAGGATAGAGTGAGTCTTAAAGATTTGTCGTGTAGCTTGAACCCTGAGTGGTATATGGATAGTCATAGAAATGTTTGAGCGAATGAGAATTTTGGGGGTAGCAACGAGTCTATCTGTAAGCGATGTGATTTCATAAAGCCTTAGAATGAGTATTGTGTAGTTAGCGTGAATTGAATGTCTCATATAAAGTTTGTTTGGATGACTTGGAGATGAGTTATGATAATAAAAAATAATATCGACTTCGGATTTAGTACAATTGGGAATAGACATGGCCAGCTCCTCCGTACAAGGAATTGAATATCGTACGGTGGTTATGGCTGTAGCTAGACAAGGGGTGCATACTACAGGCAAGTCACTTAGGGTCACACAGCACATCTATTGTCTCAATCAATCAAGTAAGAGTAGTAAACATAAAACATATAAGACAAGGAAGATAGGTGTCCCAAACGCCATGCCATAATATTTTGGAAATCAGTTATGCAAAAATAAGAAAACCGACAGAGTATCAAAAGTATTTGACCATGATCAGCTGTAGTCTGATTAACAACAATCATGTAAGGAAACTAAATATCCAAATTTATAGCTAACAAGTGCCGGTGGCTAAATGCCCAAAATGAGTAAGTACTATAAAGGGATGTACTAAATATCCCACTTGTTTCCTTCAACGACCATCCGTCTGGTGTGTACCATTATTTAGGGGGATGTACGCTTGATCCTCGAGTGTTGGTGCTAAACCTGACCATACAAAACCAGTGGGGTTAGACCCCAAATAGTAAGTACCATAAATGAAGCATAAGTAAAGAAAAAAACCAGGTTATAAAATAGATATATATATAGTTTTGTCTCGTAGTTTTGGTTGATAGCCTATCATGATACAATAATCTAACCCTATAACCAAACAAAGACAAGGGTTAGACCATCTCACCATGCCCATGTCCCTAAACTATTTAAATGAAGGTACAATCACAATCAAGCTCAATTATAAAATTGGCCAATCAATTATACGGCTTACTAGGTGGAGTCTGGGTTATCCCAGAGGTATTATGCATATAATAAGAATTCTCAGATTGAACCATATTCTAACAGGGGCTAGTGGAGCCATAAATTACCGCATAGCATATAGTAGTATGTACCGGTTCCTCGTAAGGCCACCGTGCTAAAATTGCATAGAACATATAATATAATATAATAGTCGAATATTGTCATCCACAAATGAGGATTTAAACAATATCCATGGGGGGCAGCCTTCACTCCCCATATAATGATTAAGGGTGACTAATTAAGTACGATCTCGGGATTCTGTCCCTCCAAATGCTCTACATATTTTAGTTGCCTAGTTAATATTACGGTTAGCTAGAATTATATTGCGTGGTCATATATTTCTCTCCTTATATGTCGTACGTAGTATGGGCACACTAGATACGAATCTACTTTGTCACTCAGTAGTTTAATTTGGATTCACACTAGCATGATGCAATAGTCAACAAATCTTAGCCATACTTGGTTATTAACCAATTATCATGTCCATGCTGGGGGACTTTGGTTTTATCACATGTCGCTTAGCACGTAGGCACACCTTGGTGTAAACATGTAACATAATCAGGTAGAAACACTTAGAACGTAGGAATACATAGCACGTAGTAAGTGTATTAGCACAAATACCAATAGTTGAGTCAAGTTGCCAATCATTGGTAAATTATATGAGTTCGAGCACATAGTCAGATCTAATACATGGTCACGTAGCTCACATACATTATCCATTATTAAAATTACACGTAGAATCCTAAAATTCAATAAAGCATCCAAACTAAGCAAAATAATAAAATATTCATATAGGCTGCATGAGGATAAAGGATGCATAGTGTAAGTGCCGTATAGGACAGGTGATGTATAGAAAGTCGGTCGCATATGGGTCGGATCGTATGGCGGCATGGGTTGCATGGGTTGCATGGGTCGGGCTGCATAGGTTCATGCAGCATCGGCTCAGGCCGCATAGGTCGCAAGAGTTGGGCCTCATGGGCTCAGGCCGCATGGTTCACATGAGTCAGGCCGCATGGGATCAGGCCGCATGGGGCACATGGAAAGTTTGCCTCCACCAACAGCACATTCAGCATGGTAGAAAGTTTCAAAAATCGAAATAATATTTTCTTAATAAAAACTTTATTTCAATTCCAAATCAGGTGAACCAAAGGCCAAAACGCTGAAATGGAATGCTCAATAAACCATAAAACCTAAAATATTTGAGGTTTTTTAAAATACCATATTTTAATAGATCAAAACCAAGGAAAACGTTTGGAACCCATAAAACCTAAAACTTTAAATATAAATCTACTCAAATCTACCAATTAAAATGGAAAACTCTAAGTACTAAAAGTGTTTAAAATCATAATGAGCATATAATAGACTAATAAAATGCAAGGAAAGAGTAAGAATAAAAAATCAAAAGGTTTATCCATGTAGTGCAAGGTGTACTTTCCTAAATGAAGGAAGGGGAAAATAAGAGAATGAGGGAAGAGAGAAAAAGAAGTTAACTTATATAGATAGGGTTTGAGGTTTAGACCAAGGGTTCAACTCGTGACCAAACCTATCCCACAATTAAAATATGAGTCTAATTAAACCAAAGAATAGGTCTAGTCTCCATGACATGCAACCTAATTACCATGCAAACAATAAATAATATAAGTAGAAAAACTAATATTTTCTAGATACAAATATCGGGAACGGAAAGTGACATCTCTACCCACCTTAAAAAAATTTTGTCCTCGATATTCAAACCCAAGGCTAGCTAGAGAAATTAGAATGAGCACGACGCTAACTATAAGCTTATCTAACATGAAATCAAATTCAAGCATAAATAAAGAAAATTAGTGTTGCATAGCATGGGTAAATGTATCACAATATTCGAGATATGAAGGCATAAGAATTAATATATCTTCCATGTTGAACAGGTACGGATATCGAGATCAGATATCATCCTTGCGCTTCCACGTCGACTCTCCCAAAGGGTGGTGATCCTAAGCTACTCGGACAAGATGAATAGTCTGATTCGTGAGCACCTTTTTCCTTAGGTGCGAAATGGATACGGGTTGTTCCTCGTAAGACAAGTCAGTACCAATGACTAGCTCAGAATTGTCAAGGATATGACTCGGATCTGGGACATACCTACATAATTGAGACACCTAAAATACATTGTGAACCTCACATAGAAAAGGTGAAAGGGCAAGATGATAAGCAACATCGCCCACCCGCTCAAGAATATCGAACGGACTGACGTATAATGTACTAAGCTTCCCATGAATCTTGAATCTAATAACTCAACTGGTTGACAAAATTTGCATGAATACATGGTTGTCGACACAAAACTTTAAAGGCCTACGATCTTGATCCGCCCAAAGTCGATGCCTATCTGCACAACCCGAAGTCTCTCTCTGATCTGCTTGAAAACTTCTACTGTCTGCGTGATCATCTGTGGGCCTAACATCTTTCACTCACCTATATCATCCCATCCAATGGTGATCTATACTTTCTCCCATATAATGCTTCAAACGGTGCCATCTGAATACTTGCTTGATAACTGTTATTGTATGAGAACTCAACGAGATGAAGGTGATCTCCCCATAACCCTCCAAAATCCAAAGTATAAACTTTTAGCATATCCTCCAAGGTCTGGATGTTTCTCTCTGATTGCCAGTCCATTTGAGGATCGTAGGCGGTACTGAATCTCAACTTGGTACCCAAACTCTGCCGTAAGCTGTTCTAAAATTTTGAATTGAACCGAGTATCTCGATCTGATACGATAATCACTAGATGCCGTATTATCTTACTATCTGTCGCACATACATCTTTGCTAACTGCTCTTTGGATTGCCTTACTTTAAAAATAAGAAAATGAGCTACTTTTGTGAGACAATCTACTATTACCCAAACTGCATCACGACCAGTCAGGGATTTAGGTAAATTGGTCACAAAGTCCATCGTGATATATTTCCACTTCCACTCCGGAATAGGAAGCATATATAATAATCCTGCTGGTCTCTAATGGTCAGCCTTCATTAGTGGACATACCAAATATCAAAAATATAATCATGCTATCTCCCTCTTCTTCTTGTTCCACCAGAATTATTGTTTGATGTCTTGATACATCTTGGTACCTTCTAGATAAATTAAATACAGGGAACTGTGCATCTCGATCATTACTTCTTATTGGATATCTCCATTTGGTATACAGAGACAATTTCCAAACCTAAAAATTCTATCTTCATGAATCGTCAACTCTTTCTTGATGCCAGACTCACATTCTGCCCGAAGCTTCAAAACTTTCGAATCCTCTGCCTGAGCCGCCTTAATCCTTTCTATAATGGTAGATTGTACTTGTAAACTAGCCAATACTCCTACGTTTTTGGGTAGTACTATCCCGATTCCTATTTCTCAAAGATATTCTAAGATATACCGCTGCGATATCAACATAAATGTGCTACCTCTCCTGCTAAGAGTATTTGCTACCACATTTGTCTTGCCTGGATGGTACTGGAGTTCCACATTATAGCCCTTTCTTAATTCTAGCCACCTCTCCTGCCTTATGTTCAAGTCATTCTGAGTGAATACATACTTTAAACTTTTATAATCCGTAAATATCTCTACTCGACCACCATACAAGTAATGTCTCCACAACTTATGTGCAAATACTACCGCCGCCAACTCTAAATTATGAGTTAGGTTATTTTTTTCGTGATCTCGAAGCTGCCGTGATGAAAAAGTTATCACCCTTCTATGTTGCATTAATACACACCCAAGTGTCATGCCCCAGTCCCAAAATACGTAGGACCAGGAATACGTGACACGCCAGCTACGCATTAGACCAGACTCTGGTCTGACTCGAATACGTATAAGCTGTAATATAAAAGGGCACTATCTAGATATCACATAAATATAAACCTCTATGTCTCAATCCACAATGAACAACAGTATACAAGAAAGTGCTATATGTGCTAGAGTCGGCCGCCCAATAACACAAACTCGAATAGACTCAAGAAGAAGTATGAGTCTATATAAACTAGGCTACAACAGCAGATGAAATAAACAATAACCATAATGCCGGTAGATATAATGTGAGTACCTGATACCATGCCCGCAAGACATGCAACTCCAACAGCAACTCCAAATGCTCCGTAATCATCTATGCTGCAAAACTGGCAGGGAACTAGGTCCTCAGAGGGATGTAACAAGGTACAAAAATACAATATGCCAAGTAAACAAAAAGTACAAGTGCACGACAGGGTACTCTATCATAACCAAACAAGTGTGACACAGTGTAAAGACAATGTTCGACGCATGGGCTGTCCAAAATAAAACCGTAGCTCCGAACACAGAGACACACGGGACGTACCGTAGATCCGAGAACAGAGACACACGGAAGTTACACTACTCTAGAATACATGATCACTACATATACATATATAAGCGCGTGCAGAGTAGCCCAAATGTCTAGTAACTATCTTCCCCTTCCCAAGCGGTCAACGATGGTGCGCTGAACCTGAACCTCTATCTAACAGTCTTGACTCACGGAAGTAACTCAACAGACGCGACCCCAAGGTCGTCCCAGTCTCTGGTCATGATGTCAGTATCAGGATACACAAATCTGGCATGATCACAGTGTATGAGTGTGTCCTGGGGTGTCAATGTACTCAGGTATGTGCATCGAGGTACTACAAAGCATCTAATAATTATTCTAAGATGTTACGACGAACGTCAGCACCCGGTTGTGATCTGGACGCGAGGTATCGAACGTCAACATAAATACGTGCACAATGTACATAAAGAACAACAAGTATCTGTAATCTGAATTACAGGGTGGCAAGGTACACTTGTCTGCGTCCGGCTGTGAGAACGGGGATCCGGTACAACGTCCAAGTCCGCGGGTCCCGCAGTACCTAGAGAAGAGGTACAAAATACATCAATAAACTATCATGCAGCAAACAGGGATGTGACACACGTCTATACATATGCTCAGACTCGGCTACACTCACAGGGACAAGACGCTAGAGGGTTGACCAAGGTTGACCACTAGAGGGTTGACCAAGGTTGACCATTGGTATGTTACATCAAATCAAACTAGTCCTCTGTACAATATCATCAACCCAATCCTCAAACCTTCTATATTCATCACTAGGTTCAGTAGTTCAAGTATGTGAAATCCTCAAATTACTCCTGGTATCCCCAGACATTATCCTGCACGTTTAATTTTCATCCTCGAAATAAATAATCACCAATTATTTAAACCCTTGATTATAGATACAGTCCGCAAATTATTTGAGCACCGCTCCCCAATAATATTATTAATATTTCTCATTCCTTAATCACTGACTATTAGTTTGATTTTTTACACTATTTCACAATCAATCTCCTGTCCCTCAATGTCCATCAATGTTTTAATATCACAACATTATTTCATAACCATTTAACTCTACTCATCTGCATTAATCACTTTCATAAAATGAATAATTAACTCTTTAAGAAATCTCTTAAGATATTTTACCCTAAACTCGTTATATTTAACATTTTAATCATCAAGCAGACATTCCGTCCCATCAAACTATAAAATTCATTGCATTCACTTACCCTTGATTTTATGTAATAACCCTAACATCTCTACTTAACATTTAACCATAAATTTCCCGTTAAACTTACGAAATAAATCCTATAATCCCACATATGTATAGTTCACAAATGTATGCATTTGTATTCCTCACTGACTTTGTCACTAGTAATCCAATCCTCGAGATGATTAATAACTTAACGATATCATCACCCCTCTACCGTAAATTGCCTGCTGGTCAAATAATTAAATTGCATTTAAAAACTTGTAATAAAATCCTAAAACTCACATAGCATATTGCAATCCGGGGTGAACCAAACTTCGTTATCGCCTTGAGGCTCTCGACGACGCCGGGGACGATCTCGTGCTCGAGCCCCGAGTACTCTCCCTCGGTGTTCCCCCGGGTCACGACGTTGTCCAAGCTCTTCTGCCTCGTCCGGAGCCCTTCCAGGTTAAAACAGTGGTCGAGCGACGCGTAGAGGTCGAGCCCCCTTCCTGAGTTGCACGCTGAGGGAGCTGACCCCTCCGCCGACGGGGATGGTGGTAATGACGTATGTGGCTGTAGGAAGAGCCGCTGGCCGGAGCAGGGGCACGAGGTGTTCGTGAGGCAGTCGACGGTGGCCATGGTTGAAGGAGCCGCGGTCGACGATGTGGAGGTGGCTGCTTGGCCGGAGCAGCCGACATCAGATGGGGAACGCTAGCAGCGGCCGGATTGGGGGGCAGCACGGCCGCTGCGGGGGACTGCACGGCCGCTGCGGGTGGTTCTCGGTCGGAGACAGTCGAGTGCAGGCTCGAGGCAACTGTCGAGGAAGAACAACCATGCCGGAGCAGTGGCAGTGGGTGGCCGTGTCACGACCCGCCCCCTGTTTCGGGGCACGAGTGCGTGGGTACGTCCAGCCTACGCCGCAGCATCGGCGGTAGAACGCTGTCAAGGTCTTAATACTATCTAACTAATGTCACGCAAGCATCCAATCTCCATTAGGAGGCACGGATGACACAAATAAGATGAACACATACTCAATCACAGGATTACAGCACGATAAGATTTCGAATAATAAAACTTAAATTAAACACAACACAAGTCCACAAGAAATAACTTAACTTAACAATATCCAAGAATCATCAAAATGCCGGAGACAAATCCGGTACCAAATAGACTGTTAAAAGAACTAACTAAAAATAGTAATTTCCAGCTAGACCTCCTGGAATCACAACTACTACCAAGTCTGCAGCTACTCACCATAAGTGTCGGACAGCGGTCCTCTAAGGCATAGTCTGGAAAAATGTTTCCAGTCAGGAAGGAGCAAAGCACAATCTCAAATAACAGTTCCATTAATTGATAATGTCTATAATACAATAAAACATGTCATGCTAGCTACTGAGAAGAAAATGGAATAAATGTAATGACAGGTTAAGAGAGACAAGCAATATAAAGAGACAGGCAATAGGCAATATGATACAGTCAGTGCATGTATAAAAATAAAAGAACAAGGAACAGTATCATATACGGGTGATGTAGTATATGATTTAAAATAGGGAACTGTAATCTATTCTAGGTGTTTGAAATAGTAGTTTCGAAATGTGATCGGCTTGGGACATGTACAATTGCTACAGTCTGGCTAATCATACGTGGGGTATGATTAACACCAATAATATAAACTTGTACGATAGGTATTTGATCACATTTCTCACTAGCAATTTCCTCGCCCCCAACTAGCACTGTGGATCCAATCATGACACGTCACGATACACGAGCAAGTCAAGTCTATCATGTACGATGTCTAAATATACATGTCGTGTACAATGTCAATACGATAATCAAGGTAACATCTCATGACTGCAGATCCAAGCTATACTAGTCCGTGTAACACAGTGTCAAAGATTCAGTTGTAACATTTCAAGATCATTGAACTTATAGCAATTATCAAGAATTGGAAATTATCAGAGAATGTACTTGCCTTGGTCCTTAGCTGGTATTTATGGATGTCCTGTTCCAGAGTATTCCCTGGTTAACCCAACAGTCCTATAAATATATCACAAACAAACCATATTTGCATCAGATGCTACGCTAACACATAGTCTATAAACACTGGCCTCAGGGCCATGTCAGACAGGGCACTAGTCAACTAGGGTCATCTAGTAGGACTACATTTTAAAATAAACTTCTTATTAATTAATTACATATAATTCCATCAATATCAATAGTAGATATATGTATAACTATATACATTTTAAAAATAAATAATACTTGCATATAAACATAATAAAATAATACTTGTATATATATATAAACATAATTCATGAAATATATCTAAAATATATACCAATATAAATTACTTGCTATAATTGCACATTTTCCAAAATTCGTACATTTATATATTAACATATATCAAATACGTTTGTATATACATTTTATATCCCAAATATATATATATAATACTTTTGTTTATGTATACCCAAAATATGATTTATAAGTACAAAAAAATACATATTTGTATCTATTACCATTATAGTATACAGTTAATTTCTAATAAATAAATAATATACATTTACCAACCATGATATATTTTATACCAGAATACATATATATATATATATTAATTGAAATACACGTACTATACTCCAAAATACGTTTATTTATATATATACCAATTAAATATACCTTGAAAATATGCTAAGTGTTTATATATTAAAAATGCTTATCGTAGAACACGTATTTATATCTATCAAATTAAACACATATACAATATATACGTATATACTTTAAAAAACATGCCAAGGGTTTATAAAAATATATATATACACATATATATATATGCCAATACATTATAGATATATTATTAAATACTTAAACACATTTTTAATACATGTTTAACATTTAATGAAAAATAAAATACACATGTACATATATTAAATTATTCTGAAATATATATACTATGCTAATACATGTATTTAAACATTTTATTTCTGAATAATATACATGCACAAAATATATTTTTGAAATTATATCAAGTATATATATATATATACAAAATATATATATATGCCAAACTTAATTATAGAATTTATTTAAATACCTACTATACTCATATAATTAGATATTAGTAAAATAATAAGATACATATGCCAATTTCACATTAATTAAATATATAAATACTTTACATTATATATACAAATTAAATTAATTACATATACTAATTACCACATTAATTAAATATATAAATACTTTATATTAATTATACATACAAATTCAATTAAAAGCATATACTAAATTCATACTAATTTATAAACAAACATTTATATATATACATTAGATATATATATATATACATTAATTAATTAAATTGCTATACATATACATGCTAACATTTACATATATTATACATTGATTAATATTCCAATATACTCTCATTAATAATTACCTACAATAATTATACATTTAGTATATATATACGCATATATATATACGTATATATATATACACATATATATATATATATATATATAGATATATATATATATAAAGAGGGAAGGGGAGAGGCTTACTGTGAGTGTTCGCTGGCCGGCCGCCGGAGTGGCCGCCGGTGGGGTGCAGCAGCGCCGCCGGCGCGAGGGGCTCGGGATGGCCGCTGGCCGCTGGCGCGAGGGCTCCGGGCTGGAGCAGCCGGCCGGATGGGGACAGGGGAGATGGAGGGAGGAGTAGTGGGAAGAGATGGCAGCAGGCCGCCGGACGCCGGAGTCTGTGAGGGGAGCCGCCGGACGCCGAGGGGGAGCCGCCGGAGCGGGGCCGGCTACAGCCAGCAGGCCGCCGGGTGAAGGCTGGAGGCCGGGCCGCTCGCCGGCCGGAGGTCTGAGTACAGGGTGATGGTATAATGGTTTCCCCCTCTTTCTTTTTCAAATTCAACTAATTAATGAAGAAGAAGAAGAAGGAAAGGAAGAGAAGGAGAGGAAGAAGGAGGAGAAAGGAGAAGAGAAAAAGAAAAAAGGATCCTACGTTGGAGAGAGGTGGAGGTTTGAGGATTTTGGAGGCTTGTGAGGTAGTGGTTTCTAGGTTGCATAGGGATTAGGGTTGAGGGTACAATATATTAAATAGGGAGAGAGAGGGTGTGATGGAGGGTTGTGATGGGCCAATTTCAAATGAATGGCTAGGATTGAACATGAGAAAATTATTCATGGGGGATGAGGGTTCTTAATTAAAATTAATAGGCTCCCTCATTGATTAAAATAATTGGGTGAGGCCACAAAATGCCAAATTTGCAATTTGGCTCCCTTAAATTTGGAAAATTGCACAAACACATGAAATGACGAAAATTGGGCGGGCAATTCGGGGTCCGATATTTTGTAGGGTCAGGGGGTGCTGTAAGACTGGTACGGGCTGAATTTGAAGGGCACTGGAATTAATTAAGAATTTTAAAATCAGATAAAATGGTATCCTCAATTTAAATAGAAATAAATGCAAGTTGTGTTCAACAATTAATTTGGAGTACTTGGGGTCAAAATTAGATCAAGTCATCAATACCAATATTGAAGAAGACTCAGAACAGAATATTACCCTAATTTGGGTCGCATGAAAAAATAGGTCAAGATGGCCTCCAATTTTCGATTGGAACGCACAACGATACAAAAAATAGGAAATTAAAATAACGTCCGCGACGATTTTTGTGCGGCCAGAAATAATGTACAAAGAGCACAATTATGAGTTGCAAAAATAGCAGAATTGAAGGCGGGCATGTCTAGGGCAAGATGGTGAAATTTGTTGGAAGACAAAAGTCTGGATAGTGCTCCAAATATCGAAGCAAAGGCAATGCGCAAAAATATTAAATAAAATACAGTAATTAATTATAAACTCCAAGAATTAAATTCTAAATAAAATAATAAAATCCGAAATTCTATCATTCGGACAGGGGTTCGTCTACTGGGCTTCTAGGTCTAGTCTGCTAGCTAAATAAAATAATTAAACACTGCATATAATTATATATTTAATTACACATCACATAATTATTAATTTAAATCAAATACACTATCATGCAATTAATTAATTGTAAATAACATAATATTAAATATTGTAAAAATTCAAAAATACCCCTATTTTCAGAATGTGGTAGTGACAAGTCTATCCACCTTAAAAGAATTTCGTCCTCGAAATTTAAAACCCTCATACTAGTGTTTATTCATACACATTATTATTCCCTCAAATTTAAATTCATCATCCATGAAATCTTTTAATAATCCACAATGTCCTTTCGCAATTTCAAAATTCTAAAATTGTTGTATAACCTGGAAAAATCTTCAAGTAAAATCAAAGTCCATCAAAATTTCCTGAAAGTTTTGAGTTGATAATTCAATACTCGAAATTTAATATCCACTCCTCAAAATACTCAACAATATGATATTTAAGGAGTCTCCAAATGTGATATCCAAATATAAGGTTCTAAATTCATAACTTGCAATTAAATAAATACATTGACAATCTCCCAAAATTTTCAAATTAATAATCAACTTAAACATGTCAAAATCTTTCCTGGAATTAATAAACCTCCAATTATGCAATGTTAATTTCTTAACCATTTATTTAAATCAATAATTATCCTTAAATTTTAATCATCTTGTTGCTCTTGTCAAGTCATAACTCCTTCATGAATCTTCACTACAGTCAACACCAATAATCACGGTCTAAAAAATTCTACCTATAGTCATACCACACACAATCTAGGGGGAACATACATGGTTATGGTCTCATTGGTTACGGTGTTGCAGTCCATGTATCAGGGGTACTACTAACTACATTATAACAAGAATCATGCATACAAGCTATGGTACTAAGGAATCGATCAATCAATAGATAGGAACAGAATGAAGGAAAGAACAGAAACTGCTAACACATTACCTGCAATATCGGTCCCTCGACCGTTACCGTAAATGCCCGCCCTGCTGGGGTGGTTCCCTTTGCGGGTGCTGAGCAATATACGGTTCCACAGGTAGCCTAACTGGATCTCTATAATCTGAAGTTGAGCGCTGGCCGGGAAGATAAGAGGTTAGAAGACAATCCCTTACTCGATGTCCCGCAGTGCCGCAGTGCAAACAAAGTCCTAGCCTCGTTCTACAGCTCTCCGAAAGGTGACCTGGCTTCTTACAGAAATGACAAGTCTGCTGTGTCTCTCTTGGAGGCTGTTGCTGATTCTGCTCAACACGGACTGGTGCCTGGTACTGTTGTTGATACTGATACGCCCATGGATGTTGCTGGATGGGAACTGGTGCTAGGTACTGCGGTGGATGCTGAAATGTCCATGGTTGTTGCTGAATATGAAATGGTACTTGGTACTGCGGTTGGTGCTGAATACGGGGATGCTTGGCTGGTCCTGCGCTATCATTCGTATCTCCAAAGGTATTGTGACTCCTCTTAGGCCTGAGATCCAGATCCTCTTCTGCAATCTGAGCATCCATCAAGATAGCCTCGAAGGTAGCGGTACGACGACCAGAAGTGCGTGATCTAATCTCTCTCGTCAGTCCCTTCCTAAATTTCTGGGCTCGATCTCCTGGGTCTCGAATCATAGACGATGTAAAACGGCTCAATCTACAGAATTCCGCAGCGTACTCGTCGACCGACATGTTTCCTTGAACTAAGTCATGAAACTGACTTTCCAAGGTTCCCAATGCCACGTCGGGAAAGAACTTCTCCTTGAAGAGTTCCTTGAAGGTCTCCCAAGTAAGTCCTTGTGCAGTAATTCTCGGTTCTGTGCGATACCACGTGAGTGCGATATCGAACATCTGACTGCCAGCGGCTTCTATCTTCAAGTTCTCCGGAATCTGGGTCAATCGCGGGCTTCTCTCTATATCCTCTAGCCAGTCGTCAGCGTAGAGTATCCCTTCGGTGCCTTTGAACTCTCGAGGCATCATCCTTTTGAAGTCCACTATAGTGCCTGATCTCTGTTGCTGGCCAGGAAACTGCTGGTACTGTGCTACTCTCTCCAAAGCTTAGAGAGTCACTTGATGAGCATTCTCCATATTTTCTTTCATCAGCTCGGTTTGTGCCTGGTACGCTTCTGCTTGCACCCTCTGAGCCTCAGCTTGAACTCGCTGAGCATCTGTCGTCACTCTCTGGGCATCTACCATGCCTTGGATCAAGGTAAACATCTGCGTTCCGTCAATGGGCAAACTTCCAGAAATCGGAGTCGGTGGAGGAGGAAGGTTGTCCGTCACAGCTGCGGCAATCTTCTGAACAGGTGGAGAAGGAAGATCACCTACGTGCATCGGAGATGTAGGAGGAATTACTGCTGTCTGTCCCTCAGGTGGAGAGGTGGCAGACCCCTCTAAAGCTGATGTTCCCGCTCTCATTGACCTTGTCTGCGGCGACATCCTGAAGACAGATCCCAAGGAATCAATTAAGGCAAAATGCGATATCATCAAGAAAGGACAGTACAGTTCTAAGGAAGCAACATTCAAGAAAAGATAGATTGGAAATAAACCCTAGTTGTGATTGCACAGGTCAAGACGCATCCAAGGTCTGATACTTCTATCCCCTAAGTATCACAGTTCTATCACAAACACACTCACTGCTAGCTTCCTTACCTTCATGCAACAGTTGATGCTAGTTATCCTTATCACTCAAGTGCATAACAGTTGCAACACACCATACTAACTGCTTCTCTCTCTCTAATACAATCCTAGTTGAACACCCAAGCCAGTTGACAATGAGATCTCAATCATACTCAAGCCAACAAATCCTTACACATGCATCTTATCTACTTATATACTAATATATCTCTCTCACTATAAGATCTTATCCTCAAATAAAATTCCTCAAAATAACTCCTCGAATAAATTTTAAAGTAAAATTGCATATACTTTTCTCAAGACCAATTATTTAAACACTGAAATAAAACTTAATCACAAAATCCTTACAGACTTGTCTAGGTTCATTGAATCGAATCTGAATCCTCAAAATAAAATTTTAATAACAATATTTCAACTCCTCAAATTTCAGAATTTTGCAATTTATTGAAATCTTCAAAATAAATTTTAATAACAATCTCAATCTTCTCAGAATCCTAAAATTTGAATTTCATCTTCAATCTTCAATTAAAAATTTTAAATCCACCTTCTGTAGTCCGATAACCCTAATGTTAATCACTTCCACTGTCCTCATTGACGGGCATCATCAAATAATACCATAAATCAATCTATAAATTCATCCGATATAAAATCAACTCTATAATGAAGCAAAAATCCTAATTTAATACCTAATCAATAACAATCAAATAAATATCAACAAGTGAGAATGGACAGAATAAGGGAATGATTATAAATTGGAAGTTTTAACAAGATCCTCAGGGGTCATCCCAGGAATCTCTCAAGGAATTGTGATTGAGTATTTGCTCTCGTCCTAGTATCCTATGTCCTAGATTCTATAGCAGGCACGCAGTAGTATAACAAGGATGTCACACTACTACGACATCGCACAACTCGCGAAGTCTGACCTGCATGGGCCACCACTAAAAATGTGTCACGACCCGCACCCTGTTTCGGGGCACGAGTGCGTGGGTACGTCCAGCCTACGCCGCAGCATCGGCGGTAGAACGCTGTCAAGGTCTTGATACTATCTAACTAATGTCACGCAAGCATCCAATCTCCATTAGGAGGCACGGATGACACAAATAAGATGAACACATACTCAATCACAGGATTACAGCACGATAAGATTTTGAATAATAAAACTTAAATTAAACACAACACAAGTCCACAAGAAATAACTTAACTTAACAATATCCAAGAATCATCAAAATGCCGGAGACAAATCCGGTACCAAATAGACTGTTAAAAGAACTAACTAAAAATAGTAATTTCCAGCTAGACCTCCTGGAATCACAACTACTACCAAGTCTGCAGCTACTCACCATAAGTGTCGGACAGCGGTCCTCTAAGGCATAGTCTGAAAAAATATTTCCAGTCAAGAAGGAGCAAAGCACAATCTCAAATAACAGTTCCATTAATTGATAATGTCTATAATACAATAAAACATGTCATGCTAGCTACTGAGAAGAAAATGGAATAAATGTAATGACAGGTTAAGAGAGACAGGCAATATAAAGAGACAGGCAATAGGCAATATGATACAGTCAGTGCATGTATGAAAATAAAAGAACAA
The DNA here is from genome assembly GCA_036927795.1 of Iris macrosiphon. NCBI lineage: Eukaryota > Viridiplantae > Streptophyta > Magnoliopsida > Asparagales > Iridaceae > Iris > Iris macrosiphon. The sequence continues at coordinate 152,779,814 of JAYESA010000019.1, read as the reverse complement.
GGAACAGTATCATATACGGGTGATGTAGTATATAATTTAAAATAGGGAACTGTAATCTATTCTAGGTGTTTGAAATAGTAGTTTCGAAATGTGATCGGCTTGGGACATGTACAATTGCTACAGTCTGGCTAATCATACGTGGGGTATGATTAACACCAATAATATAAACTTGTACGATAGGTATTTGATCACATTTCTCACTAGCAATTTCCCCGCCCCCAACTAGCACTGTGGATCCAATCATGACATGTCACGATACACGAGCAAGTCAAGTCTATCATGTACGATGTCTAAATATACATGTCGTGTACAATGTCAATACGATAATCAAGGTAACATCTCATGACTGCAGATCCAAGCTATACTAGTCCGTGTAACACAGTGTCAAAGATTCAGTTGTAACATTTCAAGATCATTGAACTTATAGCAATTATCAAGAATTGGAAATTATCAGAGAATGTACTTGCCTTGGTCCTTAGCTGGTATTTATGGATGTCCTGTTCCAGAGTATTCCCTGGTTAACCCAACAGTCCTATAAACATATCATAAATAAACCATATTTGCATCAGATGCTACGCTAACACATAGTCTATAAACACTGGCCTCAGGGCCATGTCAGACAGGGCACTAGTCAACTAGGGTCATCTAGTAGGACTACATTTTAAAATAAACTTCTTATTAATTAATTACATATAATTCCATCAATATCAATAGTAGATATATGTATAACTATATACATTTTAAAAATAAATAATACTTGCATATAAACATAATAAAATAATACTTGTATATATATATAAACATAATTCATGAAATATATCTAAAATATATACCAATATAAATTACTTGCTATAATTGCACATTTTCCAAAATTCGTACATTTATATATTAACATATATCAAATACGTTTGTATATACATTTTATATTCCAAATATATATATATAATACTTTTGTTTATGTATACCCAAAATATGATTTATAAGTACAAAAAAATACATATTTGTATCTATTACCATTACAGTATACAGTTAATTTCTAATAAATAAATAATATACATTTACCAACCATGATATATTTTATACCAGAATACATATATATATATATATTAATTGAAATACACGTACTATACTCCAAAATACGTTTATTTATATATATACCAATTAAATATACCTTGAAAATATGCTAAGTGTTTATATATTAAAAATGCTTATCGTAGAACACGTATTTATATCTATCAAATTAAACACATATACAATATATACGTATATACTTTAAAAAACATGCCAAGGGTTTATAAAAATATATATATACACATATATATATATGCCAATACATTATAGATATATTATTAAATACTGAAATATATTTTTAATACATGTTTAACATTTAATGAAAAATAAAATACACATGTACATATATTAAATTATACTGAAATATATATACTATGCTAATACATGTATTTAAATATTTTATTTCTGAATAATATACATGCACAAAATATATTTTTGAAATTATATCAAGTATATATATATATATACAAAATATATATATATGCCAAACTTAATTATAGAATTTATTTAAATACCTACTATACTCATATAATTAGATATTAGTAAAATAATAAGATACATATGCCAATTTCACATTAATTAAATATATAAATACTTTACATTATATATACAAATTAAATTAATTACATATACTAATTACCACATTAATTAAATATATAAATACTTTATATTAATTATACATACAAATTCAATTAAAAGCATATACTAATTTCATACTAATTTATAAACAAACATTTATATATATACATTAGATATATATATATATACATTAATTAATTAAATTGCTATACATATACATGCTAACATTTACATATATTATACATTGATTAATATTCCAAATACTCTCATTAATAATTACCTACAATAATTATACATTTAGTATATATATACGCATATATATACGTATATATATATACACACATATATATATATATATATATATATATAGATATATATATATATAAAGAGGGAAGGGGAGAGGCTTACTGTGAGTGTTCGCTGGCCGGCCGCCGGAGTGGCCGCCGGTGGGGTGCAGCAGCGCCGCCGGCGCGAGGGGCTCGGGATGGCCGCTGGCCGCTGGCGCGAGGGCTCCGGGCTGGAGCAGCCGGCCGGATGGGGACAGGGGAGATGGAGGGAGGAGTAGTGGGAAGAGATGGCAGCAGGCCGCCGGACGCCGGAGTCTGTGAGGGGAGCCGCCGGACGCCGAGGGGGAGCCGCAGGAGCGGGGCCGGCTACAGCCAGCAGGCCGCCGGGTGAAGGCTGGAGGCCGGGCCGCTCGCCGGCCGGAGGTCTGAGTACAGGGTGATGGTATAATGGTTTCCCCCTCTTTCTTTTTCAAATTCAACTAATTAATGAAGAAGAAGAAGAAGGAAAGGAAGAGAAGGAGAGGAAGAAGGAGGAGAAAGGAGAAGAGAAAAAGAAAAAAGGATCCTACGTTGGAGAGAGGTGGGGGTTTGAGGATTTTGGAGGCTTGTGAGGTAGTGGTTTCTAGGTTGCATAGGGATTAGGGTTGAGGGTACAATATATTAAATAGGGAGAGAGAGGGTGTGATGGAGGGTTGTGATGGGCCAATTTCAAATGAATGGCTAGGATTGAACATGAGAAAATTATTCATGGGGGATGAGGGTTCTTAATTAAAATTAATAGGCTCCCTCATTGATTAAAATAATTGGGTGAGGCCACAAAATGCCAAATTTGCAATTTGGCTCCCTTAAATTTGGAAAATTGCACAAACACATGAAATGACGAAAATTGGGCGGGCAATTCGGGGTCCGATATTTTGTAGGGTCAGGGGGTGCTGTAAGACTGGTACGGGCTGAATTTGAAGGGCACTGGAATTAATTAGGAATTTTAAAATCAGATAAAATGGTATCCTCAATTTAAATAGAAATAAATGCAAGTTGTGTTCAACAATTAATTTGGAGTACTTGGGGTCAAAATCAGATCAAGTCATCAATACCAATATTGAAGAAGACTCAGAACAGAATATTACCCTAATTTGGGTCGCACGAAAAAATAGGTCAAGATGGCCTCCAATTTTTGATTGGAACGCACAACGATACAAAAAATAGGAAATTAAAATAACGTCCGCGACGATTTTTGTGCGGCCAGAAATAATGTACAAAGAGCACAATTATGAGTTGCAAAAATAGCAGAATTGAAGGCGGGCATGTCTAGGGCAAGATGGTGAAATTTGTTGGAAGACAAAAGTCTGGATAGTGCTCCAAATATCGAAGCAAAGGCAATGCGCAAAAATATTAAATAAAATACAGTAATTAATTATAAACTCCAAGAATTAAATTCTAAATAAAATAATAAAATCCAAAATTCTATCATTCGGACAGGGGTTCGTCTACTGGGATTCTAGGTCTAGTCTGCTAGCTAAATAAAATAATTAAACACTGCATATGATTATATATTTAATTACACATCACATAATTATTAATTTAAATCAAATACACTATCATGCAATTAATTTTGTAAATAACATAATATTAAATATTGTAAAAATTTGAAAATACCCCTGTTTTCAGAATGTGGTAGTGACAGGCCGGCTCGCCATGGCAGTAGATCGGGGGCGGAGGAAACTCGCCGCTCACCGGAGCTCGGGGGACTCAGAGGGTGTGGCCGTAGGAAGACTGGCCGGGGCAGTTCTCGGGTGGAGTTATCCATAGAAGAAGAAAGAAAGAAGAAGAAGAAGAAGAAAAGAAAGAGAAGAATAGGTTCGGCTAAAGAAAAAATTGATGAGTGAGGAGAGAGGGAGGGGGTGGGGTTTCTCAAATGTAGGGATTAGGGCTTGCTTGGGATGTGGGCTTGATGAGACATTAAATAGGGGATTTTTGTGGAGATTGGATGGTATGGATTTACCCCTTTCAAATGTGTGGTGTAGATAACATATGAAGAAATTTATTCTTCATCCAAAAGAGAGGGAGGGGGAGGCTTGACTTGGTCAAAGGATGGTAGGCTCTCCATTTGGTCATGGCCAATGGGGTGAGGACACCCAAAATCAATAAATTACAACTTAGCCCCTTAAATTCGTGAAATTGTACGAACACATAAAAAGATGCAAAATTTATGGAGAAAAAATATGTTTGATATTTTGCATGGTGTGGGGGTGTTGTGCGTGAGGCACGGGTTTAATTTAATGGCCATCAGGATTAATTTGGGGATTAAAATAGGATTAGGCAAAATTGGTATCCTCGATTAAAATAGATTTAAAGTATCCCGCGCTTTTAAATTAAATGGGGGCACTTCGGGTGAAAATCCAAAAATGACTCAAAGGTCAAAAATGGTGGGGGCTTGGAGTCAGTCTTGTACCCTTTAGTTGGTCCGGCTCAACGGATTAAGTTGGTATCTCAAAATTGAGGATAACGACACAGGTGTCTGATACGAAATTTAATTATGGGATTTCGGTTACAGAAAATTGTGTAATTAATTTAGGGCACAAGGAATATAATTTTTTGAGACAGGAAAGTCCAGCGCCTAATTTGGCGGGTCAAGTCAGAAGTACAATAATCTGATGAATATTATGGGCTGATATTGGGCTCCAAATAATTTAGCAATGATAGGGCGCGCCAAAGGTTTTAATTAACTGAATTAAAAATACCACACAAACTTAACTCCACTCTAAACCTCAACATCTGCTGAATCCAAAATTTTCCAAATCTAATCCTGGCTATCTACAGAATAAATCGAGGGGGTTTACATTCTTCCCAACTTAGAAAAATTTTGTCCCCGAAATTAAAAGTAAAGCACGATAATATCTAAAAGAATTTTAAAACAACTAGTAATCAAATGCCGTACGTAAATTCGTACCTTGCTCCTCAAATAAGTACGAAAATCACTACCGAATAGAATCCTCATGCTCCCAAGTAGACTCGCCTGGTGATTGGTGCTTCTCATGCCACTCTGACCCGTCGAATCGTCTGCCCTCTCGAAGTCTTCTCGCTGCGATCGAGGATCTCAACTGGCTTCTCTACGTAAGACAGACTGGGCCCGACTGTAATCTCCGAATGATCAAGTACGTGGATAGGGTCTGCGATATTTCTCCTTAGCTGCGATACGTAAAATACGTCATGTACTCCCTCTAATGATGGAGGTAATGCAAGACGGTAAGCCACTTCGCCAACTCGTTCCAATACGTCAAAAGATCCGATGTACCTTGGACTCAGCTTGCCTCTGACTCTGAATCTGATGGTAACACGAGTGGCCGATATCCTCAAAAATACATAGTCACCTTCCTTGAACTCCAATGGCCTGCGGTGCGCATCTGCCCAATATTTCTGTCTGTCTTGTGCTGTACGCAGGTGGCTCTGAATCTGCTTGACCTTATCCACTGTCTGTGTCACCAACTCTGGATCAAGTATCCGACGCTCTCCCACATCATTCCAACAAACTGGTGACCTATATTTTTTGCCGTATAGTGCCTCATAAGGTGCCATCTGTATGCTTGTCTGGTAACTGTTTATTGTAGGAGAATTCCACCAAGTGTAGGTGGTCCTCCCAAGATTCTCCAAAATCAATCATGCACGCTCTCAATATATCCTTTAATATCTGTTTCGTGTGCTCTAACTAACCATCAGTCTGAGGATAATATGCAGTGCTAAACTTGAGAAGAGTTCCTAGGATCTCCTGCATACTCCGCCAAAAATATGACGTGAATCTGGAATCACGATCCGATATGATGCTGACAGGCACTCCATGTAATCGTACTATCTGCCTCATATACATGTCAGCTAAAATCTCTGTGGATTGCCCAACTCTGAAGGGCAAGAAATATGTAGACTTGGTGAGTGTGTCTACGATAACCCAAACTGCATCCTTCCCGCTAGGGCTCTGCGGGAATCCTGTGACGAAGTCCATGGTAATGTGTTCCTACTTTCACTCGGGAATGGGAAGCAGCTGTAATAGTCCTGCAGTTCTCTGATGTTCATCCTTGACTTGCTGACAAACTAAATATTTTGCCACGAATCTTGCAATTTCTCTTTCCATCCCATGCCACCAGGAATGCTGCCTCAAGTCTCGGCACATCTTCGTACCCCCGGGATGAATGGAATAAATCGAGCAATGAGCCTAGGTCATCAACTCTTGGTGTAGCTCGCCACTCAGAATGTATAGGCGATCTCCATACCTCAATGTTCTGTCTTCATGAATCCTGAGTCCTGTCTGCATGCCGGCCTCTGTTCTCTCTCGCAGACGTCAAAATCTCGCATCTATTGGCAATGCTGCCTTGATCCTCTCAATGAACCTCGAGACTGGCCATCTGTCCATCCATGCCTGGCAATACATTCTCAATCCTGAGTTCCTGAAAATCCTCTAACATCTGGCGACGAGTCATAAGGTACATTCGCCTTGCCAGGGTGGTACTACGACTTGATTTCATAATCTGTCATCAATTACAGCTAGTATCTCTGTCCCATATTGAGCTCCTTCTTTGTGTAGCCATACTTAAGACCTTTGTGTTCTGTATAAATCTCAATACGCTCTCTATAAGGGTAGTGTCGCCATAGCTTTAGTGCAATATCACTGCAGCTAGCTCTAGACTATGCATCGGATAGTCCTTCTCATGAACTCTTAGCTGTCCTGATGCGTAGACTATCTACTCCATCTGAACATATCTCATATTTACGGAGCTTGGCGTACTGCCTTTCTGTCTCAATATCTCTAATACGATCCTGAGATGTCTCTCATGCTCCTCCTGACTCTTGGAACATACCAATATGCCATCGATAATTATCACCCCAAACTTATCTAAGTACTGGTGGAAAATACTGTTCATTAGGCTCATACTTAATGCTGGCGCGTTGGTTAAACCAAACGGCAAGACTAAAAACTCATAGTGGCCACACTTCGTCCGAAAGGCCGACTTCGGGATGTCCTCTCTCCGTATCTTGATCTGATGATAACTGGATCTGAGATCGATCTTTAAAATACATATGCGCCACTTAGCTTATTCAAATTAATCTTCGATGCGCATCAAGGGTACTTGCTTTTTATCGCTACGGCATTTAATGCCCTGTAATCGTTATGCAATGTACCATCCCGTCCTTCTTTGGTACAATAAGATGGTTGCTTCTCATGGAAAAACACTAGCCTAACCGAAACCCTTGTCTAAGAGATCCTCTACTATGGATCTTTAACTCGATCAACTATATCGGTGCTAGTCTGAAGACGAGAGAATAACTGGCTCGGCTCTGGGAGTCATCTCTTTAACAAACTCTATCTCTCTGTCAGATGGCAGGCCTAGAAGATCCTCTAGAAAAACATCCTCAACTTTGATATAACATGGTGGTACACTGGTTCACCTCCTGCATTGTATACCCCTAAGGTAGATGGGCACTACACTCCTGGGCTCCCTGAACTCAACTCAGGGTAACTTGGTGACCTAAAAATATAAATGCCACTACATCGACAATTTAGTATCGCATGGTATTGGCTCAATCAACTCATGCTAGGACGGTGTCATCGTCCAGACTTAACCTCAAAATAAATCCTTATGTTCTGTTTACCACACTAATCCTTTAAAAGAAAAATTTTCTCCCCTGCCTAAAGTATAATTTCTCTTCTCCTCAAATTTTCCCCAAAAATTTTATTCCTCGAGTTTCTTCTTTTTGTTATTTATCTCTCCAAGTCGCATAGTACAATAATGGTATCACTCAAGCATATACTAGAATTTCCTGGAATCCAATTATTATCTCCCAAGTGAGATCCTAAAATTTTCATCTCCTCTATCTCATATTCATCGTTCCTAGCATTGCTATCATATACAACTACTAGTTTCCCACATTAGGCTATGCATTTTCGTGAATTATTCTAGGTCATGATCAATAATCCTTCCAGCTCTCAGTACTTCCAAGATCACTGCTACCTCAAGTACGGGTAGGGTACTACTAGGTCCAACTCTCTTGCCAACCTCCCACACTAGTTCTAGAATCCAAAGAACCCATCAATCTATCCTGATAAGGTAACAATCTTCTCCGAGAAAGGTATACGAATTCTGTCTCCTGTCGTCTGGTCTTCGATCTTCTTCTGGAGGAAAGTCATCAGTCACAAGCATTTGTCTCCCCGAACAATAGGGGATGAGAAACAAGGATAACGATATTTACAATGATTTAACAAATGCAAAGTGGAAGTCCAAGGGCGATAATCACATACAAAGGGTTTTAAAATCAATTATGGATTGAGATCCTATTCAACAATCATAACATCTATTCCTAATTTGCAGGCTCGCTTTGCACAGTCAGATGACCAAGATTATTTAAATCGGACCTGTATGGGCCACCACAAAAATATGTCATGCCTTAGTCCCAAAATACGTAGGACCAGGAATACGCGACATGCCAGCTACGCATTCGACCAGACTCTGGTCTTACTCGAATACGTATAAGCTGTAATATAAAAGGGCACTGTCTAGATATTACATAAATGTAAACCTCTATGTCTCAATCCATAATGTACAACAGTATACAAGAAAGAGTTATATGTGCTAGAGTCGGCCACCCAATAACACACAAACTCGAATAGACTCGAGAAGAAGTATGAGTCTATATAAACTAGGCTACAACAGCAGATAAAATAAATAATAACCATAATACCGGTAGATATAATATGAATACCTGGTACCATGCCCGCAAGATATGCAACTCTAATAGCAACTCCAAATGCTTCGTAATCATCTATGCTGCAAAACTGGCAGGGAATCAGGTCCTCAGAGGGACGTAACAAGGTACAAAAATACAAAATACCAAGTAAACAGAAAGTACAAGTGCACGACAGGGTACTCTATCATAACCAAACAAGTATGACACAGTTTAAAGACAATGTTCGACGCGTGGGCTGTCCAAAATAAAATTGTAGCTCCAAACACAGAGACACACGGGTGTTACACTACTCTAGAATACAGGATCACTACATATACATATATAAGGGCATGCAGAGAAGTCCAAACGTCTAGTAACTGTCTTTTCCTTCCCAAGCGGTCAACGATGGTGCGCTGAACCTGAACCTCTATCTATCAGTCTCGACTCACGGAAGTAACTCAACAGACACGACCCTAAGGTCGTCCCAGTCTCTGGTCATAATGTCAGTATCAGGATACAAGAATCTGGCACGATCACAGTGTATGAGTGTGTTCTGGGTGTAGATGTACTCAGGTACGTGCATCGATGTACTACAAAACATCTAATAATTATTCTAAGACATTACGATGAACGTCAGCACCCAGTTGTGATCCGGACGCGAGGTATCGAACGTCAACATAAATACATGCACAATGTACATAAAGAACAACAAGTATCTGTAATCTGAAATACAGGGTGGCAAGGTACACTTGCCTGCGTCCGACTGTGAGGACAGGGATCCGGTACAACGTCCAAGTCCGCGGGTCCCGTAGTACCTAGAGAAGAGGTACAAACTATATCAATAAACTATCATGCGGCAAACTGGGATGTGACACACATCTATACATATGCTCAGACTCGGCTACACTCACAGGGACAAGACGCTAGAGGGTTGACCAAGGTTGACCACTAGAGGGTTGACCAAGGTTGACCATTGGTACGTTACATCAAATCAAACTAGTCCTCTGTACAATATCATCAACCCAATCCTCAAACCTTCTATATTCATCACAAGATTCAGTAGTTCAAGTATGTGAAATCCTCAAATTACTCCTGGTATCCCCAGATATTATCCTACACGTTTAATTTTCATCCTTGAAATAAATAATCACCAATTATCTAAACCCTCGATTATAGATACAGTCCACAAATTATTTGAGCACCGCTCCCTAATAACATTATTAATATTTCTCAGTCCTCAATCACTGACATCCCCAGATATTATCATTGGTTTGATTTTTCATACTATTTCACAATCAATCTCCTGCCCCTCAATGTCCATCAATGTTTTAAGATCACAACATTATTTCACAACCATTTAACTCTACTCATCTGCATTAATCACTTTCATAAAATGAATAATTAACTCTTTAAGAAATCTCTTAAGATATTTTACCCTAAACTCGTTATATTTAATATTTTAATCATCAAGCAGACATTTCGTCCCATCAAACTATAAAATTCATTGCATTCACTTACCCTCGATTTCATGTAATAACCCTAACATCTTTACTTAACATTTAACCATAAATTTCTCGTTAAACTTACAAAATAAATCCTATAATCCCACATATGTATAGTTCACAAATGTATGCATTTTTATTCCTTACTGACTTTGTCACTAGTAATCCAATCCTCGAGATGATTAATAACTTAACGATATCATCACCCCTCTATCGTAAATTGCCTGCTCGTCAAATAATTAAATTGTATTTAAAAACTTGTAATAAAATCCTAAAACTCATATAGCATATTGCAATCCGGGGTGAACCAAACTTCATTATCGCCTTAAGGCTCTCGACGATGCCGGGGCGACCTCGTGCTCGAGCCCCGAGTACTCTCCCTCGGTGTTCTCTCGGGTCACGACGATGTCCACGCTCTCGTGCCTCGTCCGGAGCCCTTCCAGGTTAAAACAGTGGTCGAGCGACGCGTAGAGGTCGAGCCCCCTTCCTGAGTTGCTCGCTTAGGGAGCTGACCCCTGCGCCGATGGGGGTGGCGGTAATGACGGATGTGGCGGTGGGATGAGCCGCTGGCCGGAGCAGGGGCTTGAGGTGTTCTTGAGGCAGTCTGCGGTGGCCACGGTTGAAGGAGCCGTGGTCGACGATGGGGAGGTGGCTGCTTGGCCGGAGCAGCTGACAGCAGATGGGGAACGGCAACAGCGGCCGGATGGGGGGGCAGCACGGCCGCTGCGGGTGGTTCTCGGCCGGAGACAGTCGAGTGCAGGCTCGAGGCAACTGTCGAGAAAGAACAGCCACGCTGGAGCAGTGGTAGTTGGTGGCCGGCTCGCCATGGCAGTAGCTCGGGGGCGGAGGAAACTCACCGCTCGCCGGAGCTCGGGGGACTCAGAGGGTGTGGCCGGAGGAAGACTGGCCGGTGCAGTTCTCAGGTGGAGTTCTCCATAGAAGAAGAAAGTAAGAAGAAGAAGAAGAAAAAGAAAGAAAGAGAAGAATAGGTTCGGCTGAAGAAAAAATTGATGAGTGAGGAGAGGGAGAGGGGGTGGGGTTTCCCAAATATAGGGATTAGGGCTTGCTTGGGATGTGGGCTTGATGAGACATTAAATAGGGGATTTTTGTGGAGATTGGATGGTGAGAATTTACCCCTTTCAAATGTGTGGTGTAGATAAGATATGAAGAAATTTATTCTTCATCCAAAAGAGAGGGAGGGGGAGGCTTGACTTGGTCAAAGGATGGTAGGCTCTACATTTGGGCATGGCCAATGGGGTGAGGACACCCAAAATCAATAAATTGCAGCTTAGCCCCTTAAATTCGGAAAATTGCACAAACACATAAAAAGATGCAAAATTTGTGGAGAAAAAATGCGTTTGTTGTTTTGTATGGTGTGGGGGTATTGTGCGTGAGGCACGAGTTTAATTTAATGGCCATCGGGATTAATTTGGGGATTAAAATAGGATTAGGAAAAATCGGTATCCTCGATTAAAATAGATTTAAAGTGTCCCGCGCTTTAAAATTAAATGGGGGCACTTGGGGTCAAAATCCGTTAATGACACAAAGGTCAAAAATGGTAGGGGCTTGGAGTCAGTCTTGGACCCTTTAGTTGGTCCGGATCAACGGGTTAAGTTGGTATCTCAAAATTGAGGGTAACGACACAGGTGTCTGATACGGAATTTAATTATGGGATTTCGGTTACAGAAAATTGTACAATTAATTTAGGGCACAAGGAATGTGAGTTTTAGAGACAGAAAAGTCCAGCGCCTAATTTGGCGGGTCAAGCCAGAAGTACAATAATTCGATGGAAATTATGGGCTGATATTGGGCTCCGAATAATTTAGCAATGATAGGGCGCACCAAGAGTTTTAATTAAATGAATTAAAAATACCAGACAAACTTAACTCCACTATAAACCTCAACATCTGCTGCTGAATCCAAAATTTTCCAAATCTAACCCTGGCTATCTACAGAATAAATCGAGGGGGTTTACACCAAGTTCTTTACCTAATGCATCGTAATACACTGTAAACCCTCCAGAACCTACTAGAAGGGTGAGAATCAGAGCAAAAATCAATCACTTCTTAAATTCTTTATATGATGTCTGGTACTCTGCTGACCAATCGAACTTATCCTTATTGTGCATTAATCGAGTCAACGGTGCTGAAATCCTTGTAAAACCAACCATAAACCTTCTATAGTATCCTGCCAATCCCAGGAAACTACGTACTTCAGCTACTGACTTAGAAACTGGCCAACTCTTTACGGCCTCAAACTTCTTCGGATCTACTGTGACTCCTGCTCCAAAGATGATGTGACCCAAGAATGACATATGCTCCAACCAAAATGCATATTTGTTGAGCTTTGCATACAACTGATATTCCTTTAAAATATGTGAGACCTTCCGAAGATGTTCTTCATGTTACTCCTTACTACTGGAATTATCAAGAATGTCGTCTATGAAAACCACCACGAAATAATCTAGGTATGGCATAAAAATATGGTTCATCAAATCTATAAATATCGCCAGAGCATTAGTCAGTCCGAATGGCATAACTAAGAATTTGTAATGCCTATAACGTGACCTAAATGCTGTCTTGATGATACCCTAATCGAAGATCGATCTTAGAGAAAACCTTTTCCTTGCTCAATTGATAAAATAAATTATCGATTCTTGGTAATGTGTACTTGTTCATCACTGTTACTATATTCAGCTATTTATAGTCAAAAGATAACTATGACGACCCATCCTTCTTCTTTACTAGAACCACTGGCTCTCCCCAAGGTGATCCACTGGCTTGAATAAATTTCTTTGACTTCAGTTCTTCTACATGTTGGTATATCTTGTCTAATTCTGATGGTTCTATTTGGTAAACTTTGTAAGATATTGGCCCTGCTCCAGGGATCAATTTTATACAAAACTTAATATCTCTTATTAGGGATAACCCTGGTAGCTCTTCTGGGAAGATGTATAAGAACTCATAGACAAACTCGGAGGTTGTGCTTCTGTTATCACTGTCGCTGCGATCCTCTATATATGTAGGTCTCCCATAGATCTGACAAAGGCAAAATATACCATACCCGGGATACTAAATAATACCCTACCCTTATGGCAATCTATTTTAGCGTGACTGTCTCTCATCTAGTCCATGCCTAAGATAACATTAAAGTTAATCATAGGAAACTTTATCAGCCATGCTAGTAGTGAACGCCCGTACACTATGACCGGACACGCTATACATATTCTACTAACTCCTATGAACCCATTAGCAGTGAGTATATTCAACCACTTTGTCAACACCTCAAACAACAATCTAATGCGTGTCGCAAATCATGTAGATACAAATGAATATGATGCACCTGATTCAAATAATGCAACTGAAGGATAAGATACGACAAAGATGTTACCTGTCACCATATCGCTAGATGCCAAAGCCTCTCTCCAGAGATAAAGTAAAACCTTGCCATTGGTCCTGTTGGGCTTGTCGTTGTTTCCTCCCTTGGATACACTGTTTTGGCCTCTGTTGACCCTGCTGCTGATTCTGCTGATGTTGGTACATCTGATCTTGCATCAATAGCGGACGGTGAGCTAATGGCCTTGCTGATATTGCTGGCCCTCTCTGCTAGACTGTCCTAGGTGCTAGCAGCACTTGTAATTGTTGGACTGGCCCTCCTAGCCTCTGCATCATCGAACAATTGGCAATCTGATGATCTGGAATGCCATATCTTATAAACCATTATTTGTCTTATACACATCCCTAGTATGGCCTTCCTTGCCATAGTAAGTGCAACCAAACTGTCCTCCCTAATATTGTTGTTGTTGTTGCAGTCTCGGCTGCTGCCAAGCCAGTACTATTACCGTCGAAACAACCACCCTCCTTGGTGCTAAATCATGGATGTGAACACCAGGTGATGGTGCTAAAGTTTAAGGTACTCCTACTCCTCCCTCTGAGCATGAGACCTCTTCTGGCCTCATGTCCTTGTCGATAACCTCTGCATTATAAGCTTGTGCCCCCGAGCTGTTATCAATACTTCTTCATAATTCAAGTAGTCTTGCCCCTCTACCAGTTGTAAAATCTCCAGATAAAGTCCTTGCTAGAACCTTATTGCTCTATCCGACTTCGTAGCCACCACAGTCGGAGTGAATCTACTCAGTCTACAAAACTCGGCTACAAATCCATCCACAGTCCTACTGGCCTACTTAAGACCGATAAATCTCTGTTCGAGCTCATACTACGCTAAGACTCTAAAATATTTAGTCCTGAATCGAGCCATGAAACTATCCCAAGTGATAGGATGTCACGACCCGCACCCAGAAATTGGCCATGAGTCATGGGTACGTCCAGCCTACGCCACAACATCGGCGGTAGAACGCTGTCTAGGTCTCAACATATAATATATCCTGACAATAGTCTCAACTCCGCACGGAGGACAATGATCATAATCCACAATTCTATGATATACTCAATCACAAGCTAATAGAAATAATAGCACGATGAGAATAGAAAAGAGTTCTAATAAAAACCAACCACAATAAGTCCAACTCAAATCCTGGGTCTAAATGACCTCACAAAGTCACAAAATAATAAATACAACTCAGTCTCAGTCTAAAACAATAAATGCAGAAAAATCTAAGAATTTGCAGGTACATTCTCCTCTAGGCTAGGCAACTCCTCTGGGGTTTCTGGAGTGAAATCACCCTCTAATCCTGGGCCGTAATGAGTGGGGCACAAGCTCTCCAGGTCCTCCGAAAAAATGTTATCCAGTCAGGATTGGAGCGAAGCACAAGCACTAACAGCAGTTTCATTAAATTGACAAAATCTATAAACAGTGTAAGAAATACAAGATGAAAAATAAATACTGGAAATATAAAGTACTGAAGAAAATAGAAATAGGCAATAGAGCATCTAGCAATGAACAATAAATAGTGAATGCTAGACAATAAGTAGTGAATGCTGGAACAGGTGAATCTGAATAAAATAGACATCTAGCTAAGTGTTTGAATGATCAGTTTATCATGTGATCGGCTTGGGACTAGATCAGGCTGGTTATATATGATTAACTATAATTCTTGTAGGTCAGGCTAACCATATGGTTAGCTATGATGCATGTAGTGGTCAGGTTAATCATATATAACAGCTATGATGCATGTAAGATGGTCAGGCCGCACCCAACGTGAGAAGTGGGGTGAGCTATGATGCATGTAAAGGTTTGGATATGATCACATAATCTACTAATAGTTCCCCATCCCCCAGTTAGCACAATGGATTCCAATCACGACTCCTCATGATGGGGATCTAGGGTGCTAACCCGTGTATCCATAGTGTCGGAATCAAGTATGTAATACAACTGCATTATAGAAATAATCAACAATGAAAACTGTCAGAGAATGTACTCGCCTGTGGTCCTGAGCAATGAATGAGGATCGATGCCCAAGGTGGGATCACAAAGACCTATTTATGGAATATTATGTCAGATATTGAATTAAAAGAATAACATGTTTAGCTAGTTAAATACGACGTTTCTAGGTCATTTCTGAGGTTTACTGGTCAATACTAGGTCCACTAGTCCAATTATATATCATACTAAGGATACCTAACTTATACTAGTTAATAACTTAACTAGTAACTTAATACCTAATACCTATTTGGTATCTAACCTTACCTACTATACATGATACCAATTTAACCAATGCTAATAATACAATTGATTTCATACACATAGGTACTCACTTAATGATACATAGTTGCACACACACAGTTATCTAACACTAACACTCTAGAACTAAACACATAGGCAGACACACACAGTTCTAATTAACTGAGATACCCTACACCAACACTATCCTACATCCACACACAAGTAGACACTGCTACACACAGGAAAATTGACCTGGATACACATAGACCCAGCTACTGAATACTGATACATTGCCTACACCCTACTGGACTACACACAGATCTCACCCCCTGCACACTGATACCTCACTGGCCGACTAATACACATGTTCACTCACAAAAATTACTGAGAGTGCTCACACACACAGGTACACAGACATAGGTATTTACTCACTGCACACAACACATATCTACACCAAGTTCTAACTGATATACATAACTTGAGACTCACTTGGACCTTACTACTCCAGTATGTCCAACTGCTCCCTGAGAAAACTATGCTCACAAGAAAAATACACTGAAACACAGGGTAGGAACTCACTGCATAACACAGGTATCCACTTAATACCTAGACGTACTGACACAAAGACACCCAGGTACCTAACTGACACACAAACACAGCCACACAGCCCAGATATTCTCACAGTGAACTCATGGACACATACCTACCCACAGTCACACATTTAACACATAGGTATTACTCACACCCACACACAGACACTCATCTCACATATATTTCTGATACACTCCCACACTGAATGCACAGACACACTGCTATCTTAAGTCCTCACATACACACTGAGTTCTACACTGCAACTTACACACACTCACACACATAATTCACCTATGCACACACTGAAATAAATGCACAGTTTACTCTGGTTTTATTTTGATACACACACAGGGATATATATATGCTAAATACTGATACTCTACACAGTTAAACACCCACACACACAGGCTCATTCACTCTCAGGCACAGGTCTATACACTGATAACTTAATCCTATGCACACACACCTCAACACATAGGGACTGCACCTAATACACAGAGATACACTGGTATTCTTAGTTAGGAACTCACTGATACACACAAGCACATACATAGGTAGAGATATTCACACAGACACAGTTAAAATGAGGTACCCGATACCAATAACCCCTAATTCCTGATACTACACATTCCCACACCCATAAGCTACTGATATATCACAGCACATGCCCCCAACTCGACTGCTCAGGATTCCACAGTGCACATAGCACATAACCGGAACCTACACTGCCCAGAACTCCCCCGATGCACAGAATTCTGCACAGTGAACTCCCTCTTCCCCCTTGGTGCATTTCCTTCTCCCAAACACACAATTATATATATATGTATGTATAAATATATACATATGTATCATACATCAAAACATACAACATTAGAATAGATTAGCTAGGTAAACCCCTATGAAGCATTTCATCGAGCACTTAGGGTGCTGGAATCGAACCCCTACACAGAACATCTAAAATCCCAATTGAAACCCCCTAAACGAGATCTGAATCTTCACGTTAGAGGGTGAAATCAGCCTACAAGCAAATCCTAAGGGTTAGGGTTCACGAAATATGGGGTAATCCAAATGTAGGGACACCTAAAACCCAAATTCTAAACCCTAAATCAAAACTACACAGCAAGGGTGGGTTCCTAATGGGTATTAACATCAGAAAACAGAAATTAAATGAGTAAAAATAGGGTTTTACCTGCAGGGATGGTTTCTCCAATGGAAGTTCTTCTTCCCCAAGGCTTTTTGACCCAAGTTCCTTGCTTTCCTTGCTTTGGAGGAGGAGAATGGGATCTTTAGGGCTAGATTTCGAATTCTGGAGTGTGAAGATGGCTTTCTCTTGATTGAGGCTAGGGTTTCTTCTTTCTACATGAAGAAAGAGAGGGTTCCCTTTTATATTAAGGCCAAGTTAGGGTTTCTAATGCATAGTCTAGGTTTAACCCCCAGGTTAGGTCAATAGGAACTTAACTAACTAAGGTTTAGTCAGTCTAGGGTTTGAGGTTCCACCCTAAAATTTGAATTCTAGGGTTTCACTAGAACTGGGTCTTCTAATTAGGGTTTGGTCATTAGGGTTGTCCTAATGAGTTCTAGGGTTCACCTAAAACCAAATATTATTAACAACATATAATTACTTTATAAAACTCAGCAATTTAGTTTAATACATAATTATTCAAAATAGTGAAATTATATAAATACCCTTATCTGGAAATGTGGTAGAGACAAGTCTACCCTCCTAAAAGAAATTTCGTCCTCGAAATTGGACTGAACTAGAACAAGAGTGAAATCAGAAAAAGAAAATATACCTCAAGTCTAGAAGAGATACGGGTATTGCTCGCGCATTTCGTCCTCTCTCTCCCAGGTCAACTCCCCTGGAGAGTGATGTCTCCATGCAACACGAACCAAAGGAATAGTTTGGTTCCGCAACACCTTCTCTCTGCGGTCCAAGTTCTCTACGGGCTGCTCGGGGTAGCTGAGCGTCGGACCAACCTCAATCTCTGAGTGATCAAGTACGTGACTAGGGTCTGCCACGTACCGTCTCAGCTGCGACACGTGGAACACATCATGCACTCCTTCTAATGCAGGCGGCAAGTCAAGTCTATATGCCACTGCACCTACCCTCGCAAGAATAACGAAGGGTCCGATGTAGCGTGGGCTAAGCTTCCCTCCTCGACCAAAATGAATCGTGCCACGCGTCAGAGAAATCCGTAGGAATACTAGATCGCCAACCTAAAACAAAATAGTCTCAACACGCAGTCTAAACACCAACACAAACCAGAAAAATAACAATCTATACCTGAAACTCAAGGGGTCTACGGTGGCTGTCGGCCCAATGCCGCTGTCTGTCCTGCGCCACTCACAGTCTGTCTCTGATGAGTTTTACCTTTTCTGTTGCATCCACGACCATTTCTGGTCCTAGCAAGGCTCTCTCTCCAACGTCGTCCCACGATAGCGGCGTACGACACCTCCGTCCATAAAGAGCCTCAAATGGTGATATCTCGATGCTGGCCTGGTAGCTGTTGTTGTAAGCAAACTCTACCAGGTACAGATGATTCTTCCAAGAACCTCCGAAATCTAGAACACAAGTGCGTAGCATATCCTCGAGAGTCTGAATAGTCCTTTCAGACTGCCCGTCTGTCTGGGGGTGATATGCGGTACTGAACTTGAGCTGAGTGCCCAAGCTAGTCTGCAGACTCCTCCAGAAGTGGAAAGTGAAATGGCTATCCCGATCCGAGATGATGCTTACAGGAACTCCATGAAGTCTAACGATCTGACGCACGTACATCTCTGCTAGCCTCTCTGTCGACGTGCCCACCTTGAAAGGTAAGAAATGGGCTGATTTGGTCAACCTGTCCACGATGACCCAAATCGCGTCCTTCCCTCCTGGAGAACGTGGAAGCCCTGAAACGAAATCCATGGTCACGTGCTCCCATTTCCATTCTGGAATCGGTAAAGGTTGAAGCAACCCACCTGGCCTATGCCGGTCTGCCTTTACCTGCTCGCACACTAGACACCGAGATACGAAGCATGCTACCTCACGCTTCATTCCATACCACCATACGTGCTCCCTCAAGTCTCGATACATCTTGTTGGCACCGGGATGTATCGAGTACTGAGAGCGGTGTGCCTCCTGCAAAACCTCCTCGCGCAACTCCCCGCTCGGCACACACATCCTCGTGCCGTATTGTAAGGAGCCATCCTCTGCGATAGTAAAGTCGTCCGACAATCCTGCCTGAACATGTGCTCTGATACTCCTCAAGGCCTCATCATCATACTACGCCGCTCTGATCCTGTCCATCAGCTCGGACTGTATCTGTAATCCCCACATCTGAATCTCAGTACTGGGAACTAACACCTCAATCTCTAAGCTTTCTAAATCCGCCAACAAATGTCTATCAGTCGTCAAGTACATAGCCATCGGATACCTGCTCAAGGCATCGACGACTACATTGGCCTTCCCTGGATGGTACTGTAATGAGATGTCAAAGTCCTTCATCAACTCCAACCACCTCCTCTGTCTCATGTTCAGCTCCTTCTGTGTGAACACGTACTTCAAGCTCTTGTGGTCGGTGAAGATCTCCACACGCTCTCCGTACAGGTAATGTTTCCACAGCTTTAGAGCAAAGATAACTGCTGCCAACTCTAAATCGTGGGTGGGGTAGTTCTTTTCATGAGGGCGTAACTGCCTGGAAGCATAGGCAATCACCTTCCCGTGCTGCTGAAGAACACATCCCAGACCCTTCCCTGAAGCATCACTGTAGATGGTGAAACCACCTGTCCCTGCTGGCAACGTCAAAATTGGAGCTGTCGTCAACCTCTTCTTCAGCTCATCAAATGCGGCCTGGCACTCCTCCGTCCAGACAAAATCTACATCCTTCCTAGTCAGTCGGGTTATCGGCGCTGCAATTCTGGAAAAGTCTTGTACAAACCTCCTGTAGTATCCTGCTAGCCCAAGAAAACTCCTGATCTCAGCTACCGAACTGGGGGTAGCCCACGACTCCACTGCCTCGATCTTCTGTGGGTTAACCGAGATTCCGTCACCCGATACCTCATGCCCAAGAAATTCGACCTTGTCAAGGAAGAATTCACACTTAGAGAGTTTCCCGTACAGCTTCTCCCTCCTGAGAGTCTCTAAGACCAACCTCAGGTGCTCTTCGTGCTCCTCCGGGGTCTTAGAATACACAAGAATATCGTCGATGAACACCACTACGAACTTGTCAAGGTACTGGTGGAACACCTTGTTCATCAGGTTCATGAATACTGCCGGTGCATTGGTTAAACCAAATGGCATCACCATGAACTCAAACTGGCCGTATCTGGTCCGAAAGGCTGTCTTCGGCGTGTCTTCCCTCTTCACCTTCACCTGGTGATAGCCTGATCTCAAATCTATCTTTGAAAACACCCTCGCCCCGCTCAACTGATCGAAAAGATCATCTATCCTCGGTAGCGGTTACTTGTTCTTGATAGTGATATTGTTCAAAGCTCTATAATTAATGCACATGCGCACCGTGCCGTCCTTCTTCGGTACGAACAATACCGGAGCTCCCCATGGTGATGAACTGGATTTGATGAAACGTTTGTCCTGCAGCTCCTCAACTTGCTTCTTCAGTTCTGCCAGCTCGCTGTTGTTAACTCTATAGACATGTTGTGAAATAGGCTCCGCTCCTGGAACCAAGTCTATAGAGAATTCAACATCCCTATCTGGCGGCAAGCCTGGCAACTCTTCTGGAAATACATCCAGGAACTCCGCTATCAGAGGATGTAGCAACTCCTCTTCTTCCGCCCTGGCTCCGCAAAATGTGCTCCTCCTCTGTTCCGCTGCTCCTCTGACGACCTCAAACTCCGGCTCTCCTGGTGGTCTAAATAATACTCTGCCTCTATAACAATCTATAGTAGCATGATGCCTACTCAAGCAGTCCATTCCGAGCACGATATCGTACCCCGGAAGTGGCATGACAAGTAAGCTCACGCTCAACTCTCGGCCTCCTACTGACACTCTCCGGTCCTTGCAGTGATCACGGACTAGGATAATACCTCCACCAGTCATGATCTTGCAAGTCCTAGCTAATGGTTCTGTGTCTAAATGATGTCGAAGTGCATAAGATACAGACACAAAACTATGGGAAGCGCCAGAGTCGAATAAGGTAAATGCAGGAATACAATCGAGAAGAACCGAACCTGTGATCAAGTCTCCTGCTGGCTCGATCTCTTCGACTGCCATGGCGTATGCTCGCCCCTGGGGTACACCACTTTGCGGGCAAACATCTGATGTTGTGGTGAAAATGGTCCCCTCTGTTGTTGGCCTCCTGGTACGGTAGGTACCCTGTCTGGTCCTCTCTGGGCGGCTGCTCCACCCTGACCTGAACGAATCGTAGGGCAATCCTTCAGCTGGTGTGTCGTCGATCCGCAGGATAGACATGAGCCCAATCTCTTCCTGTAGATATCTCCAGTATGTCCCATCTTCCCGTAGTACCCACACTGGATGGCGGGCTGGTTCTGTCTCTGTTGCTGCTGCTGGACCTGCCCTCGGGCTGGTGCTTGATGTTGCTGCTGAAAGGGTCTCTGCTGTTGCGGCTAAAAGTGTGGACGCTTGCCCGGTCCCGTACTACTGTTTGCTCCTCCGGAACCATCGCGTCCCCTCTTGGGCCTGAGGCCCAAGTCGTCCTCGGCTATCTGGGCATCCATCAATATGCCCTCGTAGGTAGCTGTGCGACGTCCCGACGTGCGAGACTTGATCTCCCTTGTCAGCCCCTTTCTGAACTTCCGGGCCCTGTCCCCCGGATCTCTAGTCATCGACGGTGCGAAGCGGCTCAGACGGGAAAACTCTGCGGCATACTCGTCGACGGACGAGCTCCCTTAGGCTAAGTCATGGAACTGACTCTCCAAAGCTCCCAGGGCAACATCAGGAAAGAACTTCTCCTTAAAGAGCTCCTTGAAATCCTCCCAAGTGAGTCCCCTGCGCAAGAGTCTCGGCTCCGTACGAAACCACGTCAAGGCAATGTCGAACATCTGGCTGCCAGCTGCCTCGATCTGAAGGGCCTCCGGAAGCTGTGCCAAGCGTAAGTTTCTCTCGATGTCCTCTAGCCAATCATCGGCATAGAGTATCCCTTCTGTCCCCTTGAACTCCCGAGGCATCATCATCTTGAAATCCATAATGGTGCCCGGCCTCTAGTGGTGCTGATCAGGACGCTACTGCTGCTGAGTAACTCTCTCCACAGCCTGGAGGGCCACTTGGTGAGCATTCTCCATGTTCACCCTCATCATCTCTGTCTGGGCCTGATGTGCCTCAGCCTGCACTCTCTGGGCCTCTGCCGACGTTCTCTGGGCATTGACCATGCCCTGAATCAAGGCGAACATCTGTGCCCCATCGACGGGCACACCTCCTGGATGCTGAACTGGTGGTGGTGGTAGAGGCCCCGTCGTAGCTGTGGGAACCCTCTGAACTGGTGGTGGAGGACCCCCAAATGCTGCAGACACTCCCACATGTACTGGAGATGTAGGAGGTGCTGCGGATGTCTGTCCGGCAGGGCGAGAAGTGGCAGACCTCTCTGAAGCTGCTGCTCCGAGTCTCTGGGACCTGGTCCTCGGCATCCTGAAGACAGATCGAAAGAATCAATTAAAGTAATAAACACGATATCATCAAGGAAGGACAGTAAATTTCTAAGGGAAAATCATTAAGAGTAGTATTATAAGAATCGGAAATTCCTAATTGTGATTGAGCATATCCTCGGCCAAATTCCTATTTCCTAAAATAGGCTCATAGTAATACTCTAAGCGAGCACCACTATGATATCGCTCTAATGCGGTTCTAGGATTGGACCTGCATGGGCCACCACTAAAAACGTGTCACGACCCGCACCCGGAAATTGGGCATGAGTCGTGGGTACGTCCAGCCTACGCCGCAGCATCGGCGGTAGAACGCTGTCTAGGTCTCAACATATAATATATCCTGACAATAGTCTCAACTCCGCACGGAGGACAATGATCATAATCCACAATTCTATGATATACTCAATCACAAGCTAATAGAAATAATAGCACGATGAGAATAGAAAAGAGTTCTAATAAAAACCAACCACAATAAGCCTAACTCAAATCCTGGGTCTAAATGACCTCACAAAGTCATAAAATAATAAATACAACTCAGTCTCAGTCTAAAACAATAAATGCAGAAAAATCAAAGAATTTCCAGGTATATTCTCCTCTAGGCTAGGCAACTCCTCTGGGGTTTCTGGAGTGAAATCACCCTCTAATCCTGGGCCGTAATGAGTGGGGAACAAGCTCTCCAGGTCCTCTGAAAAAATGTTATCCAGTCAGGATTGGAGCGAAGCACAAGCACTAACAGCAGTTTCATTAAATTGACAAAATCTATAAACAGTGTAAGAAATACAAGATGGAAAATAAATGCTGAAAATGTAAAGTACTGGAGAAAATGGAAATAGGCAATAGAGCATCTAGCAATGAATAATAAATAGTGAATGCTAGACAATAAGTAGTGAATGCTGGAACAGGTGAATCTGAATAAAATAGACATCTAGCTAAGTGTTTGAATGATCAGTTTATCATGTGATCGGCTTGGGACTAGATCAGGCTGGTTATATATGATTAACTATGATTCTTGTAGGTCAGGCTAACCATATGGTTAGCTATGATGCATGTAGTGGTCAGGTTAATTATATATAACAGCTATGATGCATGTAAGATGGTCAGGCCGCACCCAACATGAGAAGTGGGGTGAGCTATGATGCATGTAAAGGTTTGGATATGATCACATAATCGACTAATAGTTTCCCATCCCCCAGTTAGCACGATAGATTCCAATCACGACTCCTCATGATGGGGATCTAGGGTGCTAACCCGTGTATCCATAGTGTCAGAATCAAGTATTTATACAACTGCATTATAGAAATAATCAACAATAAAAACTGTCAGAGAATGTACTCGCCTGTGGTCCTGAGCAATGAATGAGGATCGATGCCCAAGGTGGGATCACAAAGACCTATTTATGGAATATTATGTCAGATATTGAATTAAAAGAATAACATGTTTAGCTAGTTAAATACGAGGTTTCTAGGTCATTTCTGAGGTTTACTGGTCAATACTAGGTCCACTAGTCCAATTATATATCATACTAAGGATACCTAACTTATACTAGTTAATAACTTAACTAGTAACTTAATATCTAATACCTATTTGGTATCTAACCTTACCTACTATACATGATACCAATTTAACCAATGCTAACAATACAATTGATTTCATACACATAGGTACTCACTTAATGATACATAGTTGCACACACACAGTTATCTAACACTAGCACTCTAGAACTAAACACATAGGCAGACACACACAGTTCTAATTAACTGAGACACCCTACACCAACACTATCCTACATCCACACACAAGTAGACACTGCTACACACAGGAAAATTGACCTGGATACACATAGACACAGCCACTGAATACTGATACATTGCCTATACCCTACTGGACTACACACAGATCTTACCCCATGCACACTGATACCTCACTGGCCGACTAATACACATGTTCACTCACAGAAATTACTGAGAGTGCTCACACACACAGGTACACAGACATTGGTATTTACTCACTGCACACAACACATATCTACACCAAGTTCTAACTGGTACACATAACTTGAGACTCACTTGGACCTTACTACTCCAGTATGTCCAACTGCTCCCTGAGAAAACTATGCTCACAAGAAAAATACACTGAAATACAGGATAGGAACTCACTGCATAACACAGGTATCCACTTAATACCTAGACATACTGACACAAAGACACCCAGGTACCTAACTGACACACAAATACAGCCACACAGCCCAGATATTCTCACACTGAACTCATGGACACATACCTACCCACAGTCACACATTTAACACATAGGTATTACTCACACCCACACACAGACACTCATCTCACATGTATTTCTGATACACTCCCACACTGAATGCACAAACACACTGCTATCTTAAGTCCTCACATACACACTGAGTTCTACACTGCAACTTACACACACTCACACAGGTAATTCACCTATGCACACACTGAAATAAATGCACAGTTTACTCTGGTTTCATTTTGATACACACACAGGGATATATATATGCTAAATACAGATACTCTACATAGTTAAACACCCACACACACAGGCTCATTCACTCTCAGGCCCAGGTCTACACACTGATAACTTAATCCTATGCACACACACCTCAACACATAGGGACATTACCTAATACACAGAGATACACTGGTATTCTTAGTTAGGAACTCACTGATACACACAAGCACATACATAGGTAGAGATATTCACACAGACACAGTTAAAATGAGGTACCCGATACCAATAACCCCTAATTCCTGATACTACACATTCCCACACCCATAAGCTACTGATATATCACAGCACATGCCCCCAACTCGACTTCTCAGGATTCCACAGTGCACATAGCACATAACCCGAACCTACACTGCCCAGAACTCCCCCGATGCACAGAATTCTGCACAGTGAACTCCCTCTTCCCCCTTGGTGCATTTCCTTCTCCCAAACACACAATTATATATATATGTATGTATAAATATATACATATGTATCATACATCAAAACATACAATATCAGAATAGATTAGCTAGGTAAACCCCTATGAAGCATTTCATCGAGCACTTAGGGTGCTGGAATCGAACCCCTACACAGAACTTCTAAAATCCCAATTGAAACCCCCTAAACGAGATCTGAATCTTCACGTTGGAGGGTGAAATCAGCGTACAAGCAAATCCTAAGGGTTAGGGTTCACGAAATATGGGGTAATCCAAATGTAGGGACACCTAAAACCCAAATTCTAAACCCTAAATCGAAACTACACAGCAAGGGTGGGTTCCTAATGGGTATTAACATCAGAAAACAGAAATTAAATGAGTAAAAATAGGGTTTTACCTGCAGGGATGGTTTCTCCAATGGAAGTTCTTCTTTCCCAAGGCTTTTTGACCCAAGTTCCTTGCTTTCCTTGCTTTGGAGGAGGAGAATAGGATCTCTAGGGCTAGATTTCGAATTCTGGAGTGGGGAGATGGCTTTCTCTTGATGGAGGCTAGGATTTCTTCTTTCTACATGAAGAAAGAGAGGGTTCCCTTTTATATTAAGGCCAAGTTAGGGTTTCTAATGCATAGTCTAGATTTAACCCCCAGGTTAGGTCAATAGAAACTTAACTAACTAAGGTTTAGTCAGTCTAGGGTTTGAGGTTTCACCCTAAAATTTGAATTCTAGGGTTTCACTAGAACTGGGTCTTCTAATTAGGGTTTGGTCATTAGGGTTGTCCTAATGAGTTCTAGGGTTGACCTAAAACCAAATATTATTAACAACATATAATTACTTTATAAAACTCAGCAATTTAGTTTAATACATAATTATTCAAAATAGTGAAATTACATAAATACCCTTATCTGGAAATGTGTTAGTGACATAGGATGCCTCAAGCCAACCTTTACTGATGCCAACCAGTCATGGGTAAGATCTTGAAGCTGCAATCGAACTTGATTAACCTGTTCATCCACCAGAACCCATATTGCTGCCAGAATAACCTCAATATCTTACAACCAGGAACTTGTTATGATGGCGTCCTCTATGCCGTCGAAGTACCTTGGGTTAAGTCAAAAAAATCTAACAGAAGCCCCTGAATCAGTCCTCTCGCCTCTTTCCAAAGTAGTTTGTAATCCTTGACTCAACAAGACATTATGCTCTTATTATTGAAACTGTTGATGTTGCTGTACCGCCATCTGGTATTGCTGTGTAGCCATCATTCCTCGAAGGATCTCCTACAATACCAGAGTGTCAAGTACCACTGGTACTACTGGTACTACTGGCGGTACGGTAATCTCAAGGACTGGTTGCTTAATATATCCAACTTATGGACCCACTATGCTAACTTGTTAAACTATTGGCTCTATCCAAATTTGACTCTAAACATGTGCTACCTCCCATTATTCTCCAGGGGAACCCTGTCCTTCCATTCCTACTGCTCGAGTAACTGAAGAAGCCCTAAAGAAAAGGACAAAAAATATCAATAACATTCCGAAAAGGAACAAGGAAATAATTGATTTGGTAGTCAAGCAAGGCTTCGAGAAGAACGAATTCAGGATTTCAATGGCATATGTTTGATTGAGATTCCTATGATCATAACACCCTATAAGTCTGAAAAAAAGACCTGCATAGGCCACCACAAAAACCTTGTCACACTTCAGTACCATAATACGGAGACGGACATGGCCAGCTACCCCGTACAAGGTATAAAATATCGTATATTGGTCACGGCTGTAACTAGATAAGGGGGTGCATACTACAAGCAAGCCACTTAGGGTCACACAACATATCATTGTCTAAATCATTCAAGTAAGAAAAGTAAACATATAACGTATATGATAAGAAAGTAAGGCATCCCAAATGTCCTACCACAATATTCTGGAAACCAGTTGTACAAAAATAAGAAAGCTGACAGAGTATCAAAAGTACATGACCATGATCAACTATAGTTTAATTAATTACATTAATGTAAGAAAACTAAATATAAAGATTTACGGCTAAAAAGTGCCGATGGCTAAATGTCACGACCCGCACCCGAAATTTGGGCACGAGTACGTGGGTACGTCCAGCCTACGCAGCAGCATCGGCAGTAGAACGCTGTCTAGGTCAAGCACTATCTAAACAATCTCGCATGAGTATCCAACTCCATAAGGAGACACGGATAACACAATATAAATGAACAACATACTCAATCACATAAATACAGTACGATAGAAATCGAAGAAATAAAATAAAATACAACACAAGTCTAAAAGTAAATAATCTAACTCAACAAATATCTAAGTCTCAACAAAGTATGCCGGAGACAAATCCGGTACCAAATAAACTACTGAAAGAACTAACTAGATAACTAGTATTCCGGCTAGACCTCCCGGAATCACAACTGAACTACCAAGTTCAACTCTGCAGCTACTCACCCTGTGGTCCATAAAGTGTCGAACACAGGTCCTCTAAGGCATAGTCTGGAAAAAATATTTCCAGTCAGGAAGGAGCAAAGTAAATTTCTAATAGCAGTTCTATATAAATGATATAAACTATGTAGCAGTATATAGATGGAAATATACAAAATGCATGTGCATGTACGGGAGATATATAATAAAGAAAAATACTGGAAATACTGTAAGTCAATGCGGGAAGGAACAATATGTCAACGAGCAAGAATATGGGAACTTGTACAGGAATAATGGCCTGGCTAGTCATACGTGCAGTGTATGACCAACACTAACATGTGAACAAGACTTGTACATGAAGGGTATGATCACATATCTACACTAAAATACTCTCCACCCCCAACTGGTATAGTAGATCCAACCATGGTACGCTATGGCACGGGATTCCCTAGAAAGGTAGCAAATCTCCCCGGAAATCAGTGTCCATACATGCACAAGATAACAATGAAACAAGACTTGTACAGTTACACCATGAACAAGGAATAACATCTTATGACGAGATCCGTATATACCAATCCGTCTAACCAGCGTGTCAAGAATATAGATATTTATACTAGATACAATGAACATAGGGGATATCATAAATAAGAAGCTAATCAGAGAATGTACTCGCCTTGGGTCCTTAGCTGGTAAAACCAATGTCCTGTCCCAGAGTATCGTCTAGATGATCCAACAGTCCTATAGACATATAATAAAATAATACAATATTTGCATCAGATGTTACACTAACACACAAACATAATACGTTGAACTCAGGGGCTATGCCAGGTATGGCACTGGTCAACTATGGTCCGTGTACGTCAAGTTGCACGGGCGTCACGTCTGTGATTGCTGTACAAGATAGACGGTCAAAATGATACGGGGCTTGCTAGTACGTTAGTGTACATGTGGCAGACTGCTAACAGTTCACAGGGTCATAAGGTCATGTATAGTTACGGGGTATTCGTATTTACACTCGGGTTACCTAGTACCCATATATATATAATACATATTACTACTAACATATATACATATTATTCATTTGGTACAAAAAATAGATATGTGTATTTATATATACTTTAAGTAAAAATTAATACTGTATGTTCAATTATAAAAATATCCACTAGGAAATACTTTATACAAGATATATACATATGAATATAAGTTAATTAGAATTATACTATATATACTAAATACCAAAATATATTTAATATATGCTAATACATGTACCATATATACTAACATATAAAATGTATGTATATATATATTAATTTAAGAATATACTATATATATATATACATATTTACTAAGTGAAATTATACATATACCAAATACGTATATATGTACATATATATATACCAATATAAATATATATATTATGCTATATTTATATATATATATCAAAATATGTTTTATCAAACATATACTATATACATATATATATACATTATATACCAAAATACGTTTATATATATATATACCAATACAACATTTATAAGTACATATATATATCAATACAATTATATACCTACTATATATATATACAAACCAAAATACATACACACATATATATATATGTATATATATATACCAAAATACATACTAAAATATGTACTAACATATATTATTAAACACATATATACTAATTTATTAATACAGTTATAAATAGAGGAATACACTAAAATGTATATTCGTATACATATACGAATCCCACCTATTACATACATAGTTGCATACACATACACACATACACACGTACACACACACGTACGCGCGTACGTGAGGGGAGAAGTTGTACCTGAGCGTCTACGACGACGGCGAAGACGTCGATGACGACGAGGCTGTGACGAGGCTGCTCGGGGGCTGCTGTCGACTGGAAACGGGGAACGCCGGAGCTGGAAGGGTGACCGGACTGGGTGGGTGAAGGCGACCGGAGTGGCAGCTCGCCGGGGTCGACTCGAGAGGTGGAGTTTGGGCTGATGATAGTTCATGGTGGGGACTGGGGGTTGGCTCGGTTGTCTGCCGGAGGGATGCGGCTCGTCGATGGGGCTGGTGGTGGTGATAAAGAGGAGGAGGCAGGGAAGAACGGCGAGGAGGAGGTCGGGTGCTTGGCCGGGTGCACAGTGGAGTAGGGTGGACTTCGGGTCAGAGATGACAGTGGCCGAGGGAAGCTCGACGCCGGGGTCGAGAGTTTCAGGCGGAGAAAAAGAAGCCGGTGGGAATGCAGTGGTGGTGGTGAACGGATGTGCAGCGAGGGCGCTTCGGGGGAGTTGAACGGAGTAGGGGATGGTGATGGTGAGTTAAGGCCGGAGGAGGGAACGAGGGGAGGAGCTCGGCGGACTAGGCCGGGGTCGGGCTCGAGTGAGGCAGAGGAGAAGCAGTCGTAGGATAAATAGTAGCGGGGTCTGCTCGATCGGGGTTGAGGCGGAGTGGCTGGGGCACTCCAGAGCAGCAGGCCGGGGTCGAGGGTGTAAACAGTGGCAGTGGGGGGTTGTATGGTGAACAGTGGTGATTTCACATTCCCTCTCTTTCCCTTTATTTAAAAAGAGAAGTAGAAGAAGAAGAAAGGAAGAAGAAGAAGAAGAGAAAAAGAAAGAAAAAATAAAAAAAGAAGGAGGAGGCTACGGTTGAGTGAGGGAGAGGAGATGGGGGCTTCCCAAGGTTTTGGGGATTAGTTCATGGTTGGGAAGAGGGCCTTGAGGGGACATTAAATATGATAGGGTGTGCGGGAATGAATGGTGATGATACACCAATTTTGAATGGGTGGTCAGGATTTGACATGGAGGATTCCTTCATGCAAGGGTGAGGGTTGTTGACTAGTCAAATATTTGGGCTCTCCATTTGGTTTGAACCAATGGGGTGTTGACACCTAATGCAATATTTACAAATGAGCCCCCTAAAATTTGGGTATTTGCACAGACACATGAAATAATAAAATTTTGGTGGGCGATTTGGTGTTTGGTATTTCGTATGGTGAGGGGGTATTGTGTGTTTTGTATGGGCTTAATTAGTGGGGTATTTGGATTAAGTCGGGATTAAACGGGATTAGTCAAAATGGTATCCCCAATTTAATTAGAAATAAATGCAAGCTGTGTTCTAAAATTAATTAGGAGTGCATGGGGCCAAAATTAGGTTGGGTCACAAATACCATTAGTGAAGATGACTCAGAACAGAATATTATCCTAATTTGGGTTGCACGAAAAATGGGACAAGATTGCCTCCAATTTCGATTGGAACGCACAACGATACAAAGTTAGAATTTATTCAGAAATTAAATAAACGTCCGTGACGAATATTGTGCGGCTAAAATGAAGCACAAGAGCATAATTACGAGTTAGAAAAAATGTCAGAATGGAAGGCGGGAATGTCTAGGACAAGGTTATAAAATTTGTTGGAAGGCAAAAGCTAGGGTAGCGCTCCAAATATCGAAGCAACGGCGAGGCACAATAATTAAATAAAACTACGGTAATTAATTACTATCTCCAATAATTAAATCCTAAATAATACAAAAAAATTCATAACCCTACATTTCGGTCAGGTGTACATCAAGTGGACTTCTAGGTCAAGTCTACTAGCTCATCATTAAGAACACAATACATAATATATTTATAATACACATCTCATATAATTATTTATAAATTAATACACACAATATTAATAATATTCAAAAAGTCAAAAATACCCCTGTTTTTGGAACATGGTAGTGATAAGTCTACCCACCTTAAAAGAATTTCGTCCTTGAAATTTAAATCCTCATAGTAGTATTTACTCATACACATTATTATTTTCCATCAAAATTTAAATTCATCAACCATAAAATCAGGTAGTAATCCGCATTATCATTTCACAATTTTTAAAATTATGTAATTATCGTATTCCTGAAAATCCTCGAAATAAAAATCAAATTCCATTTTTATCACAATTTTTACCCCAAAATTTTAAGTTAATAATTAAATACTCAAAATTTAATATCCACTCCTCTAATTTAATTTCAATCAATGCATATATATAAAATTGAAATCTCGTCCCAACAAGTTTGAATTTAAACACTAATCCATTAATGATTTTATTCCCTGATTTCCTTTTTCCATAAAATACGTAACAATGCGATACTTATGCGATCTTCAAATGCAACACTCATAATATAAAATTTTAAATTCGTATCTTGCAATCAAATAGATATAATGATAATCTGCCTAATTTTCTCCAATTTTAATAACCAATTTAACCATATCATAATCTTCCTAAAATTAATAAATCATTAATTATGCCATGTTAATTCCTTAACTCTTCATTTAAGTTAATATTTATCCTCGAATTTTAATGATAATTTCAATCATATCTCAATCTTCATAAAATCAATTATCCATCAATTCTGCTATATTAACTCCTTAACTCTTTATTTAAATTAATGCTTATCCTCAAATTTTAATCATCTTGTCTCTGTTGTCAAGTCATAACCTCTTCATAAATCTTCGCTATGGTCAAACCCCAATGATCATAGTCTAAGAAAAATTTATCTACAGTCATACAACATACAATCTAGAGAAAACATGCATGGTTATGGTCTGATTTATCATGTTATTGCAGTCTCTGTCAGGGTGTACTACTAACTACATTCTAACAAGAAAATCACGAATACAAGATACGGTACTAAAGAATCAATCAGTCAATCAAATAGAGAGGACAGAAGGAAAGAAAAGAACAAAATATGCTAACACATTACCTGCAGTATCGGTCTCCTCAACCGTCATCGCAAATGCTCCGCCCTGCTGGGGTGGCTCCCTCCGCGGGTGCTGAGCAATCTACAGTTCCACAGGTGGCCTAACTGGATCTCTATAATTTGGAGCTGCACGTTAAGCTAGAGGGCAATCCCTTATTCGGTGTCCTGTATCACCACAGCGCAAACAAAGTCCTAGCCTCAATCTATAGCTCTCCCAAGGGTGACCTGGCTTCTTACAGAAATGACAAGTCTGCTGATCCCGCGGAACACGAACTGGTGCCTGGTACTGCTGTTGATACTAAACCATCCTTGGCAGTTATTGAATGTGGGGACGCTTGGCTGGTCCTGCGCTACCATTCGTATCTCCAGAAATATTGTGACTCCTCTTAGTCCTGAGATCCAGGTCCTCTTCTGCAATCTGGGCATCCATCAAGATATTCTCAAAGGTAGCGGTACGACGACCAGAAGTGCGTGACCTAATCTCTCTCGTCAGTCCCTTTCTAAACTTTCGGGCTCGATCTCCTCGGTTCCGAATCATAGACGATGCAAAATGGCTCAATCGACAGAATTCTGCGGCGTAGTCGTCGACCGACATGTTCCCTTGGACCAAGTCATTAAATTGACTCTCCAAGGTTCCCAAGGCCACGTCGGGAAAGAACTTCTCCTTGAAAAGCAACTTGAAGGTCTCCAAAGTAAGTCCTTCGCCAGTGAGTCTCGGCTCCTTGTGATACCAAGATAGTGCGATATCGAACATCTGACTGCCAGCGGCCTCTATCTGCAAGCTCTCTGGAATCTGGGCCAATCTCAGACTCCTCTCTATGTCCTCTAGTCAGTTGTCTGCATAGAGTATCCCTCTGGTGCCTTTGACCTCTCGAGACATCATCCTCTTAAAGTCCACTATAGTGCCTGATCTCTGCTGTTGTTGGTCAGGAAATTGTTGGTGTTGTGCTACTCTCTCCACAGCTTAGAGAGACACCTGATGAGCATTCTCCATGCTCTGTATTATCAGCTCGGTTTGGGCCTGGTGTGCTTCTGCTTGCATCCTCTGAGCCTCACCATGAACTCGCTGAGCGTCTACCATGCCTTGGATCAAAGTAAACACCTGTGCCCCGTCAATAGGCACACCTCCGAAAAACGGTTGTCCGTCATAGCTGTGGCAATCCTCTGAACAGGTGGGGGAGGAGGATCCCCAAAAAGTGCAGATACTTCTACATGCATCGGAGATGTAGGAGGAACTACGGCTGTTTGTCCATCAGGTAGAGAGGTGGTAGACCCCTCTAAAGCTGGTGCTCCCACTCTCATAGATCGTGTCTTCGGCGATATCCTGAAGATAGATCCAAAAGAATCAATTAAGGCAATAAATGCGATATCATCATGGAAGGACAGTTCAGTTCTAAAGAAGCAACATTCAGAAGGAACAAGATAAATAGATTGTAAAATATTTCTAGTTGTGATTGCATAGGTAAATGATGCATCCAAGGTTTGATACCTCTATCCCTTTAGGTACCACAGTTCTACTACAAGCACACTCACTGCTAGCTTTCTTACCTACTGCAATTATTGATACTACTTGTTCTTATCACTCAAGTACATATCAAATGCAACACACCATACTAAGTACTGCTCCGTCTAATACAACCCTAGATGGACACCCAAGTCAGTTTATAGTGCAATCTCAATCATGTTCAAGCCAACAGATCCTTACACATGCACCTCATCCACTCATATACTAATATATATCTCTTCCACTATAAAGTTTTATCCTCAAAATAGAATCCTCAAAACTAACTCCTCGAACAATTTAAAGTAAAATGCATATACTTTCCTCAAAGTCAAATATTCAAATATTGAAACAAAAATTTAATCACTTCCAAAAAATCCTTACAGCTTTGTCTAGGTTCATTGAATTGAATCTGATTCCTCAAAAAAAAATTTTTTTTTAATAACATAATATCTCAACTCCTCAAAATTCTTAAAAATTAAAATTCATTTTCAATCTTCAAATTATAATTTAAATCCACATCTTGTAGTCCAATAGCCCTAATGTTAATATTTCTCACTGTCCTCATCGACATGTGTCATCAGATAATACCATAAATTAGTCCGTAAATTTATCTTGATATGAAATCAAACTCTATAATGACACCAAGATCTCAATTTACTAACTGATCAATAAGGATCAAATTCAATATCAATAAGTGAGAACGGACGGAAACAAGGAAAATGATTTAAATTGGAAATTATAATAAGATTCTCAAGGGTCATCCCAGGAATCTCTCCAGAAATTATGATTGAGTATTCGCTGTCATCCTAGTATCCTATGTCCTATATCCTATTGCAGGCACGCAGTAGTGTAACAAAGATGCCATACTACCATGACATCGCACAACTTACGAAGTCTGACCTGCATGGGCCACCACTATAAACATGTCACGACCCGCACCCAGAATTTGGGCACGAGTACGTGGGTACGTCCAGCCTACGCCGCAGCATCAGCGGTAGAACGTTGTCTAGGTCAAGCACTATCTAAACAATCTCGCACGAGTATCCAACTCCATAAGGAGACACGAATAACACAATATAAATGAACAACATACTCAATCACATAACTACAGCACGATAAGGAATCGAAGAAATAAAATAAAATACAACACAAGTCTAAAAGTAAATAATCTAACTCAACAAATATCCAAGTCTCAACAAAGTATGCCAGAGACAAATCCGGTACCAAATAAACTACTAAAAGAAATAACTAGATAACTAGTAATTTCGGCTAGACCTCCCGGAATCACAACTGAACTACCAAGTCCAAGTTTGCAGCTACTCACCCTGTGGTCCATAAAGTGTCGGACACCAGTCCTCTAAGGCATAGTCTGGAAAAAATATTTCCAGTCAAGATGGAGCAAAGTACATTTCTAATAGCAGTTCTATATCAATGATATAAACTATGTAGCAGTATATAGATGGAAATATAGAAGATTCATGTGGATGTACGGGAGATATACAATGAAGGAAAATACTAGAAATACTGTAAGTAAATACGGGAAGGAACAATATATCAATGAGCAAGAATACTATGACTAAGTATGTGAGTACTAGCTTTAACATATGATCGGCTTGGGAACTTGTACAGGAATAATGGCATGGCTAGTCATATGTGCGGTGTATGACCAACACTAACATATGAACAAGACTTGTACATGAAGGGTATGATCATATATCTACACTAAAATACTCCCCACCACCGACTGGTATAGTAGATCCAACCATGGTACGCTATGGCACGGGATTCCCTAGAAAGGTAGCAAATTTCTCTGGAAATCAGTGTCCGTACATGCTCAAGATAACAATAAAACAAGACTTGTACAAGCTACACCATGAACAAGGAATAATATCTCATGACGAGATCCGTATATACCAATCCGTGTAACAATCGTGTCGAGAATATGGATATTTACACTAGATACAATAAACATAGGGGATATCATAAATAAGAAGCTAATCAGAGAATATACTCGCCTTGGGTCCTTAGCTGGTAAAACCAATATCCTGTCCCAGAGTATCGTCTAGATGATCCAACAGTCCTATAAACATAAAATAAAATAAAATAACATTTGCATCAGATGTTACACTAACACACAAACATAATACGTTGAACTCAGGGGCTATGCCAGGTATGGCACTAGTCAACTAGGGTTCTTGGACGTCAAGTTGCACGGATGTCGCGTCTGTGATTGATGTGCAGGACAGACGGTCAAAATGATACGTGGCTTGCCAGTACGTTAGTGTACATGTGGCAGACTGCTAACAGTTCACAGGGTCACAAGGTTATATGTAGTTACGGGGTATCCGTATTTACACTCGGGTTACCTAGTACCCATATATATATAATACATATTACTACTAATATATATACATATTATTTATTTGGTACAAAAAATAAATATGTGTATTTATATATACTTTAAGTAAAAATTAATACTGTATGTTTAATTATAAAAATATCCACTAGGAAATACTTTATACAAGATATATACATATGAATATAAGTTAATTAGAATTATACTATATATACTAAATACAAAATACATTTAACATATGCTAAAACATGTACCATATATACTAACATATACAATGTATGTATATATATATTAATTTGAGAATATAATATATATATATATATATATATATATATATATATTTATTTACTAAGTAAAATTACACATATACCAAATACGTATATATGTACATATATATATACCAAAATAAATATATATATTATGCTACATTTATATATATATCAAAATACATTTTATCAAACATATACTATATACATATATATATACATTATATACCAAAATACGTTTATATATATATATACCAATACAACTTTTATAAGTATATATATATATCAATACAATTATATACCTACTATATATATATACATACCAAAATACATACACACACACATATATATATATATATGTATATATATATACCAAAATACGTAATAAAATATGTACTAACATATATTATTAAACACGTATATACTAATTTATTGAATACAATTATAAATAGATTAATACACTAAAATGTATATTCGTATACATATACGAATCCCACCTATTACATACATACTTTCATACACATACACACATACACACGTACACACACACGTACACGCGTACGTGAGGGGAGAAGTTGTACCTGAGCGTCTACGACGATGGCGAAGATGACGACGAGGCTGTGTCGAGGCTGCTCGGGGGCTGCTGTCAAATGGAAACGGGGAACGCCGGAGCTGGAAGGGTGACCGGACTGGGCGGGTGAAGATGACCGGAGTGGCAGCTCGCCGGGGTCGGCTCGAGGGGTGGAGCTCGGGCTGATGATAGTTCGTGGTAGGGACTGGGGGTTGGCTCGTTTGTCTGCCGGAGGGATGCGGCTCGTCGATGGGGCTGGTGGTGGTGATGAAGAGGAGGAGGCAGGGAAGAACGGCGAGGAGGATGTCGGGTGCTTGGCCGGGTGCACAGTGGAGTAGGGTGGACTTCGGGTCGGAGATGACACTGGCCGAGGGAAGCTCGACGCCGGGGTCGAGAGTTTCAGAAGGGGAAAAGAAGCCGGTGGGAATGCAGTGGTTGTGGTGAATGGAGGTGCAGCGAGGGGGCTTCGGGAGAGATGAACGGAGTAGGGGATGGTTATGGTGAGTTATGGTGAGTTAAGGCCGGGGTCGGGCTCGAGTGAGGCAGAGGAGCAGCAGTCGTAGGAGAAGCAGTAGCGGGGTCAGCTCGATCGGGGTTCAGGCGGAGTGGCTGGGCCATACCGGAGCAGCAAGCAGGGGTCGAGGGTGTGAACAGTGGCAGTGGGGGATTATATGGTGAACAGTGGTGATTTCACATTCCCTCTCTTTTCCTTTATTTAAAAAGAGAAGAAGAAGAAGAAAGGAAGAAGAAGAAGAGAAGAAGAAAGGAAAAATAAAAAAAGAAGGAGGAGGCTACGATTGAGTGAGGGGGATGTCACTACCACATTTTAGGAAAAAGGGTATTTTAGTAATTTCCTATTTAAATAAATATTGTGCATGGTAAATAATTTTTGTTGTATTATTTAATTGTTGTTGGATGTTATTTAATTATTTTGGACTTATTTTAGTGGACCCAACTAGTTTAGTTTGGACCCATGGACCAACATAAATTAATTAGTTAGACTTGGCCCATTTAGAAAGCCCATGGTTAAGAAGATGGATTAAATTAATTAAATGATTAGACTAGAAGCTTCCTTCCTTAATTATTTCTTTATGAGAGGCCCCAAGGGGTACATTGGACATTTTATAATTGCTTGGGGGAGGGGCTATGGCCGGCCTATTAAAGAGGGGGGAAATTTCTCTCTCCTCTTATCTCATTCCAAATCTAGATCTAGAATTCTCCCACTACCAAATTCTCTCCATTCCTAATCCAATTCCCTACCAAATTTATTCCAAATTCTTTCCAATTCACCATTAGAGAAGGAGAAAGCAAGGATCTAGAAGAAGAAAGCAAGGATCTACAAAGAGGAGCAAGGATCTACAATTTGGAAGCAAGTTCATCTCAATTGGAGGTTTCATTGGGAATCCATCTCCCAATAGGTATAATTCAGATTTTTTCATTTAAATAGCTTCTAAATCTGAGATTTAATCATGTAAAATCAACCTATATGTATGTACTACCCATAGGACTTTGTTTTGTGTTCATAGGAGACCCATGGAGAAAGTTATGGTACTTTTTGTGTTAATTTTGTTGGAATTCCGAATTTATATTTTTTTTTGTGTGTCAATTGATCCTATAGATCAATTGAACATGAGATTTGTGTTTGAGGCTAGTGTCGTGTCCATATTGGGATACTTGTGGTTCGTATCCCAACTATTTGGTGATACGTGTCATTTGGGGGTTTTCCTCCGACACGGGGCTTTGAACATGTCGTATTTTGACACGGACACATAGATCTACTTTTGACGCTTTGATTTGTTCATAAATATTATTTGTGATTTGTTTGTGTCCTTCGGGGTGCATTTAGTTGTGTGTTGGACTCGTGTCGCATGCGTATCCTAGATCTAGTGGGATACGGTGAGATACTCTCCAATTGTGTGAATTTTTGTATAGATCTAATTAATTGTGGTTCAATTCTTCATTTATAAATAGTATATATATATGGATATTAAATATTTATTTTGTGTATTTATTATAGTAATTATTGTAGCATAGATCTATATTTTGGGTGTGCTAATATAATGTACAATATAATATGTAGCTTTCTTGCATGCAAATATATATGTTACTACTTGTTAAATAATATAATTTATACATAAAATATTTTATAAAATATATTTGTATGTTTAATTGTGTAATTATATTATTTATAATTATTATGTAATTATTTGGATATTAATGTAAATATTTTAGGTGTGCTTCTAGCCATGTAAATTATATGTTCTTTGTTAAATATTTGAAGGTATAAGTTTATGTGTATATTAATATATATATGTACATTTTTGTATTAATGGTTTATATATATATATATATATATATACTGTTTTATATATTCTGTTTATATATATATATATATATTGTTTATATATTCTGTTTTTATATATATAATTATATATATATATAACTTGTTTTAGTGACAGTGAATTAATGACAGTAAAAACTGTCATTAATTAGCCGACTAATAGCAGCCGCTGTAGCCTTCGGGCAATTAATGACAAACCTGTCATTAATTGCAGCAGCGGGAAACAGCAGCTTTTCTGCGACGTTTTTCCGCGACAGTTTAACTGTCAGCGAAAACCAAAGCAGTGGCAGTTTATTATTTGGGTTTCGGTGACAGTCCTTCGGTGACAGTCCCGACTGTCACTATTTAAACTGTTTTGATTTAAACCTATTTTATTCACTGTTTTTCAATGACGCTTTGACAGATTTAATGTATATATTATATATTATAATTGTATATATATATATGTATATATATATGTGTTTTGTGAGGAATAATAATTGTAATAATATATTATGTTATTTATATAAATGTTGGGTTGTATATATATTATTTTAGGGTATATATTAATTATATTATTAGTATACTTTGTGTGAGTTCTTTTTGAATCTAATTTGATTCCTAAATTATTGTAGTTTATCTTTATATTATTTTATAGATGTCTTGTGAGGTTGACTTTGGGTTTGACCATGTTTGACTTTAGTGGACTTTAGAGTTGACCATAGTTGACTTTTGACTTAGAATTGACTTATTGACCTAGAAGTTGCCTAGTTTGACTTGTTCTCTTTCCGGGACCTTGTATTAATGTGGTATTCCATATCTAGGTCTTCGAGGCACCGAGTCAGACATTTGTGAGACTGTTCATTGGACTTCAGGCGAGTACATTCTCTGATAGTTTCTCATTTATGATATCCTCTATGTTCGTTGTATCTAGTGTAGATATACATGTTCTCTTGACACTATGGTTACACGGATTGGTATATCCGAATCTCGTCATGAGATATTATTCCTTGGTATATGGTGTATATGGTGCAAGTATTGTTTCATTGGTTATCTTGTACATGTACAGACACCGATTCTCGGGGAGACTAGCTATCTTCTTGGGGAATCTAGTGCCATAACGTACCGTGGTTGGATCTATTATACCAGTCGGGGTGGGGAGTATTTTAGTGTAGATATGTGATCATACCCTCCTTGTGCATGTCTTGTTCCTTGTGAGTGTTGATCATACACCGCACGTATAATCAGCCAGGCCATCATACTCTTGTGCAAGTTCCCAAGCCGATCACATGTTAAAGCTAGTACTCACACACTTAGTCATTAGTATTCTTGTTCTATCAGCATATTGTTCATTATTGTATTTCTTTCCAGTACTTCCTTATTGTCTATATATTTCTTGTATCTATTTATGCATCTTGTTTATCCACAGCTACTTACTGTTACATAGTTTTTATCATTGTTTAAGAACTGCTGTTAGGGTTGTACTCTGCTCCTTTCCTGACTGGATATATTTTTCCAGATGACACTGAGGAGTACCCTACCTATTATGGACCCCAGGATGTTGTGGGTTTAGATTCTGAGACCCTGGCTCAAGTGGGACTTATCCCAACTGAGACAGTTGACCCTGGAGTTGTAGCTTTATAGTTTTGTAGTACTCTTTGTACTGGATTTGTCTCCAGCATATTTCTGTAATTTTCTTCAGATTCATTGATGTATTATTTTAGACTCATGAGTTGTATTGTGACTATTCTATTCTTATCTGATTCGTGTTTATTCTATCTTAGTTCTGTGATTGAGTACACTATCTTTTGGTGGTTCATTATATTAGATAGATTTTCTAGACAGCGTTCTACCGCCGATTCTGCGGCGTAGGCTGGGTGTTATTTCCGACTAGTACCCTTACCCCGGGTGCGGGTCGTGACACGTTTTTGGTGGTGGCCCATGCAGGTCTAGCTTCACAAAGTATGTGATGTCGTGGTAGTGCGACAACTTAGTTGTACTACTGCGAGCCTGCAATAGGATATAGGATATAGGCTGAGATACTCAATCACATCTAGGAAAATTCTTTTGATTCAACTATTCTCCTTTGATATTGATACTTGATCTCTTAACTTGTCCTTTCCTTGATGTCTTACATCTTGTTCCATATTGATTCTATTCTTCTTGATTCCATTCCAGCTTTAGCTTTGTTTGATAGTGGTGCTTCCCATAGTTTTGTATCTGTTTCTTTTGCTCTAAAGCATGGTTTGGTAGCTGAGTCTTTGCTTAGGACTTGCAAGATCATGACCGGGGGAGGCATTATCCTGGTTAATAATATTTGCAAAGATCGGAGAGTTACTCTGGGAGGCCGGGAGTTGAGTGCGTGTCTACTTGTAATGCCACTTCCGAGCTACGACATTGTACTCGGGATGGATTGGTTGAGTTGGCACCGTGCTAGCATAGATTGTAGAGGAGGTAGAGTTTTGTTTGGTTCGCCAGGAGAGCCAGAGTTCGAGTTTGCTAGAGGAGCTGCAGAGCAGGGAGAAGGCATTATTTGTGGAGCTATGGTGGAAGACAAGGAGTTGCCGCATCCGTTGATAGCAGAATTCTTGGATGTGTTTCCTGAGGAATTGCCAGGATTGCCGCCAGATCGAGATGTTGAATTTTCTATAGACTTTGTGCCAGGTGCAGAACCAATTTTGCAGCATGTCTATAGAGTAAACAACAGCGAGCTGGTCGAGTTGAAGAAGCAGGTGGATGAATTACAGGATAAGGGGTTTATTAGATCGAGTTCTTCACCATGGGGAGCCCCGGTATTGTTTGTACCAAAGAATGATGGATCGGTGCGTATGTGCATTGATTACAGGGCTTTGAATAATCTCACTATCAAGAATAAGTATCCTTTGCCACGGATTGATGATCTGTTTGATCAGTTGAGTGGTACGAAGGTATTTTCTAAGATAGATTTGAGATCAGGCTACCATCAGGTGAAGGTGAAGCCGGAGGACATACCGAAGACTGCTTTTAGAACTCGGTATGGTCAGTACGAGTTTATGGTGATGCCGTTTGGTTTTACTAATGCACCGGCGGTATTTATGAACTTGATGAACAAGGTGTTCCACCAGTACCTTGACAAGTTCGTGGTGGTGTTCATCGACGACATACTCATATACTCGAGGACACCGGAGGAGCATGAGGAGCATTTGAGGATTGTGTTGGATGTGCTGAGGAAGGAGAAGTTGTATGGGAAGTTGTCCAAATATGAGTTTTTCTTGGACAAGGTGGAATTCTTGGGGCATGTTGTGACTGGTGATGGTATTTCAGTGGATCCGAAGAAGATTTCAGCAGTGGAATCTTGGAAGACTCCGAGTTCGGTAGCAGAGATCAGGAGTTTCTTGGGATTGGCAGGTTACTACAGAAAGTTTGTGCAAGATTTTTCGAGGGTTGCCGAGCCGATGACCAGACTCACAAGGAAGGATGTGGAGTTTGTTTGGACGGAAGATTGCCAGGCCGCTTTTGAGGAGTTGAAGAAGAGGTTGACGTCTGCTCCTATTTTGACATTGCCATCAGGGTCCGGAGGTTTCACTATTTATAGTGATGCATCGGGAAAGGGTTTAGGTTGTGTTCTTCAGCAGCATGGGAAAGTGATTGCCTATGCATCCAGGCAATTGCGTCCTCATGAAAAGAACTATCCTACCCATGATTTGGAGTTGGCAGCTGTCATATTCGCCCTGAAGTTGTGGAAACATTATTTGTACGGAGAGCGTGTGGAGATCTTCACAGACCACAAAAGCTTGAAGTACGTTTTCACGCAGAAGGAGTTGAACATGAGGCAGCGTCGGTGGTTGGAATTGA
Organism: Iris macrosiphon; assembly: GCA_036927795.1. Lineage (NCBI taxonomy): Eukaryota > Viridiplantae > Streptophyta > Magnoliopsida > Asparagales > Iridaceae > Iris > Iris macrosiphon. Next base: position 152,735,851 of record JAYESA010000019.1, on the reverse strand, counting down.
TGAAGGATTTTGATATCTCTTTGCAATATCATCCTGGGAAGGCCAATGTAGTTGCCGATGCTTTGAGCAGGTATCCGGTAGCTATGTTCTTGACGCAGGATCGATATTTGTTGGAGGACTTGGAGAGCTTGGACATTGAGGTGATTGTTCCGGGTGGTGCTATGCAGATGTGGAGATTGTAGATACATTCAGATTTGATGGATAGGATCAAGGCAGCACAGTATGATGACGTATCTTTGAGGAGTATCAGAGCTCAGGTGAGAGCAGGATTGGAGGATGATTTCACTATTATAGAGGATGGATCTTTGAGGCATGGAGTTAGATTGTGTGTGCCTAGTAGGGAGTTACGAGAGGAGATATTGCAGGAAGCGCATCGCTCTCAGTATTCCATACATCCAGGTGCTAACAAGATGTATCGGAATATGCGAGAGAGTGTGTGGTGGTATGGCATGAAGAGGGAAGTGGCACAGTTTGTATCCAGATGCTTAGTGTGCCAGCAGGTGAAAGCCGAGAGGCAGAGGCCAGGAGGTTTACTTCAGCCATTACCCATTCCAGAGTGGAAGTGGGAACACATTACTATGGATTTTGTGTCCGGACTACCACGATCTCCAGGAGGGAAAGACGCGATTTGGGTCATTGTTGATAGATTGACCAAGTCGGCCCACTTTTTGCCTTTCAAGGTGGGTTTGTCTACGGAGAAGCTGGCAGAGATGTATGTGAGGCAGATCGTTAGGATACATGGAGTTCCCGTCAGCATAGTCTCAGATCGAGATAGTCATTTTACTTCTCATTTCTGGAGGAGTTTGCAGGAGAGTTTGGGCACTCAGCTCAAATTCAGTACTGCATATCATCCCCAGACAGATGGGCAGTCAGAGAGGACTATTCAGACTCTCGAGGATATGTTGCGCACTTGTGTACTAGATTTCGGGGGTTCTTGGGAGGACCATCTCCATTTGGTAGAGTTTGCTTACAACAACAGTTACCAGGCCAGTATAGAGATGTCACCTTTTTAAGCTCTATATGGTCGGAGGTGTCGTACTCCTTTGTCTTGGGACGATGTTGGAGAAAGAATTTTGCTTGGGCCAGAGATGGTTGTGGATGCAGCGGAGAAGGTTTATTTGATCAGAGACAGACTTCGAGTGGCGCAGGACAGACAGCGGCATTGGGCCGATAGCCATCGGAGACCTTTGGAGTTTGAGGTATAGTTTAGATTTTGTTCGTGCTTGTTCTTGTTTGTTATAGATTAAGTTCTTAAGGTGGTGTTTTGTTCTAGGTGGGTGGTTTGGTATTTCTGAGGATTTCTCCGACACGAGGCACGATTCGCTTCGGTGGAGGCGGAAAGCTTAGTCCGCGATTCATTGGACCTTTCACTATTCTAGAGAGGGTCGGTGCAGTTGCTTATAGACTAGACTTGCCACCTGCATTGGAGGGAGTGCACAACGTGTTTCATGTGTCACAGTTGAGACGATACATGGCAGATCCTAGTCATGTATTTGATCACTCAGAGATAGAGGTGGGCCCTACTCTTAGCTATCCAGAGCAGCCAGTTGGAATTCTGGATCGGAGAGAGAAGGTGCCGAGGAACCAGACTATTCCTTTGGTGCGCGTCGCATGGAGGCATCACTCTCCGGGGGAGTCTACCTGGGAGAGAGAGGATGACATGCGAGAGCGTTATCCATATTTGTTTGTACCTTGAGGTATGTTATTTTTAGTTATGTTCTGTTCATTATTATGTTCTGTTCATTAGTTAGTTGTGATTCTTTAGTTCTATTCTGTGATTTTTTGGGGGTAGTTTTCGTCTTTGAATTTCGAGGACGAAATTATTTTAAGGAGGGTAGACTTGTCACTACCACATTTTAGGAAAAAGGGTATTTTAGTAATTTCCTATTTAAATAAATATTGTGCATGGTAAATAATTTTTGTTGTATTATTTAATTGTTGTTGGATGTTATTTAATTATTTTAGACTTATTTTAGTGGACCCAACTAGTTTAGTTTGGACCCATGGACCAACATGAATTAATTAGTTAGACTTGGCCCATTTAGAAAGCCCATGGTTAAGAAGATGGATTAAATTAATTAAATGATTAGACTAGAAGTTTCCTTCCTTAATTATTTCTTCATGAGAGGCCCCAAGGGGTACATTGGACATTTTACAATTGCTTGGGGGAGGGGCTATGGCCGGCCTATTAAAGAGGGGGGAAATTTCTCTCTCCTCTCATCTCATTCCAAATCTAGATCTAGAATTCTTCCACTACCAAATTCTCTCCATTCCCAATCCAATTCCCTACCAAATTCATTCCAAATTCTTTCCAATTCACCATTAGAGAAGGAGGAAGCAAGGATCTAGAAGAAGGAAGCAAGGATCTACAATGAGGAGCAAGGATCTACAATTTGGAAGCAAGTTCATCTCAATTGGAGGTTTCATTGGGAATCCATCTCCCAATAGGTATAATTCAGATTTTCCCATTTAAATAGCTTCTAAATCTGAGATTTAATCATGTAAAATCAACCTATATGTATGTACTACCCATAGGACTTTGTTTTGTGTTCATAGGAGACCCATGGAGAAAGTTATGGTGCTTTTTGTGTTAATTTTGTTGGAATTCCGAATTTATATTTTTTTTTTGTGTCAATTGATCCTATAGATCAATTGAACATGAGATTTGTGTTTGAGGCTAGTGTCGTGTCCATATTGGGATACTTGTGGTTCGTATCCCAACTATTTGGTGATACGTGTCATTTGGGGGTTTTCCTCCAACACGGGGCTTTGAACATGTCGTATTTTGACACGGACACATAGATCTACTTTTGACGCTTTGATTTGTTCATAAATATTATTTGTGATTTATTTGTGTCCTTCGGGGTGCATTTAGTTGTGTGTTGGACTTGTGTCGCATGCGTATCCTAGATCTAGTGGGATACGGTGAGATACTCTCCAATTGTGTGTATTTTTGTATAGATCTAATTAATTGTGGTTCAATTCCTAATTTATAAATAGTATATATATATGGATATTAAATATTTATTTTGTGTATTTATTATAGTAATTATTGTAGCATAGATCTATATTTTGGGTGTGCTAATATAATGTACAATATAATATGTAGCTTTCTTGCATGCAAATATATATGTTACTACTTGTTAAATAATATAATTTATACATAAAATATTTTATAAAATATATTTGTATGTTTAATTGTGTAATTATATTATTTATAATTATTATGTAATTATTTGGATATTAATGTAAATATTTTAGGTGTGCTTCTAGCCATGTAAATTATATATTCTTTGTTAAATATTTGAAGGTATAAGTTTATGTGTATATTAATATATATATGTACATTTTTGTATTAATGGTTTATATATATATATATATATATACTGTTTTATATATTCTGTTTATATATATATATATATATTGTTTATATATTCTGTTTTTATATATATAATTATATATATATATAACTTGTTTTAGTGACAGTGAATTAATGACAGTAAAAACTGTCATTAATTAGCCGACTAATAGCAGCCGCTGTAGCCTTCGGGCAATTAATGACAAACCTGTCATTAATTGCAGCAGCGGGAAACAACAGCTTTTCTGCGACGTTTTTCCGCGATAATTTAACTGTCAGCGAAAACCAAAGCAGTGGCAGTTTATTATTTGGGTTTCGGTGACAGTCCTTCGGTGACAGTCCCGACTGTCACTATTTAAACTGTTTTGATTTAATCCTATTTTATTCACTATTTTTCAATGACGCTTTGACAGATTTAATGTATATATTATATATTATAATTGTATATATATATATGTATATATATATATGTGTTTTGTGAGGAATAATAATTGTAATAATATATTATGTTATTTATATAAATGTTGGGTTGTATATATATTATTTTAGGGTATATATTAATTATATTATTAGTATACTTTGTGTGAGTTCTTTTTGAATCTAATTTGATTCCTAAATTATTGTAGTTTATCTCTATATTATTTTATAGATGTCTTGTGAGGTTGACTTTGGATTTGACCATGTTTGACTTTAGTGGACTTTAGAGTTGACCATAGTTGACTTTTGACTTAGAATTGACTTATTGACCTAGAAGTTGCCTAGTTTGACTTGTTCTCTTTCCGGGACCTTGTATTAATGTGGTATTCCATATCTAGGTCTTCGAGGCACCGAGTCAGACATTTGTGAGACTGTTCATTGGACTTTAGGCGAGTACATTCTCTGATAGTTTCTCATTTATGATATCCTCTATGTTCGTTGTATCTAGTGTAGATATACATGTTCTCTTGACACTATGGTTACACGGATTGGTATATTCGAATCTCGTCATGAGATGTTATTCCTTGGTATATGGTGTATATGGTGCAAGTATTGTTTCATTGGTTATCTTATACATGTACAGACACCGATTCTCGGGGAGACTAGCTATCTTTTTGGGGAATCTAGTGCCATAACGTACCGTGGTTGGATCTATTATACCAGTCGGGGTGGGGAGTATTTTAGTGTAGATATGTGATCATACCCTCCTTGTGCATGTCTTGTTCCTTGTGAGTGTTGATCATACACCGCACGTATAATCAGCCAGGCCATCATACTCTTGTGCAAGTTCCCAAGCCGATCACATGTTAAAGCTAGTACTCACACACTTAGTCATTAGTATTCTTGTTCTATCAGCATATTGTTCATTATTGTATTTCTTTCCAGTACTTCCTTATTGTCTATATATTTCTTGTATCTATTTATGCATCTTGTTTATCCACAGCTACTTACTGTTACATAGTTTTTATCATTGTTTAAGAACTGCTGTTAGGGTTGTACTCTGCTCCTTTCCTGACTGGATATAATTTTCCAGATGACACTGAGGAGTACCCTACCTATTATGGACCCCAGGATGTTGTGGGTTTAGATTCTGAGACCCTGGCTCAAGTGGGACTTATCCCAACTGAGACAGTTGACCCTGGAGTTGTAGCTTTATAGTTTTGTAGTACTCTTTGTACTGGATTTGTCTCCAGCATATTTCTGTAATTTTCTTCAGATTCATTGATGTATTATTTTAGACTCATGAGTTGTATTGTGACTATTCTATTCTTATCTGATTCGTGTTCATTCTATCTTAGTTCTGTGATTGAGTACACTATCTTTTGGTGGTTCATTATATTAGATAGATTTTCTAGACAGCATTCTACCGCCGATTCTGCGGCGTAGGCTGGACATTATTTCCGACTAGTACCCTTACCCCGGGTGCGGGTCGTGACACATTTTTGGTGGTGGCCCATGCAGGTCTAGCTTCACAAAGTATGTGATGTCGTGGTAGTGCGACAACTTAGTTGTACTACTGCGAGCCTGCAATAGGATATAGGATATAGGCTGAGATACTCAATCACATCTAGGAAAATTATTTTGATTCAACTATTCTCCTTTGATATTGATACTTGATCTCTTAACTTGTCCTTTCCTTGATGTCTTACATCTTGTTCCATATTGATTCTATTCTTCTTGATTCCATTCCAGCTTTAGCTTTGTTTGATAGTGGTGCTTCCCATAGTTTTGTATATGTTTCTTTTGCTCTAAAGCATGGTTTGGTAGCTGAGTCTTTGCTTAGGACTTGCAAGATCATGACCGGGGGAGGCATTATCCTGGTTAATGATATTTGCAAAGATCGGAGAGTTACTCTGGGAGGCCGGGAGTTGAGTGCGTGTCTACTTGTAATGCCACTTCCGAGCTACGATATTGTACTCGGGATGGATTGGTTGAGTAGGCACCGTGCTAGCATAGATTGTAGAGGAGGTAGAGTTTTGTTTGGTTCGCTAGGAGAGCCAGAGTTCGAGTTTGCTAGAGGAGCTGCAGAGCAAGGAGAAGGCATTATTTTTGGAGCTATGGTGGAAGACAAGGAGTTGCCGCATCCGTTGATAGCAGAATTCTTGGATGTGTTTCCTGAGGAATTGCCAGGATTGCCGCCAGATCGAGATGTTGAATTTTTTATAGACTTGGTGCCAGGTGCAGAACCAATTTTGCAGCATGTCTATAGAGTAAACAACAGCGAGCTGGTCGAGTTGAAGAAGCAGGTGGACGAATTACAGGATAAGGGGTTTATCAGATCGAGTTCTTCACCATGGGGAGCCCCGGTATTGTTTGTACCAAAGAAGGATGGATCGGTGCGTATGTGCATTGATTACAGGGCTTTGAATAATCTCACTATCAAGAATAAGTATCCTTTGCCACGGATTGATGATCTGTTTGATCAGTTGAGTGGTACGAAGGTATTTTCTAAGATAGATTTGAGATCAGGCTACCATCAGGTGAAGGTGAAGCCGGAGGACATACCGAAGACTGCTTTTAGAACTCGGTATGGTCAGTACGAGTTTATGGTGATGCTGTTTGGTTTTACTAATGCACCGGCGGTATTTATGAACTTGATGAACAAGGTGTTCCACCAGTACCTTGACAAGTTCATAGTGGTGTTCATCGACGACATACTCATATACTCGAGGACACCGGAGGAGCATGAGGAGCATTTGAGGATTGTGTTGGATGTGCTGAGGAAGGAGAAGTTGTATGGGAAGTTGTCCAAATATGAGTTTTTCTTGGACAAGGTGGAATTCTTGGGGCATGTTGTGACTGGTGATGGTATTTCAGTGGATCCGAAGAAGATTTCAGCAGTGGAATCTTGGAAGACTTCGAGTTCGGTATCAGAGATCAGGAGTTTCTTGGGATTGGCAGGCTACTACAGAAAGTTTGTGCAAGATTTTTCGAGGGTTGCCGAGCCGATGACCAGACTCACAAGAAAGGATGTGGAGTTTGTTTGGACGGAAGATTGCCAGGCCGCTTTTGAGGAGTTGAAGAAGAGGTTGACGTCTGCTCCTATTTTGACATTGCCATCAGGGTCCGGAGGTTTCACTATTTATAGTGATGCATCGAAAAAGGGTTTAGGTTGTGTTCTTCAGCAGCATGGGAAAGTGATTGCCTATGCATCCAGGCAATTGCGTTCTCATGAAAAGAACTATCCTACCCATGATTTGGAGTTGGCAGCTGTCATATTCGCCCTGAAGTTGTGGAAACATTATTTGTACGGAGAGCGTGTGGAGATCTTCACAGACCACAAAAGTTTGAAGTACGTTTTCACGCAGAAGGAGTTGAACATGAGGCAGCGTCGGTGGTTGGAATTGATGAAGGATTTTGATATCTCTTTGCAATATCATCCTGGGAAGGCCAATGTAGTTGTCGATGCTTTGAGCAGGTATCCGGTAGCTATGTTCTTGACGCAGGATCGATATTTGTTGGAGGACTTGGAGAGCTTGGGCATTGAGGTGATTGTTCCGGGTGGTGCTATGCAGATGTGGGGATTGCAGATACATTCAGATTTGATGGATAGGATCAAGGCAGCACAGTATGATGACGTATCTTTGAGGAGTATCAGAGCTCAGGTGAGAGCAGGATTGGAGGATGATTTCACTATTGCAGAGGATGGATCTTTGAGGCATGGAGTTAGATTGTGTGTGCCTAGTAGGGAGTTGCGAGAGGAGATATTGCAGGAAGCGCATCGCTCTCAGTATTCCATACATCCAGGTGCTAACAAGATGTATCGGGATATGCGAGAGAGTGTGTGGTGGTATGGCATGAAGAGGGAAGTGGCACAGTTTGTATCCAGATGCTTAGTGTGCCAGCAGGTGAAAGCCGAGAGGCAGAGGCCAGGAGGTTTACTTCAGCCATTACCCATTCCAGAGTGGAAGTGGGAACACATTACTATGGATTTTGTGTCCGGACTACCACGATCTCCATGAGGGAAAGACGCGATTTGGGTCATTGTTGATAGATTGACCAAGTCGGCCCACTTTTTGCCTTTCAAGGTGGATTTGTCTACGGAGAAGCTGGCAGAGATGTATGTGAGGCAGATCGTTAGGATACATGGAGTTCCCGTCAGCATAGTCTCAGATCGAGATAGTCGTTTTACTTCTCATTTCTGGAGGAGTTTGCAGGAAAGTTTGGGCACTCAGCTCAAATTCAGTACTGCATATCATCCCCAGACAGATGGGCAGTCAGAGAGGACTATTCAGACTCTCGAGGATATGTTGCGCACTTGTGTACTAGATTTCGGGGGTTCTTGGGAGGACCATCTCCATTTGGTAGAGTTTGCTTACAACAACAGTTACCAGGCCAGTATAGAGATGTCACCTTTTTAAGCTCTATATGGTCGGAGGTGTCGTACTCCTTTGTCTTGGGACGATGTTGGAGAAAGAATTTTGCTTGGGCCAGAGATGGTTGTGGATGCAGCGGAGAAGGTTCATTTGATCAGAGACAGACTTCGAGTGGCGCAGGACAGACAGCGGCATTGGGCCGATAGCCATCGGAGACCTTTGGAGTTTGAGGTATAGTTTAGATTTTGTTCGTGCTTGTTCTTGTTTGTTATAGATTAAGTTCTTAAGGTGGTGTTTTGTTCTAGGTGGGTGGTTTGGTATTTCTGAGGATTTCTCCGACACGAGGCACGATTCACTTCGGTGGAGGCGGAAAGCTTAGTCCGCGATTCATTGGACCTTTCACTATTCTAGAGAGGGTCGGTGCAGTTGCTTATAGACTAGACTTGCCACCTGCATTGGAGGGAGTGCACAACGTGTTTCATGTGTCACAGTTGAGACGATACGTGGCAGATCCTAGTCATGTATTGGATCACTCAGAGATAGAGGTGGGCCCTACTCTTAGCTATCCAGAGCAGCCAGTTGGAATTCTGGATCGGAGAGAGATGGTGCTGAGAAACCAGACTATTCCTTTGGTGCGCGTCGCATGGAGGCATCACTCTCCGGGGGAGTCTACCTGGGAGAGAGAGGATGACATGCGAGAGCGTTATCCATATTTGTTTGTACCTTGAGGTATGTTATTTTTAGTTATGTTCTGTTCATTGTTATGTTCTGTTCATTAGTTAGTTGTGATTCTTTAGTTTTGTTCTGTGATTTTCTGGGGGTAGTTTTCGTCTTTGAATTTCGAGGACGAAATTATTTTAAGGAGGGTAGACTTGTCACTACCACATTTTAGGAAAAAGGATATTTTAGTAATTTCCTATTTAAATAAATATTGTGCATGGTAAATAATTTTTGTTGTATTATTTAATTGTTGTTGGATGTTATTTAATTATTTTGGACTTATTTTAGTGGACCCAACTAGTTTAGTTTGGACCCATGGACCAACATGAATTAATTAGTTAGACTTGGCCCATTTAGAAAGCCCATGGTTAAGAAGATGGATTAAATTAATTAAATGATTAGACTAGAAGCTTCCTTCCTTAATTATTTCTTCATGAGAGGCCCCAAGGGGTACATTGGATATTTTACAATTGCTTGGGGGAGGGGCTATGGCCGGCCTATTAAAGAGGGGGGAAATTTCTCTCTCCTCTCATCTCATTCCAAATCTAGATCTAGAATTCTCCCACTACCAAATTCCCTCCATTCCCAATCCAATTCCCTACCAAATTTATTCTAAATTCTTTCCAATTCACCATTAGAGAAGGAGGAAGCAAGGATCTAGAAGAAGGAAGCAAGGATCTACAAAGAGGAGCAAGGATCTACAATTTGGAAGCAAGTTCATCTCAATTGGAGGTTTCATTGGGAATCCATCTCCCAATAGGTATAATTCAGATTTTCTCATTTAAATAGCTTCTAAATCTGAGATTTAATCATGTAAAATCAACCTATATGTATGTACTACCCATAGGACTTTGTTTTGTGTTCATAGGAGACCCATGGAGAAAGTTATGGTGCTTTTTGTGTTAATTTTGTTGGAATTCCGAATTTATATTTTTTTTTGTGTGTCAATTGATCCTATAGATCAATTGAACATGAGATTTGTGTTTGAGACTAGTGTCGTGTCCATATTGGGATACTTGTGGTTCGTATTCCAACTATTTGGTGATACATGTCATTTGGGGGTTTTCCTCCGACACGGGGCTTTGAACATGTCGTATTTTGACACGGACACATAGATCTACTTTTGACGCTTTGATTTGTTCATAAATATTATTTGTGATTTGTTTGTGTCCTTCGGGGTGCATTTAGTTGTGTGTTGGACTCGTGTCGCATGCGTATCCTAGATCTAGTGGGATACGGTGATATACTCTCCAATTGTGTGTATTTTTGTATAGATCTAATTAATTGTGGTTCAATTCTTCATTTATAAATAGTATATATATATGGATATTAAATATTTATTTTGTGTATTTATTATAGTAATTATTGTAGCATAGATCTATATTTTGGGTGTGCTAATATAATGTACAATATAATATGTAGCTTTCTTGCATGCAAATATATATGTTACTACTTGTTAAATAATATAATTTATACATAAAATATTTTATAAAATATATTTGTATGTTTAATTGTGTAATTATATTATTTATAATTATTATGTAATTATTTGGATATTAATGTAAATATTTTAGGTGTGCTTCTAGCCATGTAAATTATATGTTCTTTGTTAAATATTTGAAGGTATAAGTTTATGTGTATATTAATATATATATGTACATTTTTGTATTAATGGTTTATATATATATATATATATATACTGTTTTATATATTCTGTTTATATATATATATATATATATATTGTTTATATATTCTGTTTTTATATATATAATTATATATATATATATATATAACTTGTTTTAGTGACAATGAATTAATGACAGTAAAAACTGTCATTAATTAGCCGACTAATAGCAGCCGCTGTAGCCTTCGGTTAATTAATGACAAACCTGTCATTAATTGCAGCAGCGGGAAACAGCAGCTTTTCTGCGACATTTTTCCGCGACAGTTTAACTGTCAGCGAAAACCAAAGCAGTGGCAGTTTATTATTTGGGTTCGGTGACAGTCCTTCGGTGACAGTCCCGACTGTCACTATTTAAACTGTTTTGATTTAATCCTATTTTATTCACTGTTTTTCAATGACGCTTTGACAGATTTAATGTATATATTATATATTATAATTGTATATATATATATGTATATATATATGTGTTTTGTGAGGAATAATAATTGTAATAATATATTATGTTATTTATATAAATGTTGGGTTGTATATATATTATTTTAGGGTATATATTAATTATATTATTAGTATACTTTGTGTGAGTTCTTTTTGAATCTAATTTGATTCCTAAATTATTGTAGTTTATCTCTATATTATTTTATAGATGTCTTGTGAGGTTGACTTTGGGTTTGACCATGTTTGACTTTAGTGGACTTTAGAGTTGACCATAGTTGACTTTTGACTTAGAATTGACTTATTGACCTAGAAGTTGCCTAGTTTGACTTATTCTCTTTCCGGGACCTTGTATTAATGTGGTATTCCATATCTAGGTCTTCGAGGCACCGAGTCAGACATTTGTGAGACTGTTCATTGGACTTCAGGCGAGTACATTCTCTGATAGTTTTTCATTTATGATATCCTCTATGTTCGTTGTATCTAGTGTAGATATACATGTTCTCTTGACACTATGGTTACACGGATTGGTATATCCGGATCTCGTCATGAGATGTTATTCCTTGGTATATGGTGTATATGGTGCAAGTATTGTTTCATTGGTTATCTTGTACATGTACAGACACCGATTCTCGGGGAGACTAGCTATCTTCTTGGGGAATCTAGTGCCATAATGTACCGTGGTTGGATCTATTATACCAGTCGGGGTGGAGAGTATTTTAGTGTAGATATGTGATCATACCCTCCTTGTGCATGTCTTGTTCCTTGTGAGTGTTGATCATACACCGCACGTATAATCAGCCAGGCCATCATACTCTTGGGCAAGTTCCCAAGCCGATCACATGTTAAAGCTAGTACTCACACACTTAGTCATTAGTATTCTTGTTCTATCAGCATATTGTTCATTATTGTATTTCTTTCCAGTACTTCCTTATTATCTATATATTTCTTGTATCTATTTATGCATCTTGTTCATCCACAGCTACTTACTGTTACATAGTTTTTATCATTGTTTGAGAACTGCTGTTAGGGTTGTACTCTGCTCCTTTCCTGACTGGATATATTTTTCCAGATGACACTGAGGAGTACCCTACCTATTATGGACCCCAGGATGTTGTGGGTTTAGATTCTGAGACCCTGGCTCAAGTGGGACTTATCCCAACTGAGACAGTTGACCCTGGAGTTGTAGCTTTATAGTTTTGTAGTACTCTTTGTACTGGATTTGTCTCCAGCATATTTCTGTAATTTTCTTCAGACTCATTGATGTATTATTTTAGACTCATGAGTTGTATTATGACTATTCTATTCTTATCTGATTCGTGTTCATTCTATCTTAGTTATGTGATTGAGTACACTATCTTTTGGTGGTTCATTATATTAGATAGATTTTCTAGACAGCGTTCTACCGCCGATTCTGCGGCGTAGGCTGGGCGTTATTTCCGACTAGTACCCTTACCCCGGGTGCGGGTCATGACAGGGGAGGAGATGGGAGCTTCCCTAGGTTTGTGGATTAGGTCATGGTTGGGAAGAGGGCCTTGAGGGGACATTAAATAGGATAGGGTGTGTGGGAATGAATGGTGATGATGCACCCATTTTTAATGGGTGGTCAGGATTTGACATGGAGGATTCCTTCATACAAGGGTGAGGGTTGTTAACTAGTCAAATATTTGGGCTCTCCATTTGGTTTGAACCAATGGGGTGTTGACACATAATGCAATATTTGCAAATGAGCCCCTTAAATTTGGTTATTTGCACAGATACATGAAATAATAAAAATTTGGTGGATGATTTGGTGTTTGGTGTTTTGTAGGGTGAGGGGGTGTTGTGTGTTTTGTATGGGCTTAATTAGTGGGGTATTTGGATTAAGTCGGGATTAGTCAAAATGGTATCCCCAATTTAATTAGAAATAAATGCAAGCTGTGTTCTAAAATTAATTAGGAGTACATGGGGCCAAAATTAGGTTGGGTCATAAATACCATTAGTGAAGAAGACTCAGAACAGAATATTACCCTAATTTGGGTTACACAAAAAATGGGACAAGATTGCCTCCAATTTCGATTGGAACGCACAACGATACAAAGTTGGAATTTATTCAGAAATTAAATAAATATCCGCGACGAATATTGTGTAGCTAAAATGAAGCACAAAAGAGCATAATTACGAGTTACGAAAAATGTCAGAATGGAAGGCGGGCATGTCTAGGACAAGATTGTGAAATTTGTTGGAAGGCAAAAGCTAGGGTAGCGCTCCAAATATTGAAGCAACGACGAGGCACAATAACTAAATAAAACTACGGTAATTAATTACTATCTCCAATAATTAAATCCTAAATAATACAATAAAATTCATAACCCTATATTTTGATCAGGTGTACATCTAGTGGGCTTCTAGGTCAAGTCTACTAGCTCATCATTAAGAACACAGTACATAATATATTTATAATACACATCTCATACAATTATTTATAAATTAATAAACACAATATTAATAATATTCAAAAAGTCAAAAATACCCCTGTTTTTGGAACGTGATAGTGACACTAAACGCCTAAAATGAGTAAAATGTGCAATAACGAGCAAGAAAGAAGAAACCCTCTCAATTCCTTTAATGGCCATCCGTCTGGTGTGCACCATTGTTCAGGAAAAAGTACACTTGATCCTCGGGTGTTGGCGCTAAACATGGCCATACAAAACCAGTGGTATTAGACCCCAAATAGCAAGTACCACAAAGGAAGCACGAGTGGATAAATAAACCAGGTAATAAAATAGATACACACACACACACACACACACATATATATATATATATATAGTTTTGACTCATAGTTTTGGTTTATAGCCTATCGTGATACAATAATCTAACCCTACAACCAAACAAGGATAAGGGTTAGACCATCACACCATGATAGCCCACGTCCCTAAACTATTTAAAAGAAGGTACAATCACAATCAAGCTCAGTTACAAAATTGATCAATCACTTGTACGACTTACTAGATACAGTATGGGTTATCCTAGAGGTATTATACATATAATAGGAATCCTCAGATTGAACCATATTCTAGCTGGGGCTAGCCGAGCCATGAATTGCTGCAAAGCACATAGTAGTATGCACCTGTCCCTCGTAAGGCCACCGTGCTAAGATCATATAGAATACATAGTATAATATAATAGTTGGATATTATCATCCACTAATGAGGATTTAAATAATATCTATGTAGGCCAGCCTTCACTCCCCATATAATGATTGAGGGTGGCTAATTAGGCACGATCTCGGGATTCCGTGTCTCCCAAAGCTTTACATGTTTTAGTTGCTTAGTTAATCCTATGGTTAGTTGGAATCACATGGCATGGTCATATGTTGCTCCCTTTATATGTTGTACCATAGTATGGGCACGCTTGATACGAATCCAATTTGTCATTTAGCAGTTCAATTTTTCACTCCAACGTGCTACAACAATCAACAAATCCTAGACACGCTTGGTTATTGACCAACTATCATGTCCATGTTAGAGGAATTTGGTTTCATCACATGTCCCTTAGTACGTAGGCACACCTTGGTGTAAATATGTAACATAATCATGTAGAAACACATAGTACGTAGGAACACAAAACACGTAGTAAGTGTATCAGTATGAATACCAATAGTCGAGTCAAGTTGCCAATCATTGGTAAATAATATAATTTCTAGCACATAGTCAGGTCTAACACATGGTCACTTCACTCACATATATTAGCAATTATTAAAATCATACATGGAAACCTTAAACTTCAAATACCATGTTTTAAGATCAAAACCAAGGAAAACATTTTGAACCCAATGAAAACCTTAAACTTTAAATATAGATCTACTCAAATCCACCTGTTAAAACAAAAATACCAAGTAGTAAAAGTGTTTAGAATCATAATGAACACATAATCGACTAATAAAATGCAAGGAAATAGAAGAATTCAAAAATTAAGAGATTTCTCTATGTAGTTTAAGGTGTACTTGCCTAAATGAGGGAAGGGGTAAATGTGAGAATGATGAAAGAAAGAGAAAGAAGTTAACTTATTAGCTAGGATTTGAAGTATAGACTATGGGTTCAACTCATGACCAAACCAACCAAACAATTAAACCATGAGTCTAATTAAACCAAAGAATTGGTCTAGTCTCTATGACATGCAATCTAATTGCCAAACAAACAACAAATAATATAAGCAGAAAAACTAATATATTGTATTTATGTTAAATAATTGCTCAATATTAATATTATGGTATTTATATTAAATAATTTCTCAATATTGTATTAATATTAAATAATTGCATCAGGTGTATTTAAATATATTATATTATATACTGTGTTTTTAATGTCTGAGCTGGTAGACTTGACCTAGAGGCCACTAGACGAACACCTAATCGAATAATGGGGATTATGTATTTAATTGTTTTATTTTAGAATTAATTTATTGGAAGTTGTATTTAATTACAGTAATTTATTTAATTATTTGTGCATTGCCTTTGCTTCAATATTTGGAGCGCTACCCTATCTTTTGTATTCCAACAAATTTCACAATCTTGCCCTAGACATGCCGCCTTCCATCTGCTATTTTTGTAACTCATAATTATGCTCTCTGTGCATTATTTCTAGCCGCACAAAAATCGTCGCGGACGTTATTTAATAAATCCCTATTTTGTATGGTTGTGCGTTCCCATCGAAACTGGGGACAATCTTGACCTATTTTTCGTGCGGCCCAAATTAGGGTAATATCCTGTTCTGAGTCTTCTTCATTATTGGTATTGATGACCTGACCTGATTTTGACCCCATGTGCTCCTAATTAATTTTAGAACACAACTTACATTTATTTCTAATTAAATTGAGGATACTATTTTAACCGATTCTGAAAATCCCAATTTAATTCCAGTGCCCTGCTAATTGAGCCCATAACGAATATACAGCGCCCCCTGACCCTACAAAACACCGGACACCGAATCGCCCACCAAATTTTTGTTATTTTATGCGTCTTTGCAAATACCCCAAATTTAAGGGGGCTAATTTACAAATTTGCATTTTTGTGTCAACACCCCATTTGTTTAAACAATGAAGGAATCCTAAATATTTTAACTAAATCTCACCCTCATTCCTACATGAATTATTTTTTCCCTCATGTCAAATCTGAACCCCTCATTTAAAGGGGGTCAATCACCACCATTGATTTCACACACACCCTCTCCCTACATAATGTCATGTCCCATCAAACCTTAATCCCCAAAAACCTAGGTTTCCCCACCTACTCACAAGCCCCCACCTCTCTCTCTCCTCACTCCTACACACAACCGTATGAAATTGCTTCTTCTTCCTCCTTTCTTCTTCTTCTTCTTCTTCTCCTTCTTCTTCATAAGAAACCAACACCAAACCGAACCATCCCCCTCCTTCAACCTCCAGCCACCCGACCGGCCCTCTCCGGCCACGGCTCCAGCTCCGCCGGCCTTCTCCCTTACACAGCCGCTCCCCCTCTTTTCTTTTCAACACACCATCAAGAGACTATGTAGTATCAGAAAACCAAACCAATTCTTTCCCCTCTACTCTACAAGAATGTCGGCTACAACAATGGTGGTGGTGATGGTGATGGTTCTTCCTGTTCTTAGTCTTCTCCCAACCGTTCCTGTCGCTGTTTCGGACCAGGGCCGGGCGCTCGTGTCCGTCAAGTCCTCTTTCAGCAACGTCGCCAACGTGCTCCTCGACTGGAACCAGGACGACGCCGACTACTGCTCCTGGCGTGGTGTCAGATGCGACAACCTCACCTCCTCCGTCGTCTACCTGAACCTCTCCAACCTCAAACTCGGCGGAGAGATCTCCCCGGCCGTCGGCCTGCTCAAGAACCTACAGTCCATAGATTTGAAGGGGAACAGGCTCACTGGCCATATCCCCGACGAGATCGGTGAATGTGCTTCGCTAGTATATTTGGACTTATCAGGGAACTCCATCTACGGAGACATTCCTTTCTCCGTATCGAAGCTCAAGCAGCTCGAGGACCTTATTTTGAAGAATAACCAGCTGACTGGGCCTATTCCTTCAACACTTTCCCAATTACCAAACCTCAAAACCTTAGATTTGGCCCATAATCAGTTGACTGGTGACATCCCCAGGCTCATCTACTGGAATGAAGTTCTTCAGTACTTAGGCCTAAGGGGGAACTCTCTCACTGGAACCTTGTCTCCTGACATGTGCCAATTGATCGGCTTGTGGTACTTTGATGTGAGGGGGGAACAACATTACGGGGGAAATACCAAGCAACATTGGGAACCGTATACATCCTCCCAACTCCCCGACACTGTCATGACCACTCCGGCGACTTGTACATCCTCTCCGACTTTCCTCCTCCAACTTCAAGCATCTCCGACCTTCCTCCAGTCTCCCTGCTCCGATCCAACTCTGGCACCACCACCATTTGAGCACTCCTCTCTTCTCCCTCTTCCTTCTTCCTATGTATATATATATGTATATATATATATATAAATATGTATTTGTAGTGTATGTGTATGTGTATTTATAAATGTATAGTGTATTTTCAAATTAGTAGATATGTACATACATAGTGTATATTAGTATATGTATTAATATATTTTAGTACGTATATTAATACATTTTTGGCATATATATTTTGAGGACATATAAATACAGTATGTTAAATTCTATTTTATATAGACAGATATATACGTATTGTATCCCTTTCCATGAATTATGTTTATATATATATATATACAAGTATTATTTTTATTATGTTTATATATATATATATATACAAGTATTTTTATTTTAAAGTATATATTTATACATATATCCATTATTGTAATTGATGGAAATTATATATATGATTAGTTAATGAGACATATATTTATAAATCCCTACTAGATGACCCTAGTTGACTGAGTTCTATGCCTGGCATAGCACTAAGGCCAGAGTATTTCTATTGTGTGTTAGTGTAGCATCTGATACAATATTATATTTATTATATAGGACTGTTGGATCCTCCAGACGATGCTCTGGGATAGGACATTGGTTTTACCAGCTAAGGACCCAAGGCGAGTACATTCTCTGATTAGTTTCTAATTTATGATATCTCCTATGTTCACTGTATCTAGTGTAGATATCCATGCTCTTGACACGTTGGTTACACGAATCTCGTCATGAGATGTTATTCCTTATTCATGGTGTAGCTTGTACAAGACTTGTTTTCTTGTTATCTTGTGCATGTACAGACACTGATTTTTGGGGAGACTTGCTACCTCCCTAGGGAATCCCGTGCCATAGCGTACCATGATTGGATCTACTATACTAGTCAGGGGTGGGAAGTATTTTAGTGTAGATATGTGATCATACCCAACTCTACATGCATCATAGTTCACCCCACATCTCACGTCGGGTGCGACCTGACCATTACATGCTCCATAGCTGTTACGTGTGATTAGCCTGACCTCTACATACATCATAGCTAACCAATGGTTAGCCTGACTTTACATGAATTATAGCTAATCACATGTAACCAGCCTGATCAAGTTCCCAAGCCGATCACATGTTAAAGCTAGTACTCATACACTTAGTCATAGGTTCTTGCTCATGGACATATTGTTTCTTCTTCTGCATTTACTTACAGTATTTCCAGTATTTCTTTTATTTCTCGTACCTATACATGCTTCTCGTATATTTCCATCTAGAACTGCTACTTAGTTTATATCATTAATATAGAACTGCTATTTAGAGATGTACTTTGCTCCTTCCTGACTGGAAAATATTTTCCAGACTGTGATCTTAGTAGACTGGTTTCTAACACACTTGAGGATTGGAAGTTACTGATTGCAGGTATGATTATTTTGTCGTTAGACTTGTCTTGTATTTCTGGCTTGCCTTGATATCTCATCGTGCTTTAGTTTATGTGATTGAGTATTTCTAGCATTATTTTATGATATCCACGTCTCCTTATGGAGTTGGGTATTCACGTGAGTTTGATTAGATAGTTACATGACCTAGACAGCGTTCTACCACCGATGCTGCGGCGTAGGCTGGACGTACCCACGCACTCGTGCCCCTAAACCGGGTGCGGGTCGTGACACGTTTTTAGTGGTGGCCCATGCAGGTCAGACTTTGCTAGTTGTGCGATATCGTAGTAGTGCGACATCATAGTTGTACTACAACGTATCTGCTATAGAATATAGGACATAGGATACTAGGACGAGAGAGGATACTCAATCACAAATTCTTGAGAGATTCCTGGGATGACCCCTTGAGAATCTTATTAAAATTCTAATTTTAAATCCTTCGCCTTATTTCCGTCTGTCCTCACTCATTGATATTGAATTTGATTATTGTTGATCAATTATTAAAATTAAAATCTTGGTATCATTGTTGAGTTTGATTCTTGTTGACCAGTTGTTAAATTTAACTCTTGGTGTCGTTGTTGAGTTTGATTTTTTATTTCATATCGAGATAAAGTTTTACGGGCTAAAATTTACGGTATCATCTGATGACATATATTGATGAGGACAGTGAGAAAGGTAAAACGTCTACTTTGGTTATGGAACCTAGAGTTTATCGCAGCCACATTAGTTGTCGTGACGAGAACTTAGGAACCTGACTTGGATGTACATACTTTAGTTATGAAATTTAGAATTTCTCGCAGCCATACCGGTTGGCGTGGCGAAGATTCTAGATGACGTGATTATAGAGTTGCATACCTTAGTTACGGAACCTGTCGTTTATCGCATCTATGCTTACTGGCGTGGCGAGGATTCTGAGTGTCATAATTTCAGACAGACGTGTATGATTATCAGATTGTATCTTAAATTGGTTCTTAATGTATCATCTCAAGACTTATCTATTTCTGTTGTTCCAGGACTTTGTTCCAGGGTTTCTTTTTCTTTACTAGCAGTAAAGATACCTTCAGTCCTTAATGCAGTTCTTTTCAGCCTTATTTCTTTAAGGATCCTTGTTAGTGTGATAATTAGTGACTTGCAATTTTGTTTGTGTCTTGTATTAGTATTGACTGAGTGTGATTTGTGAGTTTGTAAGTGTTTCTTAGTTGGACATGGGAGCATTAGGCATTAATCTAGAGATACCCATAGCATAGTACCTTGTAGCAATAGTTCTATGATAGGTGTTATTATAATTAGTATTGGTATTATGGAAAGAGGAGTAAGAGTATCAGTAATGGTTCTAAGAGTAAGTATCAGAATCAGCATGCCAGTCCTGGATAGTCATGAAATTATATAATTGGATGATCTATGTGAACAATTAAGTATCCAGGAATTGTATTAAGGATTAGTGGAGCAGGATGTTCAAATTTGATAATTGATACCGATATTATTAAAGGTAAGGAAATATATATGCATAAAGAGTTAATAAGGTGTCATGAGTAAAGAAATATCAGAATTGGTAATGAAAATGGTGAGGCGTATCACAGATTAGTGTAACAGGCTATAAAAGGTTAAAGAAAAAAATACCTATACATCAATCAAGATGAAGAACCATATACATGCTCACGAGAGTAAAGAAACATGAGTGTAAAAGAAGATACATGTGATCATGAGTTCTAATGAGCTTGATGAGATAATCCATTAATGAAGCTAGTGATATAATGCCAAGAGTGCTAATGGTTCTATATCGAGGATTAGTCGAGAATAACGTTAATAACAGTAAGCACTCTGTGTGATGATAATTAGGTGATATACCAGTTGACATAAATTGAAATCATGAAAGAAAATATAGGTGATGATAACTTTGATCATTGGAGGTAATAGTGCAAGTGATTCTGGCAGTACAAATTTAGTACACAGCTGTAGGCAATAGAGGTATTGAGTGCACCTCGAGTATTAGAGACTGTGAGTACTTATATGTAAATTTGTGGATTTATAAATTAAAGAGTGGAAATAAATTTTACTTTGAGAGTTACTAAGAAGTTGAGATTGTGTCAAAAAAAAAATTATGAGGATTTCAAATATTAATTCAATAAACAAGGTCAAGGCTACAAATATTTTACAAGTGATTAAAAATTTTATTTCGATGTTGAGTATCTGACTTTGAGGAGGTATATGCAAATTATTTTTAAGTTGATCGAGAAGTTAAACCTTGACGATTATTTTGGGGATTAATTTTATGGTAGATAAGAGATATAAATATTAATATATGAGTAGATGATATACATGTGTAAGGGTCTGATAACTTAAGCATGATTCTGGTGGCACCGCAGACTGATTTGGGTTTCCATCTAGAGTTGTATTAGAAAGGGTTTAGCACTTAGTATGGTATGTTACACTTGGTGTGCACTTGAGTGATAAGAACAAATAGTATGGACAATGGTAGTAGGAACGAGAACTAGCAGTGGGTATACTAAAGTAGAACAGGGGTACCTAAAGAGATAGAGGTATCAAACTTTACATGCACCAATTGACCTATAATCGTGTTAGAGGTTCTTGGTATCAGATTTTGGTATTAATAGACAGGTGTATGCAATATGGATATATTCATGGATCTTGTGGATAAATGACTAGTTGATATGGGTACCAGTGTACAGGAATAGGAATTAGTTAGTGAATATGCTAGAGTTAAGTGTATGTTAGAGATAAGGGATACCGCAAGTAATATGTTAGCAGGTTCCTTCTTTCCTTCCTAATGTTCCTTTTTCCGTCTTTCGATTGATTGATTTTCCTAGTACTGTAGTTCGTATGCATGATTTCTTGTTAGAATGTAGCTAGTAGTACACCCCGACAGAGAATGCAATACCATGATAAGACAGACCATAACCATGCATGTTTCCTCTAAGTTGTATGTTGTATGACTGTAGGTAAAATTTTTCTTAGACCATGATCGTTGGGGTTTTGACCATAACAAAGATCTATGAAAAGTTTATGACTTGACGAAAAGGGGCAAGATGATTAAATTTGTGGATAAGCATTAATTTAAATAAGGAAGTAAGGGGTTAATATAACAGAATTGATGGATTATTGATTTTACGAAGATCGATGTATGATTGAAACTCGAGGATAAAACATTAACTTAAAGGGGAGAGTTAAGAAATTAACATGGCAAAATTGAGGAATTATTAATTTTAGCAAGGTTATGATATAATAGAATTGGTGATTAAATTAAGAAAATTTAGGAGATTGTCATTATATTTAATTGATCGCAAGTTATGAATTTTTAGAATTTTATGTTGTAGACGTTGTAGAGTCACACTGGTGAGTATTGTGAGGAAAAAGGAAACTGAAGAATTAGATCATTGATGGATTATTGTTGAATTCAGACTTTTGGGACGAGATTCAATACATTGATTGAAATTAAATTTGAGGAACAGATATCAAATTTCGAGTATTTAGTTAACTTAAAATTTTGGAGAAAAAAAAAATGGACTCTGATTTTTATTTTTGAGGATATTGCAAGAATACGGTAATTTCAAAATTTTTGAGATTGTGAAATGGCAAGGTGGATTACTACTTGATTTTGTGGTTGACGAATTTAACTATGGATGGAAAATAAAATAATGAATAAACACTACTATGAGGACTTTAAATTTCGAGGACGAAATTCTTTTAAGGAGGGTAGACTTGTCACTACCACATTCTAAAAATAGGGGTATTTTCGACCTTTTATTTATTATTAATATTATGGTATTTATATTAAATAATTTCTCAATATTGTATTAATATTAAATAATTGCATGAGGTGTATTTAAATATATTATATTATATATTGCGTTCTTAATGTCTGAGCTGGTAGACTTGACCTAGAGGCCACTAGACGAACACCTAATCGAATAATGGAGATTATGTATTTAATTGTTTTATTTTAGAATTAATTTATTGGAAGTTGTATTTAATTACAGTAATTTATTTAATTATTTGCGCAATGCCTTTGCTTCAATATTTGGAGCGCTACCCTAGCTTTTGTCTTCCAACAAATTTCACAATCTTGCCCTAGACATGCCGCCTTCCATCTGCTATTTTTACAACTCATAATTATGCTCTCTGTGCATTATTTCTAGCCGCACAAAAATTATCGCGAACGTTATTTAATAAATCCCTATTTTGTATCATTGTGCGTTCCCATCGAAATTAGGGACAATCTTGACCTATTTTTCGTGCGGCCCAAATTAGGGTAATATCCTGTTCTGAGTCTTCTTCATTATTGGTATTGATGACCTGACCTGATTTTGACCCCATGTGCTCCTAATTAATTTTAGAACACAACTTACATTTATTTCTAATTAAATTGAGGATACTATTTTAACCGATTCTGAAAATCCCAATTTAATTCCAGTGCTCTGCTAATTGAGCCCATACCGAACATACAGCGCCCCCTGACCCTACAAAATACCGGACACCGAATCGCCCGCCAAATTTTCGTTATTTTATGCATCTGTACAAATACCCCAAATTTAAGGGGGCTAATTTGCAAATTTGCATTTTTGTGTCAACACCCCATTTGTTTAAACAATGAAGGAATCCCAAATATTTTAACTAAACCTCACCCTCATTCCTACATGAATTATTTTTTCCCTCATGTCAAATCTGAACCCCTCATTTAAAGGGGGTCAATCACCACCATTGATTTCACACACACCCTCTCCCTACATAATGTTATGTCCCATCAAACCCTAATCCCCAAAAACCTAGGTTTCCCCACCTACTCACAAGCCCCCACCTCTCTCTCTCCTCACTCCTACACACAACCGTATGAAATTGCTTCTTCTTCCTCCTTTCTTTTTCTTCTTCTTCTCCTTCTTCTTCATAAGAAACCAACACCAAACCGAACCATCCCCCTCCTTCAACCTCCAGCTACCCGACCGGCCCTCTCCGGCCACGGCTCCAGCTCCGCCGGCCTTCTCCCTTACACAGCCGCTCCCCCTCTTTTCTTTTCAACACACCATCAAGAGACTATGTAGTATCAGAAAACCAAACCAATTCTTTCCCCTCTACTCTGCAAGAATGTCGGCTACAACAATGGTGGTGGTGATGGTGATGGTTCTTCCTGTTCTTAGTCTTCTCCCAACCGTTCCTGCCGCTGTTTCGGACCAGGGCCGGGCGCTCGTGTCCGTCAAGTCCTCTTTCAGCAACGTCGCCAACGTGCTCCTCGACTGGAACCAGGACAACGCCGACCACTGCTCCTGGCGTGGTGTCAGATGCGACAACCTCACCTCCTCCGTCGTCTACCTGAACCTCTCCAACCTCAACCTCGGCGGAGAGATCTCCCCGGCCGTCGGCCTGCTCAAGAACCTATAGTCCATAGATTTGAAGGGGAACAGGCTCACTGGCCAGATCCCGGACGAGATCGGTGAATGTGCTTCGCTAGTATATTTGGACTTATCAGGGAACTCCCTCTACGGAGACATTCCTTTCTCCGTATCGAAGCTCAAGCAGCTCGAGGACCTTATTTTAAAGAATAACCAGCTGACTGGGCCTATTCCTTCAACACTTTCCCAATTACCAAACCTCAAAACCTTGGACCTGGCCCATAATCAGTTGACTGGTGACATCCCCAGGCTCATCTACTGGAATGAAGTTCTTCAGTACTTAGGCCTAAGGGGGAACTCTCTCACTGGAACCTTGTCTCCTGACATGTGCCAATTGACCGGCTTGTGGTACTTTGATGTGAGGGGGGAACAACATTACGGGGGAAATACCAGGCAACATTGGGAACCGTACACATCCTCCCAACTCCCCGGCACTGTCACGACCACTCCGGCGACTTATACATCCTCTCCGACTTTTCTCCTCCAACTTCAAGCATCTCCGACCTTCCTCCAGTCTCCCTGCTCCGATCCAACTCTGGTACCACCACCATGTGAGCACTCCTCTCTTCTCCCTCTTCCTTCTTCCTATGTATATATATATGTATATATATATATAAATACGTATTTGTAGTGTATGTGTATGTGTATGTGTAAATGTATAGTGTATTTTCAAATTAGTAGATATGTACATACATAGTGTATATTAGTATATGTATTAATATATTTTAGTACGTATATTAATCCATTTTTGGCATATATATTTTGAGGACATATAAATACAGTATGTTAAATTCTATTTTATATAGACAGATATATACGTATTGTATCCCTTTCCATGAATTATGTTTATATATATATATACAAGTATTATTTTTATTATGTTTATATATATATATATACAAGTATTATTTATTTTAAAGTATATATTTATACATATATCCATTATTGTAATTGATGGAAATTATATATATGATTAGTTAATGAGACGTATATTTATAAATCCCTACTAGATGACCCTAGTTGACTGAGTTCCATGCCTGGCATAGCCCTAAGGCCAGAGTATTTCTATTGTGTGTTAGTGTAGCATCTGATATAATATTATATTTATTATATAGGACTGTTGAATCCTCCAGACGATGCTCTGGGACAGGACATTGGTTTTACCAGCTAAGGACCCAAGGCGAGTACATTCTCTGATTAGTTTCTAATTTATGATATCTCTTATGTTCACTGTATCTAGTGTAGATATCCATGCTCTTGACACGTTGGTTACACGGATTGGTATACACAGATCTCGTCATGAGATGTTATTCCTTATTCATGGTGTAGCTTGTACAAGACTTGTTTCCTTGTTATCTTGTGCATGTACAGACACTGATTTTCGGGGAGACTTGCTACCTCCCTAGGGAATCCCGTGCCATAGCGTACCATGATTGGATCTACTATACCAGTCGGGGGTGGAGAGTATTTTAGTGTAGATATGTGATCATACCCAACTCTACATGCATCATAGCTCACCCCACATCTCACGTCGGGTGCGGCCTGACCATTACATGCTTCATAGCTGTTACGTGTGATTAGCCTGACCTCTACATGCATCATAGCTAACCAACGGTTAGCCTGACTTTACATGAATCATAGCTAATCACATGTAACCAGCCTGATCAAGTTCCCAAGCCGATCACATCTTAAAGCTAGTACTCATACACTTAGTCATAGGTTCTTGCTCATGGACATATTGTTTCTTCTCCTGCATTTACTTACAGTATTTCCAGTATTTCTTTTATTTCTCGTACCTATACATGCTTCTCGTATATTTCCATCTAGAACTGCTACATAGTTTATATCATTAATATAGAACTGCTATTTAGAGATGTACTTTGCTCCTTCCTAACTGGAAAATATTTTCCAGACTGTGACCTTAGTAGACTGGTTTCTGACACACTTGAGGATTGGAAGTTACTGATTGCAGGTATGATTATTTTGTCGTTAGACTTGTCTTGTATTTCTGGCTTGCCTTGATATCTCATCGTGCTTTAGTTTATGTGATTGAGTATTTCTAGCATTATTTTATGATATCCACGTCTCCTTATGGAGTTGGGTATTCACGTGAGTTTGATTAGATAGTTACATGACCTAGACAGCGTTCTATCGCCGATGCTGCGGCGTAGGCTGGACGTACCCACGCACTCGTGCCCCTAAACCGGGTGCGGGTCGTGACAGATTGAACTAGCGGGATATCCGGGCCGAACATATTCGATGATTATGAGGACGAACTCGATGAAATAGAATGTAACTATCACTACCACATTTTTAGATTAGGATATTTTTCTTATTTAGTAATTATTATTTATTCTCGATGAAATGGAACATAACTGTCACTAACACGATCTTGAATTTTGGTAATTAATATATACTTATATTATGTTATATATATTTAAATTATGCTATATATTTAAATTATGCTTATGTTATTTAATTATTGGTTTGTGGGCTAGTCTATGTTTATTTGGACTTGTCATTAGTGGATCTATTACTTAGTCATGACGCTTGAGCCAAACATTAGACTAAGCCATTTTGACCCTTTTTCATAGTTAATTAAGAAGATTAGCTTAATATAGCCTTCATAATTATTCTTCATAATTAAATAGTAGGGGCATGGTAGAAATTTTGTTGTGGCTTAGAGAGAAAGTAAAGGGGGACGGCCATATGAAGGATTCCCATGCCCTCTCCTCTTTATTAGTTCATTTTATTTAGATCCCTAATTGTGTTCTTTTTCAAATTGACTTATTTCTTCGTCAAATTCATCCTAATTCATATCCATTCCCACTCAATTTTATCATCTAAGAAGCATTAGAGCTTGGATTTCAAGGAGCACTTGAAGGAAAAGGAATTGACAAAGGAATTATTTTCTAATTGTGTCCATTGAGCATTTTACTGGGAATCCATCTCCTAATAGATAAATTATGAATCTATCCCTTAACTTAGACTATAATTCATGCATTTAACCATTAGAAATCATCCCTTAGCTTAGGGCTACATATACGATAGATTTATATGACTTGTATTATAAAGTTATATAGTGATTTGTATCTAATTAGGTAGATTTATGAGATTGACACATCAAGTGTGTGTCATAAGACCAACTAGATCTAATTAGACTTAGATCAGGGTTGTGGGACTAGGTACGTATCCATAATCAGACACAAGTATAGCGTATCATAGTATCTTATGAATCGGTGTGATATGGGGCTCTATTTTGGGGATTTTATGTATGCTAGTATTTTTTACCATAATTTCCTTTGTAGGAAGTTTCAATAGTTATATATAACTATATTACATATGTATATTTAGTTCTTATTGGGTATGGTGGATCTTGACACATTAGTTGATAGTGTATCTGAAGTTATTCATCTAGTGTAAGCACAATTAACACTTAGAATTGGTAGAGTTGAATGTGTTAATTATTTGATATATATAGTATGACTAGATTGGTATTATATATGTAGTTAAGTGTGTAGTGAGGGTATTTGTGAGTACTTTGATGAATGTGGGGAGCTTGTACAACTTTGCAAGTTTCTGCATAGTTGAGAGTGTGCACTGTTAAGTATCTGTACCGGGTCTGTGTGCAGCGAGGAGCAGTTGTGAGTGGACTGTTTGTGTATGTGAGGCAATGTGAGGGGGTTCACTGAGGTTATGCAGGCAGCAATTGGCAGCTTGTGTGTACTATTAATTGGGATGGGTAATAGGGTTCTTCATGTACTAGTCAAGTGTGTGTGTGTATGTGTGTGTGTGTCTGTGTGTGTATGTGTATGTGTGTGTGTATGTGTGTGTGTGTGGGTTTGGAGTAAACTGCCAATGAAAGAATGATATATTCAATTGAGAATAGGGTGTACAACATTAGTAAGCAGTAGCTGTGCTGTGATAGGTGGGTTTCCTGAGATGTTATATATTGGATTTGGTTGTGATGTTCGGGATAATGTGAAGGCTTAAGGGTGTCCATTTCCTGTCACATAATGATACATATCAAGGCATTTGGGCTTGCACAGCTCGGGTAAGCTATGCTTTGCTAGACCTGAGCATACCAAGCCTGGCAATCATTGTGGCTTCAGGCATCAGGTTAGAGTTTGAGGTTCCGACATTAGCAGTTTAGATCAGCAGTGGTTAATGCTAGTAAGAGATTATATTTGATTTTAGGAGAGGTATTGCATGTGGTTACCTATGTAATATTGTTGTTAGTGTAAACCTGGGATACTTGATATCCGTATCTTCATATTAGTTAGAGTTATCAGTTGGAGTTAGCAGTTAGTATATAGTATAGAGATAAGTTATGTTAAGATATCAGTTGTAAGTTAGTGTATATCTAGATATCAGTTAACCTATATAAGATATGTTATATATTAGTATATTAGAGATTAGTTAGTACATGTTAGAATTTAGTTATTATCTAGTTGTCTGTTAGTGTAATGTAACAGTTAGCTAATTACTTTTTAGTAATATATATAGTAAGTTAATGATAAGTTAATAACTAAGGTATTTCTTGTACTCTAACGTAATATCTAGTATAAGCTAGTATAATTTAATTGGTGACCAGTATGAGCCTAAAATCTTGGTGTGGACCTACAAGTAGCTAGTTTGACCTAAGTTGACCAAGTTTGACCTAGTTTAGCTAAAATAACCTAGTAATAACCTAGAACGTCATGTTTTAGTTCATTTTATTATTTTTTTCATTCATTATCCTAAAGTGACATGATATTAATATATAGGTATGTGTGACACTAAATTAGATACCGAGTTAGGTTATTTGCTCAAGACCACAGGTGAGTACATTATCTAATAGTTTTCTTATTTGATAGCCGCTATGTTTCATATATTTAGTATTTATATATTTGATTCTTGACACGATGGTTTCACTTATTGGTATACATGAATCTTGATCATGAGATATTATTGGCATGGTTACTCAGTGATAATCGTATCATGCTTCATGATTACTCAATGATTACTGTAATATCTTAGTGATTATATAGACCGTGATCATAGTACATGATATTATAAACCGTACAGTTTGATATACGTGTTATAAAGTATCATAATTTGGATCCTTGTACAAGTCATGGGTTGAAAAAATATTAGTTGATATGTGATCATACCTTATAGCACGTGAATTAGTATAGCCCATGATAGTTAGCACATCATATAACTCACACGTGATCACGCTAGCTCACCTTTTATAAATAGACCGTGTTAGGCCCAAGCCGATTACATTATCCTACTAATATTTTAAGGCACATATATATATTGTTTACTCTATTCCAGTTCCTTAAATTATTGTTCCTCACCATATTGTTATCAGTTCTAGCCATTATTTATCGTGATTCTCTTTCTCGTGATATATGCTAGTTCAGTTACTTCTATCATTTATGTTCTTTTCTATTATTGTTTTATAGTTTCTGTCAATTATTGGAACTGCTATTTAGGTTGTACTTTACTCCAGTCCTGACTAGATTTTTTTTTCAGATAATTTATTAGAGGACTAGTATTCTGAACACTATGGGACACAAGATGGCGAGCCAATTGAGTTATCACCCAAAGATATGTTTAAGTTAGTTCCAGCAGTTGATGAGGCATAGTTAGTTTATTCTTGATATTGTATATGACAGTTAAATTTTGGCATTGTATTATTATTTGAGATCTTGTGTTGACACTAGACTTGGACTTGTGTTGTATTGTGACTTATCTTCTTTTCTTCTATTCCATATCGTGCCTTATCATTCTCTATTTTTTATTATGATTGAGTATTGTTTATCATTATCATATTATCATATTGTCCTCTATTTGGAGTTGAGATACATAACAGGTACCTTATATATATATTGTGTGAGATATTTAGATAGTATTATTAACCTAGACAATATTCTACTATCGATGCTGTATCGTAGGCTGTACATACACACGTACTCGTGCCCTTACACCTGGTACGAGTCGTGACATATTTTTATGGTGGCCCATGCAGGTATGGCTTCGCAACTAGTACAATATCAATATAGTAGTACTCAGAATTAGAGTATTACTACAATCCTGCTATTGGATATAGGATTAAGGATATAGGATGGGTGAATACTCAATCACTAAAAGAAAATATTTTTATCTATTGATATTACTAACTATATTATTTAAAATAATTGCTTTCTTTGGAATATTACTTTCCTTCCTTGATGCTATCATATCTTATGCTATATTGATTTCTTTGTTGAATCTGCCTTGAGGATGCCTCTGAAGACTCGATCAAAGTGCTCTAGTGCAGTTTTGGGGAGTTCTGTTACTTCGTCACCGCAGATAGAGATATCAATGACTGTTCCATCTTCTTTCCCTTAGATGATTGCTTCACCAGTCTAGGTAGGTATTTTAGCAATAGCTTTTTGGGAAGATCCACTAACAGATCCGAGGACTGTTCCATAAGTCATGGAGGATCTTCCACCACCACTACCCATGCCAGCACACGGGACATAAATGTTTTCTATATTCTTGGAAATGATAGCGGTGATGCAGAGACAGACAGACGCACTACGCCAGGGCTTCTAGAGTGCTCACCAGTTAGTACTAACTGCTGAGGAGAGGGTAGCACTTGTTTAGCCATAGACCATACCACTTTATCCCGCACCATACCAACCGAGGCTGGGTACCATCATTGTTTTCAAAAGGATGGGGCCCAAAGACTTCAATGGCATCAAGGGGATATTATACACGGACGATTGGATCGAGGACATCGATGGGGCCCTGAGGCTAAAAAAGATTCCAAAGGGCCTACTGGTGGAAGCAGTGTGCAGCCAGATGTTCGACATTGTACTGACATGGTTCCTCTCAGACCCAAGGATCGCAGCACCAAGACAGACTTGGGAAGCTTTTAAACAGCTTTTTAAGGAGAACTTCTTTCCAGATGTGGCTTTGAGTACTTTAGAGAGCCAATTCCTAAACCTCATCTATGGGAGCATGATGGTGGACGAGTACGTAGTGGAGTCCTGAAGACTAGACAGATTAATAGAGGGACAAAATCCTCTAAGGAAGGCCCAAAAGTATCAGAAGGGTTTGAACTGAGAGATCAAATCTCTTACTAGAGGACACCATATAGCGATATTGAGGATATCCTGATGGGCGCACCGAGAGCAGAAGATGACTTGGAGCTCAAATCTAAAAAGATGCGAGATACATCAGGAGGAGCTAGTAGTAGTACGAGACCAGCAAAATAACCCTACTTCCAGTAGTAGAGGTCCTTCCAGCAGCCGAGGCAGCAGTTTCATGCACCATTATAAGCACCTGCACAACAGACATACCAGGCCCTGAGACTAGTACAGCAGGACCCGCATTGTACTCACTGTGGAAAGATTGGACATACATGGGAGGTCTACAAGAAGAGGCTTGGAGTATGCCTCTATTGCGGAGAGCTATGCTACCAGTTGAGGTAGTACCTAGTTACTCCGGTTCGAGCAGGCTAGGAAGAAACACCATTACATAGAGCACCAGTGAGACCACCTGTGGGACAATAAAGGTGACCTCCTTTACAGACTCAACAGCAGTATTTTCTACAACACCAGAAGTAGCAGAGAAGTGCACCACGAGGGCGATCTTTCACCATCGTAATTGAGGATGAGAAGCTAGGCGAAGATTTGATATCAGGTTCAGTTTTTCTTGATTCTATTTCAGCTTATGTTTTATTTGATTCTGGTGCTTGCCATTTTTTTATATCTATATCTTTTGCTCTTAAGCATCGATTAGAGTCTGAACCTTTGGCTAGGACTTACAAGATCATAATTGGGATAGGGTTTATCCTAGTTAGTGATGTTTGTAAGGATCAAAGAGTTATACTGGTAGGCCCGAAGTTGAGCGCATGCTTACTCATAATGCCACTTCCAAGCTACGATATTGTACTCAGGATGGAATGGTTGAATAGGCACCATGCTAGTATAGATTTTTGTGGAGGCAGAATTTTGTTTCGACTGTAAGAAGAGCCAAAGTTTGAGATTGTTGGAGAAACAGCACAGCAGAGCGAGGATGCCATCTGTGGATCCATGGTGGAAGAGAAGGACTTGGCACATCCGTTGATAGTAGAGTTCATGAATATTTTTCGGAGGAGTTGCCGAGTTTGTTGCCAGACCGAGATATTGAGTTCTTTATAGATTTTGTACCAGGAGTGGAGCCGATATCTCAGCATGTCTATAGAGTTAACAATAGTGAACTAGTAAAATTGATTAAACAGGTGGATAAGTTACAGGAAAAAGGCTTTATTTGATCCAGTTCATCACAATGGGATACCCCAGTATTATTTGTACCGAAGAAGGATGGGTCGGTATAAATGTGTATCGACTGCAGAGCTCTGAACAACATTACTATCAAGAACAAATACCCTTTGTCGAGGATTTATGATCTCTTCGATCAGTTGAGGGGAGCGAAGGTATTTTTGAAGATAGACTTAAGGTCAGGTTACCACCAGGTGAAAGTGAAGAAGGAAGATATTTCGAAGACAGCTTTTTGGACTCGGTATGGCCAGTCTGAGTTCATAGTGATGCCATTTGGGTTGACCAATGCCCCGACAGTATTCATGAATTTGATGAACAAGGTATTCCACCAGTATCTCGATAAGTTTATGGTTGTATTTATTGATAATATTCTAATATATTCGAAGACCCCAGAGGAGCAAGAGGAGCATCTAAGGATAGTTATGGAGACTCTCAGGAAGGAGAAGCTTTATGAAAGGCTTTCGAAGTATGACTTAATCCTTGACAAGGTTGAATTCCTTGGTCATGTGATCATAGGTGATGGGATCTTAATAGACCCGAAAAAAATTTCAGCAGTAGAATTGTGGGCTACTACGAGTTCACAGGCAGTGATCAGGAGTTTTCTTGGGCTAGCATATTATTATAGGAGGTTTATATAGGACTTCTCCAGGATTACAGAGCCGATGACTAGGCTGACCAAAAAGAATGTAGAGTTTGTCTGGACCGAGGAGAGTCAGTCCGCTTTTTAGGAGCTGAAGAAAAGGTTGACGATGGCTCCAATTTTGACGTTGTCATCAGGAGTAGGTGGATTCCAAATCTATAGTGATGCTTCAGGGAAGGGTTTGGGTTGTGTCTTACAGCCGAATAGGAAGATAATTTCCTATGATTCCAGGTAATTACTTCCTTATGAGAAGAATTACCGTACCCATAATTTAGAGTCGACAGCGGTTATTTTTGCTCTAAAGCTGCAGAAATACTATTTGCATGGAGAGCATTGGAAGATATTCATAAACCACAAGGGCTTGAAGTATGTATTTACCCAGATAGAGCTAAACATGAGAAAGTGGCGGTGGTTGGAGTTAATGAAGGAATTTGATATATCATTGTAGTACCATCCAGGGAAGGACAATTTAGTCACTGATGCCTTGATCAGAAATCCAATGGCTATGTGCTTGATTACGGACATATATTTATCGGCCAATCTTGAGAGCTTAGGTATTAAGGTATTGGTACCAAGTATTGAGATGCAGATGTGGGGATTCGAAATATAGTCAGAGCTGATGGACAGGATTTGAGCTAAGCAGTATGATGATAAGTCTCTGAAGAAATAAGTTATTAGCCTAAAATAATCATAAAATTTTTAAAAAATTCTATAAAATATATTTGATTATTTAAAACCTAAAATAAAAGTTTACAATATTTATAATTATTTTTGACACTAAAATAAATTTTTAAAAGCCCTAAAAAAATAGTGTTACTAGTTTTAATTAACCAAAAATTATAAAAAAATCTTAATAGCCCCAAATTAACCTAATAACAATATTTAAGCTAAAATTTCAGGATATAGAGGTTACAGTTGTGCCATTGCTATACACAGTAAGATGTCAACAACAGCAATAAGAGAAACATGCAGCAGTAGTAGCGCTTCATAGCAATAGTAGTAGGCAGTCCCAGTTTAGTCCAACTGGAGGCTTAGCTTCAGTTATGTGTTGGTATGATAGGTCAAGGTAATATTAGAATGGATTAGAGGCATGTTAGTATGTTGGTAATATTCGAGTACAGGTAAGTGTATATGTATATAGTAAGTAGTATTAGTCTGTAGAGTATTAGTTAGGGGTATGCCAAGAAGGTGGGATGCCAAGTGTGGTACCAAGGTAAGTCACATGTTATGACTATTTGAGCTAAGATATTATTGATATGTCCATCGCCAAGGTTAGTGGTTCATAAAAAAGTTAAGGGTAGTATTCTATATACTAAGTTAAGGTTTGGTTACGTTTTAAGCTATTTAGTAAGGTATTGACTAATTGGCCTTATTAGGACCTAGAAACCTAGGTATAGACATAGTTTTAGCCTAGAAATCATATTTCAACATAGTTAATAATAATTATCATTCCAAATTATCATTTGACATTGATATCTTATATTTCGTTCTTTGTGACTCTATTTTGGACATCGATCCTTATACATTTCTTAGGACCACATGCGAGTACATTCTCTGACAATTTTTGTTATTTTGATGTTTACTATGATTCTAGTCTTGTAGTGATATATTTGATTCCTGACTCAGTGGATTCACGGGCTAGTATTATTAATACCTGTCATTAGGAGTCATGATTGGATCCATCATACTAGCCGGGGATGGATAAATATTAGTTGATTATGGGTTTATACCACACTTTACTTATGCATAGCTCACCCTCCCTACCCGAGGGTGTAGCCTGATCTTATCACTAGTGCATAACTTTCCATATATGATTGGCATGATTCCTTTCCTGTACTTATGCATAGCCAATCATATATGGATGAGCCTGATCTTGTCCCAAGTCGATAATATAATAATTAATATTTCAAGCCACTTAGCTAGTTTTATCATTGCTCTATCTCTGTTCATACTTGCTACTATCCACATTTACCTACTTGTTCATTACCAATACATTTCAGTAAAATAATTATATATTCTACAGTTCTTTACATTCTATTATTGCCTTTCCATCATGTGTATTCATTGCAACTATTTTATAGTCTTT
Source organism: Iris macrosiphon (assembly GCA_036927795.1). NCBI lineage: Eukaryota > Viridiplantae > Streptophyta > Magnoliopsida > Asparagales > Iridaceae > Iris > Iris macrosiphon. The sequence continues at coordinate 152,700,577 of JAYESA010000019.1, read as the reverse complement.
ATCAATATAAATGGCACTTTTGTTAGTTTTTGTACTTGCTCCTTTCATGACTGGATAATATTTTTTAGAGGATCTGGAGGACCTTTGTCCCACTGATTATGGACATAGAGTAGATGATGAGTATTTCTAGGAGATTCTAGAGGAACCACTCCTTATAGGAAAGATACCTCCCGTAGTTATCTAGTAAGCACTGAGTTTTATTTGTGTATTTGGATTATTCCAAACTTGATAATATGAGTTATATTATTTGAGACTTATTTGTGTTGAGATAGCTAGACTCTTAGACTCTGATTTGGCTGAGTTATATCTTATTCTCCTCTTATGGTTCTCATATCTTTATCGTGCCATTTATCTTCCTTATAGTTATTATAATTGAGTATATGGTATGAGATTCCTGATTATACATTCATTATATTGCATTTAGAGTTGAGATACATTGACAGTTTATGATATCATATATTATGTGAGATTGTTAGATAGCTAGTTTGACCGAGATAACGTTCTTCCGTCGATACTGCGGCATAGGATGGGCGTACCCACATACTCGTACCCTTATTTTCGGTACTAGTCATGACATAACTCCTACGATCCCATTTCTACTTATTATATTCAGCTTCTCTGGCAATGCCTCAAACTTTAATCCAATACGTGTCGTATATTGTGTAGATATAAATAAGTATGATGCTCCTAAATCAAAAGATGTAACTAGAATATTTCCTGCCACCATGTCACCTGACGCCATAGCTTCTTCCAGAGATAAGGTGAATGCCTGCCCTTGGCCTTGTCCAGCTCCATGTTGCTGCCTTCCCTGGTGTCATTGTTCCGGTCTCTACTGATTCTGCTGCTACTGTTATCGATAAAATTGTGTCTTTGTCAGCAACGGACACTAAGCTACAGGTCGTACCGGTACTGTTGGTACTCCTTGCTGCATTGCCCTTGGGGCTAGCAATTCACGAAACTGTTGTGCTGGCCCTCTTGGCCTTTTTATTAATGAATAAGTGGCAATCTTATGATCGGGGCTTCTACATCTCAAGCATATTCTATTATTTACCTAGAAAATATCCTGGGTATGATCTCCCTTGCCACAATAAGTACAACCTGTCGACCTTCCCTGCCGCTGTTGCTGTTGTTGCTGCTGCTGCCTCGGTTGCTGCTGCTGAGTATGTACTATCACTATCGAGGTTACTGGCCTCCTCTGTGTCACATTATAGATGCAAATGATGAGAAATGGTTATGACGTCTGTGGTACTGGTCCTGTCGTGCTACTCTATCCTTGAGGCCTCTTCAGGTCTACTATTCTTGCTGCCATACTCGAAGTGGTAAGCTCAACCCTCTTGGCCGCTATTAATCCTGCCTCGAAGGTCTGATAGTCATGCACCTCTACCATAATTAAGATATCTAAGTGAAGTGTCTGCTAGAACCTCATTGTTGTCTCCAACTATGTCGCTACCATGGTTGGAGCAAATTTGCACAGTCGACAAAACTCCACCGAGTAACCCTTTATTGTCCTTCCAGCCTACTTGAGGTTGGTAAATCTCTGGTGTAGCTCGTACTATGCCAAATCCCAAAGTACTTTACCCAAAACTGGGTTCTAAAATTGTCTGATAAAATAGGATGCCTCATTCATATCTCCATAATAGCCTACCAATCTCTTGCAAGATCCTAGAGCTACAAGCGGACCAGGTCAACCTGTTCCTCAGCCAAAACCTTAGCTGCTGTCAATATGGTCTCAATATCCTTGAGCCAATCATCTGTTGTAATGGCATCCACCGTGCCATCAAAATATGTGGGAATTAGTCTACAAAACCTATCAGATGCCCAAGAATCTTTACTGTCGCCTCGTTTCAGGGTCGTCTACAACCCTTGGTTCAACATGACATTCTATTTTTGCTGCTAAACCACCATTTGATATTGTTGGACATCCAATATTCCTCAAATAATTTCTAGTAAGGCCGGTGTATCTAGTACTGCCTGTACTACGTGAGGTACGGGAACACTTGGAGACTGCTGCTCTATCACATTTATCGTGGGCTCCACTTGGATCCCTAGCTGGGTTCTAGAAGAATTTGTTCCACTTTCAACTCTGTCTCTCTTGTTGCTGCAATATCTGGTGGAGGGGAAACCCTAAAGAAAAGCACAAAAAACATCAAGTACATGACGAGAAGGAACAAAAAAGAAATTAATCTGAGAAATTTCAATCTGAGTATTAAAGAGGACGAATTATGAATTTAAGAAGAATCATGTTTGATTAAGACTCCTATGACAATGAAACCTCATAATTCTGTAAAACAAACTTGCATGGGCCACCACTAAAACCATGTCACGTCCAGTACCATAATACGGAGAAGGACATGGCCAACTACCCCGTAGAAGTTACTATACGTCGTACGTCGTTCATGGCTGTAACCAGATAAGGGGGTACATGCTATAATCAAGCCTCCTAGGGTCAAAAAATTCTATGTTTCAATCATTCAAATAAGAAGCTTTAATATAGAATACTTGAGAATAAGCAGTAAGACGTCCCAAATGCCACATCAAAATATTTTTTAGAGATCTGACGGTATTAAATGATGTGTCCGATGCAGGATTCTAGTATATATGACAGTGAGTCTACTACAGTCTGAATATATATAGTTATATAAGGAACTAGTGTCCGGATTTGCCGGCTAACAGGTGCCGATTGGCTAAACACCCAAAATAATATAGTTTACAAAAGACGAACAGTCAATAAAGTTACCCACTCGTTATCTTCGACGGCCATATTTTTGGTATACGCCATTTGTCGAGAAAAAGTACCCTAGATCCTCGGGTGCTGAATCAAAACTTGGCCATGCAAAACTAGTTGGGTTAAACCCCAAATAGCAAGTACCATAAATGAAGCACAAAAAGAAAAACAAAACCCAAGCATTAAAAAATAATATATATATATAATAGTTCTGTGTCGTAGCGTAGGTCCATGGTATATCCAAACAAGGACAAGGGTTAAATCTCTCACACTATGATAGTCAATTTTCTTAAGCTACTTACAAAAAATACAATCAGAACCAAGTCCAATTTATAAAATTGGCTAATCACTTGTACGGCTTTCTATTTATAGAGTTTGAGGTATTATCAGAATAATGCATAATAGGTATCCTCAGATCACGCAATTTTTGAATAAGAGCCAAATAACAAAAAATACAGATATTTTACGAGATATACCAGTTTTTCATAGGGCTACTGCAATAAAAATATGGTATTAGCGGTTTCAATGTTTCTATAGTAGAACAATGGCTTGGCATATTATAGCAGGTCAGATACTGCACTACACTAATATAGATGATATATTGTATCTGTGGTGGCCAGTCCATAGTGCACTAGATATGGGAAGGTTCATTCGCATGATCCCGGGATACCATTTCCTTCCTATATAACTACCACTTTTAAATTGCTTAATTAGCCCTATATTGCGCTCAAAAATCTCAAGGCATGGCCACATGAGAATTTTTCTTAAGATGTGGTACAAAGTATGAGCACACTATAGATAAGAATCAATGGAAGTTTAATTTAGATTCACCCAAGCGTGTATATAACATTCAATAAATCAATATCCTAGTCATGCTTTGGTACTCGACTCGCATATTAAGCCCGTGCCGGGAAAATAGTATATTTATAGTATCACGGGTTTAAGATTTTGGAGGTATTCTTGATGAACATCCCAAATATAATCACTTTAATACGTAACACGATATATCGTATCTTAGCGCATATTAGATCAAGAACTTTATCAGGCAATAATAGTATCAGTACAGATACATTATTCGAGTCCAATTACCAATTATCATTGGGTCACATAAATCTTGATCACATTATAACACTAAGCTTATGTCATGCACATAGTTGGTTAGTCACTATTCACTTAGTCTGGTTCACTGAGGAAAAACTCAAGTCCAACACTTATTCATGCCATGTATAAAGCCAATCTTAGCATATGGTCATGTCTAGCATAAGGTCTGGTTTCAAAGTCCATTCTACCTTAGAATCATAACACAAACAATACCAAGATAAACCATATGAAGGATGATAAGAAACATTCCAAAAATGATAAGTGAATACATAATAAAAATGCTACTTGCGCACATGGGGTCGATAAGGATAAAATGCGTATAGAATTGTACGCATGAAGGTCAGGCACACAAAGTTTAATAAATCACAAAAGGGGTGGCGCGACAACACACTAAAACAAGGTTGACGTACAAACTCACTGAAACAAGGTTGGAGCACAAACTCACTGAAACAAGGTTGGCACACAAACTCACTGAAACAAGGATGGTGCACTTTCGCAAGAAAGTGCACTAGCTACAAAGTGGGTGGCGCACATTGTCAAGTTAACCAACACAACGAACTTGACAAAAGTGCGCGGACAAGAACAAGGCATGGTTTCAAATAAAGTGCCCAAGAAACAAGCTAAAAGAAAAAATACATAATCCACGGTCAAAGCTCGACAGTTGAAAAACTCGTCAGACGAGGAGCATGCAAATCAATTGCATGGAAATCGAGAAAGCAACCAAAAGTTTGTCCTTAAGAAAATGAAGAGGGAAGAAAGTGTCTCTGATTAAACATAGAAAAAGTCCGTCAGATTGTCAAATGCAAAAAAAGTGCGCTGACTGATTATGGTATATTTTTTCTATGATTCCTAGGAAGAACTTTGATAAAATACACACAAAGTGCGCCAACTGAGTTTTTCTCTCGAAAGTGCGCTACTGACACAAGTAGTGTGACTGGCACACTTTTGCTAGGAGACTGAGTAAAGTATGATTAGTACACATGAAGACTTGCGATAACACACCAATGCACCGAAAGTGAAACATGCGTATTACTATGCCAAAGGGGCCATCTTGAACACACTTCATAAGGTACAGTTCTTCTTCTCCAGTCAGTAATTTTGGTATACATATTGTATCAAGTTTTGGCACTGAACTAAGTTAGACTCGAAATCAAGCACGGCCAAAAGTAAAGTTACATAAAATATGGTACTCTACAATATGAGCTAATTAGTTTTTTTGAAACACAAAGTTTTTTGGGAGATCAAACCCTTAGAAAATAAAAGTGAACCCATAGACCCAAACTCAGATACATGCAATTCCAACCAAAAAAATAAAGAACAACAAATATTAAAAATGAAGGGGGTACTCAGTGCTAACAATATGAGCTTGAAATAAACTAGAATCATAAGAACTAAAAGCATGCAAAAAATTTTGGTTCTTCTTCTCGTGCAAGATGTACTAGCCTGCGGAGGGAGAGAAAACTTAAGGGAGATAAATGGGAATATATATAGGCTTATGCTTAAGATGTGGACCTTTGGATGACTCAAACCCATCTAAGCCATATATTCCACCAACCAAACCAAACCTACTCACTCCACAACTTTCGGATCCGGTCTAAACAATGGCCGGGCTAGCAAACATTGTGTGCCAAATTAAGCCAAAAAGAAGTGCACCAATGTGCACTGGGAAAGGGGGATGACAACCTGTAGCATGGACAAATGAAACATAATAATGCCTCAAAATCATTGGGTAGTCTTTTAACTCTAAGTTAATATGCATAATAAAAATAAATGAATAAATAATGACACATCTTGTCGTTGCACCCATGGCTTATTTGACAGACAATTTACTAATATAAAATAATATAAAAATAAATAACAGAAATCAAATATTCATAAAGAATATAAATAAGAAATAATCGTGGTAATGTATACTTGCCTGGCAAAGGTTTGGTGCTGAAATAACGCAAGATAATAAGTGCAGCAAACCAGGAAATACCAAAGCTAAACAAATATCTTCGAATACTGAAATAGATATCACCAACAGTCTAAAAATAAGTGAGTTAGAAAAAAATACTACCCTTTCATCCAATTTGGACACATGAGCTAAGAAAGTTATTTCGGGTCAAAGTGGGATCCACATGTAGGCCACTATGCACCTAAATAAAAGCCAAAGGTAAAGTTTCTAAATATGATAAATTATCTGTCAAATAAATCCTAAGCAACGATATAAACTCAACGGTATGTCCGGTTTTGGATTCCGGCGAGATGATCACAAAATCGCTTGTCAAGTCGAATCATGGGGCTCACAAAATGGCAATTCGTCGACTATCTCGGAATCCGATGAAACTCGGGTCACAAGATAGGTTAACCATTGTGAGTCAAGTGGCACAAGTTTCGTTGCGATCCGATGAGCGTACAAAAATTAATATGGTAATTTTCAAAATATACATATGGGGAACTTTCGACTGATTCGGGTAGATTCTGGCATACACACGCGTCTAAATCAACTTTCGCGAAAGACCACATGTCTGGATAAACTATATCCGCCTTTCGTTACAATTGGTACGCGATTAGGGGATACCGTTTTGGCAGGACATACTTCGTATGGCAAGTTTTTTATTGTTTTGTAAACTATTTTTCATGATTTTAAACTAGATTTTCACTTGGGAATTATAACCGTTATTTCAACGTAATTACATGGTCTTAATCCTGGTCATATAGGCTTTGTATCCGAAAAAGAAGAACAAATTTTATTCAACAATTTGGAAGAAATTAGTCTTCCAAATAGGGTTTTGGACTAATTTTAAGTCCTATTTTGGATAATTTTTCCTCGATTTTTAATGTAATTTTTCATTAAATTAAAGTCGATTCAATTAAAACTAATTAATGGTATTCGAAGAGGGTAAGGTTGTGAGCATACTAGAGAAAGTGGATCGAAAAACAATAGAAAAACGAGGGAGAAATATCAATGTGAAAAGGGGGGTTCGGGCTACTGTGCTGCGCGGGTGTGCTGCTGCTTTGTCAAGCGACGGCGCTGCCGTTCGCACGGCTGCTCGGGTTGCGACACTGGCGCTTATGGCAAATGGCCAGGGGGATCATTGTCCAAGGGCATCATTGGTTGGCGTTATAGTCTAGGATTAGGGTTTGAGTCTAAAGTATATATATATATATATATATATATATATATGGGTAAATGGGATATAGGCCATTGGCTCATATTCCTATATGAGCCATACATATGTGGACCAATATGACTGGATTCTTACATCCCATGTGCACTAGTACACTCCCTTCCTAATAGTCCACATGTACATTGACTCATGTAGGAATATTAGACTATGGCTCAAATCCCTATTTTTCTATATATATATATATATATATATGTATATATATATATATATGTATATATATATGAAACCTAGGTCGGGTAGAGTTAGGGTTTTGGTTTTTCTTTTTTTAATCTTTTCTTCTACTTTCTTTTATTTTATTTTCTAATTTTATTTTATTATTATTATTATTATTATTATTATTATCATAATCATTATTTTTGTTCTTTTTATTTGCTTCTTTATTTATATTATTTAAATTTATTTATTTACGTACAAAATTTTGTTTATTTCTATTGTATTATTAGCTATATTTCTATATACTACCATGGGTACAAATACCTATGTTATTATAATTATTTTATTATTCTAATTAATTAACTAATAGAAAATAAGGGGTTTTACACGAACTAAAGTCCTCAAATAAGAGAAAAAAGCCGGAAGTTCTCGACTAGGCTTGGGAGTGGTGAGGTAGTTGCATGGTCACGGACAATTGGTTGCACATCTGTAAGAGAGTCCTCGAATGATCTCTGAGGCATAAAAATCATGTCATCCCTAGAGGACTGCACTAGCTTGAAGTTCTTGTGTGATAGTTAGCTGAAGTACTGTCAAATGAGTACAGCATGTCTAGCAAGGCTTGCCACCAAGCTGGAAAGACAGTCGACTCGTCGGATGGTATGGGACGCCTATTAAGGGTCTTAATCGAGCTGGAAAGACAGCCGTTCCACCCCCATAAAATGTCCAACATGGTTAGCAGATCCAGTGACCATCATATAGATAAGTCATGCATGTATAGAGGCAAACTACGTACAAGGAGAAGGGTAACACAATAGAGTTCGATGCATGGCCCATCCCACATTAGAAGAGTGGATATACGATTCACCTTGTAGTTTAAGTAATTCATGTCTATTTCTAAGACACCGTTCGAACGACACTTTGAGTTACATAGATGTTCTTCAATACATAGTATATGCTTAATTATATTAATGTACATGACAGGAAAGGCCGAATGGTAAGAAAAGGGTAAGATGAACTCATTTATTTTACCGAATGAAACTCTTGTTTCAGACACGAATATATGTTTTACTTTTACTATAACCTAAAACTGATCCTAAGGCAATGACTAGAAATATAACATAATCAGTCGATGCACATAACAAATGAATGTGGTTGTTTATGGCATGGGCAAGATGTCACGCCCCAGTCCCAAATACGTAGGACTAGGAACATGTAAGCATGCCAGCCGCATAGATATAGCAACTCCAATATATGGAAACCATAACCCATACGTACGCTGTAATATGAATATAACTCACATATGGTATATATAATGTCATAAGTCACAGATATGCTAATCTCATCTACACAACAAGTCATAGAAAAGAAATACTAAACTAGAATAAGGAGTCTGAAATATCTAAAATAATAGTCGGGTGGAGACAAATCCACTACCCATGACTATATCCAAAACTAAAATGAGAGAGGAGTATAAAGTCTCCAATGTAAAATAATTGAAGACAAAAGTGCATCAGCTAAAAGAATCCATCGCCAAATAATCAATGATGCTCAGAAGGTAAGACCTCCTCGACAGAAAATAATGCGTCAGGTCCAGGCCCGTACTCCTGCAAATACTCAAGAGCAGATAAACCTGGCAGAGGACCAGGTCCTCAGAGGGACGTAACAAGATACAGAAAATACAAGCCAATTTGAATACAGTAAACATGCATATTGTTTGAAAATAGATAAGTATGCTGTACAAGACAATCTATATGAATGCAAATGAGGACAACTTTTCGACGTATGGGCAAGGGTAGTCTACTCGATCTAAGCCTCATAACTCACACACCCGTCTAGAATATCAGAAATCGATATACCTCTGGGGTAGCGACCAGCACGACTCTACAGAAATCGACATACCTCTGGGGTAGCGACCAGCGCGACACACGCCCGTAGTGCGAACTATATACTACGGTTTACCAGAGTGGTTAAAAGCCCATACGCCTAATGATTGTCCTTCCATGATACTAGGTGCCATGTGTGTGTCAACATATCTAATACATAGTAATGACTGGAGTAAAACTACACATGCAAGAACTATACAGAAATGAAATAAATAAAAAGAAATATAAATAACATGCAAAGTACTGTAAATAATTTGGCAAGGTATCTTGCCTGGGGTCCTGCTGCTGGTATGAATCAGAGTCCAAGTCACAGTCCAAATAGCCTATGTATTACAAATTTATCACGTCAAAAGATAATTTATTTTAAATTATTTAATTCTAGAATAATTACTCTAAAATCCTATTTTAATCTTATTATTCTGATTTTTATGTTAATTCCTAAATTTTGTCCAAAGAAACTAAATTTTATCAACTCGAGACTCATGGCACGCAAATCGAGACGATTTGTTGACCAAAAAGTCAACCGACACAAACTTAACTTTCATGCATTATTTCCTGTAAAATTCAGCGTCAAAAACATGCTAGAATTTACATCTCGTCCGAATTCAAATTCGTTTGGGAATTATGACACATACAAATTTTGTATTGTGCACCGATGGTTAAATTCTAACCTAGAAGTTCTACAGAATTAACAGTATGTAAATAATTCGAATTAAATTCTGAGAAAAATATATGTCGATGATCTCGACATTAGCTTTCCGAAACTTTAAACGGTTCATGATTCTGATTCCGAGTTCTCCCGAAATTGCAAAAACATCAAAATACATCTATTTTTGGACATGCTGTGCTCTATGAATTTTTTAGAATATAATACTAATAATTTAGAAAAAAAATTATATAATCAGAAATCTAACCTCATTATCGTTCTAACAAAAAAAACTAGGCCTCGTTTGGAGTCCGGAGCTATGCGCAATGGCTTCTGGAAGATGAAGGAACCCTAGATGACAATTCTCCAAAAATTGGCTGAAGAAAAAAACCCTAGAAATTAATATCTAAACTATTATATATATAGAGGAGAGAGAAAGTACAGCCGCGGCTCACAGCGCGCCACATGGCAGCAATCCAGGGCAGCCCGCTGAGATCGGAGGGTCAGGCACTGACGCGGCTCGGCTCAGCTGAGTCCGAGTCAAACTCTGACTCGGCTCGGCTCGAGGTCGGCTCGGCTAGGCTCGCACCCACTCAGCGGTCACTTACAGGCGGGTCCGGCACTGTTCACTACTGGAGGCTGACAGGTGGGCCCCCTGTTTGCTGACTGGGCAGAATTAATTACTTTTTGGGTTTTCTTTTTCAGAAATTAGTTTTTAATTCAGTTTTTCATAATTAACTCAAAAAAAATGCTAAAAATAATCAAAAAATTCCCAAAAAAATTCTAGAAAATATATTTTCTTATTTAGAACCTAAAATAAAATTTTGGGATATTTTTAATTAAGTTTGAACATAAAATAAATTCTTTAAAGTACTCAAAAATTAGTGTTACTAGTTTTTAATTAACTAAAATTTATGGAAAAATCCCAATAATCTAAAATTGCCTAAAAATAATTCTAAATAAATATTTATATAAGTAAATATACTAAAAAAATTATTTTCTAATTAACTAAGAGAATACTCTAAATAAATTCAAAATCTGTAATAAATATAATAATATAAAATATACACAAATACCTATTTTGGGTGAGGGAGTTTACAATCTACCCAACTTACAACAATTTTGTTCTCGAAATTGACACTAACCCATATTCATAGTGATCACTATAGCTATTACACTACATTGGTGTCTAGCAGGACTCCTAAACTCGTGGTCTGCCATTCTAACACTTTCTCATCTATTGTCCATCCACTATTCTATCATCCTCTAACTCGTCTACACTACCCAACTTACAAGATTCTACTAGTAGTCATATTCTTTGAAGCTATTGTCTAGGTTTGTAAGGTAAATACATTTATTGGGTCGAGAATCTTGGGATACCTGTCTAGAATCTCATAACTATAACTTTTTCCATAATCGTCAAGTATCATAGTCTAATACTGCCACGCCACCTGGCCAGTATGGCTGCAAGTAATTCGACTATTCTACCATAATCGTCTGGCTGCAACTGTCGCTACCTCGCCAATGAATTGTCATAGTCATCAGTTCGTAACAAGTGCCTTCAACTCTTTCTTAGGCATAGTCTAAGTTTTTAGGAAGACACTTAAGGTCTTGACTAACTATTAGGGCTATGATCTAGCTCAAGTGATCTAATAATTTCTACTATACTACATGGTGCTACTTAAGGGTTAAACTAATAAAGAATACTTATATTGTTATAGTGCATATACATATTAAGAACTCATCCTTAGTTATCAAGCATTACTAACACATTTATGTTTAACTAACAAAATAGGGGTGAGGTTGATATCAAACAATTCATAATGGCACGAAAGATACGACTATGATAGGAAGAGTTACGCACGAGATAAGGAATGAATATAAAAGGAGAAGACGAGTCACCCCAAGAGGGCGAGATAAAATAGGGGAGAATACTACTGCTGCTACTCACGTCATCCATTAACATCGCGTGTATGCCATCTGGGTAGAATATACATACATCCTCATAACAGCTAAGCTACCATATATAAAATTCTACAGCTATTTGTACATCTAAGAGCTTGTGTCACAATGGGTTTATGAGTATACAAAGACAATTATAACTAAAAGGTTATACCTGTATCTACAGCTTCCTGTATCTGCTCTCCCATACTTGTCATAATGAGTGCTTGGCCTTGTCTTTGGTTGATCAACTAGGGTCTAGTCCCCTCCATTTGTGCAGACTGTAGAAGCAGTGGTGGGTCCCTTTGGTCTTCTATACTTGAGGGTGTATGCGGTGTTCCTGATTTTAATGCCATAGACCCCGGGTTCTGCTGAGGACATTCTCGAGCTTGATGGTGACTTGATCCACATACCATGCACAATCCCAATCGACGACGACAATCTCTATGAATATGACCTGGTATACCACAAAAGTTACAAGTACGATGCCCCTTGGCTGGATATGGTGCGACACTATTTGGTTGCTGGCGTGTAAAAGGGTGTCGAATGGGTCCTCCTTGATGTATCCTTACTGGTCCTTGGTGACTTCTCAGTTGAATTCCGTTTCCCTTGCTGATGGCCTCCTGAATCCTGGCTTCTGTCAATAACTCGACATAAGAAATCCGGGACTGTGAGCTAGTGTAGTGCTAGAGCTCCCGAGTCAGCCCACGGTGAAACCTCTTAGCCTTCTCTAAGTCATTAGGTATTAGGACTGTGCCATACTTACTGAGACGGCTAAATTCTGCGTCATACTCATCAACCGTCTTGTCCCCTTACTCTAGATGGAGGAACTGATTGTACAATGCGTCCCTTACAGTTTCCGGGAAGTACTTTCTCTCAAAGCATTCCAAGAATTGTTTCCAAGTCTGACGTGTACCCAACTGGCGCTCCATTGATTCCCACCAGTGATGCGCGTTGCCTTCTAACTGAGTCCTCATGCCTATCATCCATAGGTCAGTAGGTAGTTGTGATGCCTCTAACAACTTCTTGGTATTGGCAATCCAGTTCGTGGTCTCCTCTGGACTCTCTTTGCCCTTATATGGCTTAGGGCCCATCTGCACAAAGTCCTTGACTGAACCAACCCGAGCTTGTGGTACTGAAACTAGTACCTGGGTTGGAATAGGGGCTAGTGCAGCCATTCTCTCAAGCGCTGCCAGAAATTCTAGCATCTGCTCTGCTGCTTGCTGCCTCTGTTCCTGTATTATCATCTGAAAGAATTGGAACAGCTGCGCTTGGCCATCTTGCGGTGCTAGTGGAGCTGGAAAAGTCCCATTAGGTATCGTGGAGGGGGTTGATGGAATTGGATTGCTAGTCGGTCCATCCGGTCCGGGAGGAAGAGGTGGTGTTGAGGTCACTCCTAGTGGTTGGTCGTCGTCCCCTAGAGACGTGTTGTCCCCGGTGGCGGCATGCCCGTTATTCAAATTCATCTCTCTGCAAGAGATGGACGAAGGATTAAGAAGAGTACATGAATCAAGCAGGATGCAAGAACTTAAGTAGGACATGTTGGAAGGAAGGTAAGTTATAGTCAAGTGTGGATGAGATCTAAAATTCTAATCCTAGGTGCAGGCCAGCTCAGTACAGTGACGTAACCGAAACGGCTAACTCGACCTGCATGGGCCACCACAAAAACATGTCACGCCCCAGTCCCAAATACGTAGGACTAGGAATACGTAAGTATGCCAGCCGCATGGATATGGCAACTCCAATATATGGAAACCATAACCCATACGTACGCTGTTATATGAATATAAACTCACATGTGGTATATATAATGTCACAAGTCACAGATATGCTAATCTCATCCACACAACAAGTCATAGAAAAGAAATACTAAACTAGAATAAGGAGTCTGAAATATCTAAAATAATAGTCGGGTGCAAACAAATCCACTACCCATGACTATATCCAAAACTAAAATGAGAGAGGAGTATAAAGTCTCCAATGTAAAATAATATGAAGACAGAAGTGCATCAGCTAAAAGAATCCATCGCCAGATAATCAACGATGCTCAGAAGGTAAGACCTCCTCGACAAAAAATAATGCGTCAGGTCCAGGCCCGTACTCCTGCAAATACTCAAGAGCAGATACACCTGGCAGAGGACCAGGTCCTCAGAGGGACGTAACAAGATACAGAAAATACGAGCCAATTTGAATACAGTAAACATGCATATGGTTTGAAAATAGATAAGTACGCTGTATAAGACAATCTATATGAATGGAAATGAGGACAACTTTTCGACGTATGGGCAAGGGTAGTTTACTCGATCTAAGCCTCACAACTCACACACCCGTCTAGAACATCAGAAATCGACATACCTCTGGGGTAGCGACCAGCGCGACTCTACAGAAATCGACATACCTCTGGGGTAGCGACCAGCGCGACACACGCCCGTAGTGCGAACTATATACTACGGTTTACCAGAGTGGTTAAAAGTCCATACGCCTAATGATTGTCCTCCCATGATACTAGGTGCCATGTGTGTGTCAACATATCTAATACATAGTAATGACTGGAGAAAAAGTACACATGCAAGAACTATACAGAAATGAAATAAATAAAAAGAAATATAAATAGCATGCAAAGTACTGTAAACAATTTGGCAAGGTATCTTGCCTGGGGTCCTACTGCTGGTATGAATCAGAGTCCAAGTCACAGTCCAAATAGCCTATGTATTATAAATTTATCACGTCAAAAGATAATTTATTTTAATTTATTTAATTCTGGAATATTTACTCTAAAATCCTATTTTAATCTTATTATTCTGATTTTTATGTTAATTCTTAAATTTTGTCCAAAGAAACTGAATTTTATCAACTCGAGACTCATGGCACGCAAATCGAGGCAATCTGTTGACCAAAAAGTCAACCAACACAAACTCAACTTTCATGTATTATTTCTTGTAGATTTCAGCGTCAAAAACATGCTGGAATTTACAGCTCGTCCGAATTCAAATTCATTTCGGAATTATGGCACATACAAATTTTGTATTGTGCACCGATGGTTAAATTCTAACCTAGAAGTTCTACAGAATTAAAGTATATAAATAATTCGTATTAAATTCTGAGAAAAATATATGTCGATGATCTCGACATTAGCTTTCTAAAACTTTAAACGGTTCATGATTCTGATTCCGGGTTCTCCCGAAATTGCAAAAACATCAAAATACGTCTATTTTTGGACATGTTGTGCTCTACGAATTTTCCAAAATTTAATACTAATAATTTAGAAAAACAATTTATAGAATCAGAGATCTAACCTCATTATCATTCTAACAAAAAAAACTAGGCCTTGTTTGGAGTCCGGGGCTATGCGCAATGGCTTCTGGAAGATGAAGGAACCCTAGATGACAATTCTCCAAAAATCGGCTGAAGAAAAAAACCCTAGAAATTAATATCTAAACTATTATATATAGAGAGAGGAGAGAGAAAGTGCACCCGCGGCTCACAGCGCGCCATGTGGCAGCAATCCAGGGCTGCCCGCTCAGATCGGACGGTCAGGCACTGACGCGGCTCTGCTCAGCTGAGTCCGAGTCGAACTCTGACTCGGCTCGGCTCGAGGTCGGCTCGGCTCGGCTCGCACCCACTCAGCGGTCACTGACAGGCGGGCCCGGCACTGTTCACTACTGGAGGCTGACAGGTGGGCCCCCTGTTTGCTGACTGGGCAGAATTAATTACTTTTTGGTTTTTTTTTCAGAAATTAGTTTTTAATTCAGTTTTTCATAATTAACTCAAAATAAATGCTAAAAATAATCGAAAAATTCCCAAAAAAATTCTAGAAAATATATTTTATATTTAGAACCTAAAATAAAATTTTGGGATATTTTTAATTAAGTTTGAACATAAAATAAATTCTTTAAAGTTCTCAAAAATTAGTGTTACTAGTTTTTAATTAACTAAAATTTATGGAAAATTCCCAATAATCTAAAATAGCCTAAAAATAATTCTGAATAAATATTTATATAAGTAAATATACTAAAAAAAATTATTTTCTAATTAACTAAGAGAATACTCTAAATAAATTCAACATCTATAATAAATATAATAATATAAAATATACTCAAATACCTATTTTGGGTGAGGGAGTTTACACAAGAGGCCTCCCACCCAGTGCATTTAATGTACTTACACCCAATAAGATTGTATTCAGGGTACAGGGAGTAGCTCGTATGGTTTCGAAGATCGCTTGATGCATTGAGGCACCAGACCTTACTTGGCATCTTGGATCGTGGTGCATGGACCTAAAGATCACATATATGAGACATAATTTATGGGAACATCATCCTCCAAAGTGTTTGATTCTAATTGTAAGCCTAAGGGCATATTTATTGTATTGAGAGAGAGAAAGAGCTTGAGCGATTAAAATTCTTAGCCTAGCATCGCTTGTAATATTTACTTCATATCTTTAAAAAGGTTTTTTTTAATTTAATAATTGTGTTTATTCAATATTTTTGCTTTGACGACTCTGCGAACAAGTTATCAATCGACCGTTTTAGTATTTACCTTGCGTGGTCTCTTGCCTTGATGGAAACGTTTGTCCAGGCATTGGCACGGTAATTCTCTTTCAGCGAGGATAATCAATCTTGCGAGAGATAGGGGCATGACAGATTGATATCAGAGCACGACTTTACATCCTTAGCCCTCTTATCGATTCTCTCAGCTTGTTCATTGATGATATAATAGACGCTCTCTCTCGATGCGTTGATGAATATTCCATACAATGAGTCTAAATATTTTGAAAATTTGTGTAGAGCATTATTGGAGAAGATAGTTATGTCATGGCCTTTGTGCCGAGTTATGTCGGACTATATGTGAGCAGACTAGTGCTAGAGTTAGCAAGTTATGTGAGAACCATATTAGCTTTCCCCTAATGCTAGCAAATTAGTGTATGACAATAGAATATTATTCATACAGGATTTACTATGCACACAGCCTTTTGGCTAAGTTGTGTTGGGTATCGCACACCTAAACCCTTTGGTGGGAGCGAGTTTGTGAACGAGAATTGGATATCGTTCGAATAAGGATAAATCATCCTTAGAATGAAAATTGATAGACACATTATCGAATTATCGCTAAGATGAATACAAAGGATTGTGCTTGGATTTGAGAAATAGTTCGGACGGTAGTTAGTATCAATAAGTAAAAATCGAAATATGGCTACGTAGATGATTATTGGTAGAGGTATATAAGCGACTAAGATTTTTTGAGGCAACGAATATGGATTATGCTAGAAAACAAAAAAACGAATCAGATATATGAGTGAACGATACGAACACGATTGAGGATTTATTTGTATGACATAACCCCCAAGTGGTATATGTGATAGCATCGTGAACGAATAAACGATTTAAGGATAGAGTGGGTCTTGAATATTTGTCGTGTAGCTTGAACCCTGAGTGGTATATAGATAGTCTTAGAAATGTTCGATCAAATAAGAATTTTGGGAGTAGCAACGAGTCTATCTGCAAGCGATTTGATCTCATATAGCCTTAGAATGAGTATTGTATAATTAGTGTGAATTGAATGTCTCTTGTAAAGTTTGTTCGGATGACTTGTAGACGAGTTATAATAATAAAAAATAATATCAACTTCGGATTTAGTATAATTGAGAATAGACATGGCCAGCACCTCTGTACCAGGTATAAAATATCGTACGGTGGTTATGGCTATAACTGACAAGGGGGTGCGTACTATACGCAAGTCACTTAGGGTCACACAATACATCTATTATCTCAATCAGTCAAGTAAGAACAGTAAACAAAGAACATATATGACAAGGAAGTTAGGCGTCCCAAATGCCCTACCACAATATTCTAGAAATTAGCTATACAAAAATAAGATAACTGGCAGAGTATCAAAAGTATATGACCATGATCAGCCACAGTCTGATTAATTACAATCATGTAAGGAAACTAAATATAGAAATTTATGGCTAACAAGTGCCGGTGGCTAAACGCCCAAAATCAGTAAAATGTGCAATATTAAATAGGAAATAAGAAACCCACTTGTTTCCTTCAATGACCATCTATCTGGTGTGTACCATTATTTAGGGGGACGTACGCTTGATCCTCGACTGTTGGTGCTAAACCTGACCATGCAAAATCAGTGGGGTTAGACCCCAAATGGCAAGTACCATAAAGGAAGCGTGAGTGAAAAAATAAACTAAGTTATGAAATATATATATATATATATAGTTTTGTCTCATAGTTTCGGTTCATATCCTATCATGATACAATAATCTAACCCTACAACTAAACAAGGACAAGGGTTAGTCCATCTCACTATGATAGCCCATGTCCCTAAACTATTCAACAGAAGGTACAATCATAATCAAGCTCAGTTACAAAATTGGCCAATCAATTGTACGGCTTATTAGGTAGAGTCTAGGTTATTCCATAGGTATTATGCATATAATAGGAATTCTTAGATTGAACCATGTTCTAGCAGGTGCCGTATAGAAAGTTGGTCACATATGGGTCGGATCACATGGCGGCATGGGTTGCATGGGTCGGGCCGTATTTGTTCAGGCAGCATTGGCTCAGGCCGCATATGTCCTATGAGTCGGGCCGCATGGTTCACATGGGTCAGGCCACATGGGATCAGGCCGGATGGGGCACATTAGATGTTTGCTTCCACCAACAGAACATTCAGCCATGGCAAAAGGTTTCAAAAATCAAAATATTATTTTCTTCATAAAAATTTTATTTCAATTCCAAATCAAGTGAACCAAAAGCCAAAACGCCTAAAATAGAATGCTCAATAATCCATAAAACCTAAAATTTTTAAGGTTTTTTAAAATATCTTATTTTAATAGATTAAAACCAAGAAAAATTTTGAACCCATAAAACCTAAAACTTTAAATATAGATCTACTCAAATCCACCCATTAAAAACGAAAACCCTAAGTACTAAAAGTGTTTAGAATCATAATGAGCACATAATAGACTAATAAAATGCAAGAAAAGAGCAATAATAAAAAACTAAGAGGTTTCTCCAAGTAGTGTAAGGTGTACTTTCCTAAATGAAGGAAGGAGAAAATAAGAGAATGAGGAAAGAGAGAAAAAGAATTTAACTTATATAGCTAGGGTTTTCGGTTTAGACCATGGGTTTAACTCATTACCAAACCTACCCAATAATTAAAATATGAGTCTAATTAAACCAAAGAATGGGTCTAGTCTCTTTGACATGCAATCTAATTATCATGCAAACAATAAATAATATAAGCAGGAAAACTAATATATTCCAGATACGTATATCAGGAACGGAAAGTGACATCTCTACCCACCTTAGAAAATTTTTGTCCTTGAAATTCAAACCCAAGACTAGCTAAAGAAATCAGAACGAGCACCACGCTAACTATAAGCTCATCAATACATGAAATCAAATTCGAGCATAAATAAAGAAAATTAGTGTCACAAAGCATGGGTAAACGTATCACAAGATTCGAGATACGAAGGCATAAGAATGAATATACCTTCCGTGTTGAATATGTATGGATATCGAGATCGGATATCATCCTCATGCTCCCACGTCGACTCTCTCATAGGGTAGTGATCCTAAGCTACTCGAACAAGATAAAGAGTCCGATTCTTTTGCATCTTTTACCTTAGGTGCAAAATGGATACGGGTTGTTCCTCGTAAGACAAGTCGATACCAATGACTAGCTCAGAATGGTCAAGGATATGACTCAGATCTGGGATACAAACCAAATGAGACACATAAAATACATCGTGAACCTCACGTAGAAAAGGTGAAAGTGCAAGACGATAGGCAACATCACCTACCTGCTCAAGAGTATCAAACGGACTGACGTATAACGTACTAAGCTTTCCGTGAATCCTGAATCTAATAACTCCACGGGTTGGAAAAATTTGTAAGAACACATGGTTGTTGACACAAAACTTTAAAGGCCTACGATGTTGATCCGTCCAATGTCGATACCTATCTTGCACAACCCGAAATCTCTCTCTGATCTGCTTGACAACTTCTACTGTCTACGTGATCATCTCTAGGCCTAACATCTTTCACTCACCTATATCATCCTCCAATGGTAATTTATACTTTCTTCCATATAATGCTTTAAACGGTGTCATCTGAATACTTGCTTGATAATTGTTGTTGTATAGGAACTCAACGAGAAGAAGGTGATCTTCCCAAGACCCTCCAAAATCTAAAGTACAAACTTTTAGCATATCTTCTAAGGTCTGGATGATTCCTTCTGATTGCCCATCCGTTTAAGGATGGTAGGCGGTACTGAATCTCATCTTGGTGCCGAAACTCTGATGTAAGCTATTCCAAAAATTTGAAGTGAACCGTGTATCTCGATCTGATATAATACTTACTGGGACACCGTATTGTCTTACTATATGTCGCACGTACATCTCTTCTAACTGCTCTTTGGATTGCCCTACTCGAAAAAGAAGAAAATGAGTTACTTTTGTTAGACGATCTACTATTACCCAAACTGCATCACAACCAGTCAGGGATCTAGGTAAACTGGTCACAAAGTCCAACTTGATATTTTTCCACTTCCACTCTGGAATAGGAAGCGGATGTAATAATCCTGCTGGTCTCTACTGGTCGGTCTTCACTTGCTGACATACCAAATACCAAGAAATGATTTATCTCGTTCCACCAGAATTGTTGCTTGATGTCTTGATACATCTAGGTACCTCCTGGATGAATTAAATACAGGGAACTGTGCTTCTTGGTCATTACTTCTTGTCTGATATCTCCATTTGGTATAGAGAGACGATTTCTAAACCTAAGAATTCCATCTTCATCAATCGTCAACTCTTTCTTGATGTCAGACTCACATTCTGCTTGAGCCTCCTTAATCATTACCATAATGGTAGATTGTACTTATAAACTAGCCAATACTCCTATGTCTTACGGAAGTACAATCTTGTTTCCTATTTCACGAAGATATTCTAAGATATGTCGCTGCGATATCAACATAAATGTACTACCTCTCCTTCTAAGAGCATATACTACCACATTTGCCTGGATGGTACTGGAGTTCCACATCATAGCCCTTTATTAATTCTAGCCACCTCTTCTGCCTTATGTTCAAGTCCTTCTGAGTGAATACATACTTTAAACTCTTATGATCCGTAAATATCTCCACCCGATCACCATACAAGTAGTGCCTCCACAGCTTAAGTGCAAATACTACTGCCGCCAACTTTAAATCGTGAGTTAAATAATTATTTTCTTGATCTCGAAGCCGCCGTGATGCAAAAGCTATCATCCTTCCATGTTACATCAATACTCACCCAAGTTCTTTGCTTGATGCATCATAATACACTATAAACCCTCCAGAACCTACTAGAAGCGAGAGAATCGGAGTTGAAATCAATCACTTCTTAAATTCTTTAAATGATGTCGGGTACTCTACTGACCAATCAAACTTAGCCTCCTTGTACGTTAATCGAGTCAGTGGTGCTAAAATTCTTGCAAAGCCAGCTATAAACTTTCTATTGTATCCTGTCAATCCTAGGAAACTATGCACTTCAGCTACTGTCTTAGAAACTGGCCAACTCTTTACGGCCTCAACCTTCTTCGGATCTACTACGACTCCTACTCCAGAGATGAAATGACCGAAGAATGACATGTGATCCAACCAAAATGCACATTTGCTTAGCTTAGCATACAACTAATGTTCCCTCAAAATATGTAAGACCTTCCGAAGATGTTCTTCATATTCCACCTTGCTACTGGAATAATCAAGAATGTCTTCTATTAAAACTACCACGAAATAATCTAGGTATGGCATGAAAATATGGTTCGTCAAATCCATAAATATTGTCGGAGCATTAGTCAGTCCGAATGGTATAACTAAGAATTTATAAGGCCCATATCGTAACCTAAATACTGTCTTGGGTATGTCTTGCTCCCGATCTCTTACTTGATGATACCCTAATCGAAGATCAATCTTAGAGAAAACCTTACTCTTGCTCAATTGATAAAAAAAATTATTGATTCTTGGTAATGTGTACCTGTTCTTCACTGTTACTGCATTCAACTATTTATCGTCGATAGATAACTATGATGACCCATCCTTCTTTTTTACTAGAACCACTAGCTCTCCCCAAGGTGATCCACTGGCTTGAATAAACTTCTTTAACTTTAGTTCTTCTACATGTTGGTATATCTTATCTAACTCTGATGGTGCCATTTGGTAAACTTTGTAAGATATTGGCCCTGCTTCCGAGATTAATTTTATACAAAACTCAATATCTCTTACTGGGGATAACCCTGGTAGCTCTTCTGGGAAGATGTATAAGAACTCATAAACTATCTCGAAAGTTTTGCTTTTGTTATCACTGTTGCTGCGATCCTCTATATATGTAGGTCTCTCACAGATCTGACAAAGGTAAAATATACCATGCCCAGGATACTAAATAATACCCTACCCTTATGGCAATCTATTTTAGCATGACTGTCTCTCATCTAGTCCATGCCTAAGATAACATCAAAGTTAATTATAGGAAACTCGATCAACTATGGTGGTCGTGAATACCCGCAAACAATGATCAGACACACTGTACATATTCTACTAACTCCTACGAGCCCATTAGCAGTGAGTATATTCAACCACTCTGGCAATACCACAAACAATAATCCAATACGTGTCGTAAATCATGTAGATACAAATAAATAAGATCCACCTGATTCAAATAATGCTACTGGAGGATTAGATGCGACAAAGATGTTACCTGTCACCATATCGCCAGATGCCAAAGCCTCTTCCAGAGATAAAATGAAATCTTACCATTGGTCCTGTTGGGCTCCTCATTATTGCATCCCTTGGATACGCAGTTATGGCCTCTTTTGGCCCTGCTATTGATTCTGCTGTTGTAGGTACATCTGAGCTTGCATTAGTAGCGGACAGTGAGCTAATGGCCTTACTAATATTGCTGGCCTACTCTGCTGGACTGCCCCGGGTGCTGGCAGCTCTGGTAACTGTTGAACCGGCCCTTCTAGCCTCTATATCATTGAACAATTGGCAATTCGATGATCTGGACTGCTACATCTTATTTATAAACCATTGTCTTCCCTATACATATCTCTAGTGTGGCCTTTCTTGCCACAGTAAGTACAACCCAACTGTGCTCCCTGCCACCCTTCTTGGTGCTAAATCATTGATGCGAACACTAGGTGATGGTGCGGAAGTCCGTATTATTCCTACTCCTCCTTTTTCGCTCTGAGCATGAGACCACTTCTGGCCTCATGTCCTTGCCGATAACCTCTACATTATAAGCTCGTGCCTCTGAGCTGCTATCAATACTTCTTCATAATTCTAGTAGTCGTGTCCCTCTACCAGTTGTAAAATCTCTAAATGAAGTCCTTGCTGGAACCTCATTGCTCTATCCGACTCCGTAGCTACCATAGTCAGAGTAAAACTACTCTGTCTACAAAACTCAGCTATATATCCATCCACAGTCCTACCGGCCTACTTAAGACCAATAAATCTCTGTTCAAGCTCATATTGCGCTAAGACTCCAAAATATTTAGCCCTAAATTGAGCCCTGAAACTATCCCAAGTGATGGGATGCCTTAACCCAACCTCTACTGATGCCCACCAATCACGGCCAAGGTCTTAAAGCAATAATCGAACTTGATCAACCTGTTCCTCCACCGGACCCATATTGCTGCCAGAATAACCTCAATATCTTGCAACCAGGCACTTGCTATGATGGCGTCCTCTATGCCATCGAAGTACCTTGGGTTAAGTCAAAAAATCTAACCGAAGCCCCTGAATCAGTCCTTCCGCCTAATCCTTGACTCAACAAGATATTCTGCTTTTATTGTCAAAACTGTTGTTGTTACTGTACCACCATCTGGTGTTGCTGTGTAGCAATCATTCCTCAAAGGATCTTCTATAATGTCGGGGTATAAAGTACTACTAGTACTGCTGGTACTACTAGCGGTACGGTAATCTCAGGGGCTGGTTGCTCAAGAAGTCCAACTTCTGGACCGACTATGCCAGCTTGGTAAACAACTGGCTTTAACCAAATTTAACTCTGAACAGGTGCTACCTCCCGTTTTTGCCCAGGGACACCCTGTCCTGCCATACCTGCTGCTCCAGCAAATGAAGAAGCCCTAAAAAAAGGACAAAAAATATCAAGAATATTACGGGAAGGAATAAGGAAATAATTGGTTCGATAGTCAAGCAAGGCTTCAAGAAGAACGAATTCAGGATTTCATTAGCGTATATTTAATTGAGATTCCTATGATCATAACACCCTACAAGTCTGATAAGACATACCTGCATGGGCCACCACTACAACCTTGTCACACACCAGTACTGGAATACGGAGACGGACATGGCCAGCTACCCCGTACAAGGTATAGAACATTGTATGGTGGTCACGGCTGTACCTAGATAACGGGGTGCATACTACAAGCAAGCCACTTAGGGTCACACATCATATCTATTGTCTAAATCAGTCAAGTAAATAAAATAAACATAGAACATATATGATAAAGAAGTAAGGCATCACAAATATCCTATCACAATATTCTGGAAACCAGTTATACAAAAATAAGAAAGCTGACAGAGTATCAAAAGTATATAATGATGATCAACTGTAATTTAATTAATTACAATAATGTAAGAAAACTAAATATCCAGATTTATGGCTAAAAAGTACCAGTGGCTAAACGCCTAAAATGAGTAAAATGTGCAATAACGAGCAAGGAAGAAAAAACTAACTCATTTCCTTCAACGACCATCCGTCTGGTATGCATCATTGTTCAGGAGAAAGTACACTTGAGCCTCGGGTGCTAGCACTAAACGTGGCCATACAAAACCAGTGGGATTAGACCCCAAATAACAAGTACTACAAAGGCAGCACGAGTGGATAAATAAACCAGGTAATAAAATAGATACATATATATATATATATATATATATATAGTTCTGTCTCAGAGTTTCGGTTTATAGTCTATAGTGATACAATAATCTAACTCTACAACCATACAAGGAGAAGGGTTAGATCATCGCACCATGATAGCCCACGTCCCTAAACTATTTAACAAAAGGTACAATCATAATCAATCTCAGTTACAAAATCGACCAATCACTTGTACGACTTACTTGATAGAGTATGGGTTATCCCAGAGGTATTATGTATATAATAGGAATTCTCAGATTGAACCATGTTCTATGTGGTGCTAGCCGAGCCATGAATCGCTGTATAGCATATAGTAGTATGCACCGGTCACTCGTAAGGTCACCGTGCTTAGATTATATAGAACACAATATAATATAATAGTCGGATATTATCTTCCATTAATAAGAATTTAAACAATATCCATGTGGGCCAGCCTTCACTCCCCATATAATGATTGAGGGTGGCTAGTTAAGCACGATCTCGGGATTCTGTCTCTCCCAAAGCTTTACTTGTTTTAGTTGCTTAGTTAATCCTATGGTTAGTTGGAATTATATGGCATAGTCACATGTTGCTCCCTTTATATGTTGTACCATAGTATGAGCACGCTTGATAAGAATCTAATTTGTCACTTAGCAGTTCAATTTGGATTCACTCCAGCATGATACAACAGTCAACTAATCATAGCCACGCTTGGTTATTGACAAACTATCATATCCATATTAGAGGAATTTGGTTTCATCATATGTCGCTTAGTACGTAGGCACACCTTGGTGTAAAGATGTAACATAATCATATAGAAACACATAGTACTTAGGAACACAAAACACATAGTAAGTGTATCAGTACGGATACCAATAGTCGAGTCAAGTTGCCAATCATTGGTAAATTATATGAGTTCTAGCACATAGTTAGGTCTAACACATAGTCACGTAGCTCACATATATTAGCAATTATTAAAATCACACGTGGAAACCTTAAAATTCAAATACCATTTTTTAAGATCAAAACCAAGGAAAATGTTTGGAACCTAATGAAAATCTTAAACTTTAAATGTAGATCTACTCAAATCCACCCGTTATAACAGAAAACACCAAGTAGTAAAAGTGTTTAGAATCTTAATGAACACATAATAGACTAATAAAATGCATGAAAAGAGAAAGATTCAAAAATTAAGAGGTTTCTCCATGTAGTTGAAGGTGTACTTGCCTAAATGAGGGAAGGAGAAAATGAGAGAATGATGGAAGAGAGAGAGAAGTTAACTTATATAGCTAGGATTTAAACTTTGGACTATGGGTTCAAGTCATGACCAAACCAACCAAATAATTAAACCACGAGTCTAATTGAACCAAAGAATTAGCCTAGTCTCCATGACATACAATCTAATTGCCATACAAACTACAAATAATATAAAAAAACTAATATATTCCTGATACGTATATCGGGAACAGGGAGTGACAATGTGTTGAGCAAGTGATAAGGCTTATGTCGAATAAGGATTCAGAGTAATAGAATTAATAAGTTGTTTGAGAAAACTTAGTGGATCTTATGTACGATTTTGAATTTAATCAAATGGATTAAAACTTGAGTTTAAGATAAAATTAACAAGGATCGGTAGGAGTTAGCGTGATGGATGATAACACACATGGAAAATTTAGATTTAGTAGGATATTGCTAGATAGAATTAGGCCGAGTATGGATAATTATAGTTTTGAATTCGGAAGACTTGATATGATATTGATAGTTAAAAGATAGCACAAATTAATCCAAGTTAGAAAATTTTATGGTTTAATGAATTAGGGTAAGTGATAATGGATTTAACCTTGGATTTGGATGAACGATCTTGAATCTAGTTCGAAAGTTAGCACTCGATATCAGGCCTGGATGAGAACGATTATTCTGCTGGAGCATTGGCATGGTGATATCACGTCCAGCTAGGATGATTGAACACACGGGATATCCGGGCCTAACATATTCGATGATTATGAGGATGAACTCGATGAAATAGAATATAACTGTCACTACCGTATTTTTAGATGAGAATATTTTGGTTATTTAGTAATTATTATTTATTCTCGATAAAATGGAACGTAATTGTCACTAACACGATCATAAATTTTGGTAATTAATATTTACTTATATTATGCTATATATTTAAATTATGCTTGTGTTATTTAATTATTGGTTAGTGGGCTAGTCTATGTTTATTTAGACTTGTCATTAGTAGACCTATTAGTTAGTCATGACACTTGAGCCAAACATTAGACTAAGCCATTTTGATCCTTTTTATAGTTAATTAAGGAGATTAGCTTAATTTGTATTAGATTAGAGACTTTCCAATATGGCCTTCATAATCATTCCTCATAATAAAATAGTGGGGGCATGGTGGAAATTTTGTTATGGCTTGGAGAGAAAGTAAAAGGGGACGGCCATATGAAGGATTCTCATGCCCTCTTCTCTTTATTAGTTTATTTCATTTAGATCACCAATTGTGTTCTTTTTTAAATTAACTCATTCCTCCATCAAATCTATCATAATTCTTACCCATTCCTACTCAAATTCATCATCTAAGAAGCATTAAAGCTTGGATTACAAGGAGCACTTGAAGAAAGAGGAATTGGCAAAGGAATTATGCCCTAATTGTGTCCATTGAGCATTTTACTGGAAATTCATCTTTTAATAGGTAAATTATGAATCTATCCCTTAACTTAGACTCTAATTCATACATTTAACCATTAGGAATTATCTTTTAGTGTAAAACCCCCTTCCTAGAAAATCGTATACACCCTTTATTTGTTAATTATTAATTAAATTGTAGTAATTAGGTCTAAATAGGAGAAATAGATTTTTAATAATTTTTATGTTAGGTGTTCGGGCACTTGTGGGACCATCAGGAATTTTTTTGGAATTTATTCCATATAGGAGACCCCTTGAGCAGTTGCTAGCCTAACGATGTGCATTACCCTAATCTATAAATTTTTCTTATGAGTATATATATAATATATATGTATATACAAATATATATATATGTATATATATATTTATAAAGGAAAAAAAAAGAAAGTAAAAGAATTAAAGAAGAACTAATAATAATAATAATAATAATATTAATAATATTAATAACTACTCTTCTATCAGCAACTTTAGCATTTTGCTAAAGTTCCTCTACAGCAAACTTGTCATTTGACCGCCCACTTGTCATTTGACCGCCACTTAATTCCTAGCAAAGTGCTGCAATACTAAGACCACAGAGCCTTCAGCCAACTTGCCAAAGACCCGACCCTTCATCCGCGGAACCCGTCCGCCCCCTCTTTTCCTCCTATATATATATATATATATATATATATATATATATATATATATATATATATATATAGTTAGTTAGCTCTCAAAACCCTAACTTAATTTTCAAACCTCCTCTTCCCATATAGAGCCGTCACCGCAGCCAGAGAAGCCCCACCAAGCCATCCAACCATCCCGACGACGCCGACCTCGCATCCTGCAGAATCCTACTCGAAGCACCTTCACTTCGGAGTGATTTTCCGTCGAGTCGCTCAACCAAATGCTGTTCCGTTTTCATAGGTATGATCATCCCTTAACCCTCTCCAATATCTATTTTATAGCCAACCTCGGAAAATGTGTGCCCCTAGGTGAAAAACAGCGCCCAAAGTGGATGGACAGACCCAATTCTGGAATCGCAGAATTCCAGAATGACCACCCATATTGCCGAGTTCGTATCTCCCACCACAGAGATCCGAATTCGGTGATTATTTTTGATACCTGTAGAATACCTGACCTAGTTTAATATTTGTAAAATAACCCTATGCTATTAGTTGTTGTGGACATAGTTAAATTTGTCACAAAACTACGAACCTACTTTTTCCAGTTTTCCAAAAGTTGGAAAACGGAGCGCGTCCCGCCAAACGGGACCGCCCCGCCGTGTGCCAAGTGTACCGCATGGTGCACACAGCGTAACCGGACACGTGAAATTTCGTGAAGACTGATTCGGACGCGTGTACGTGCTGGAATCAGGCCGTATCCGCGGACACATTTTATGTCGCAACTTTTGTGGAACTCGCACGTATTTTGTGCACGCTTGTCAGATTACGACGAAACTTGTGCCACTGGACTCGTGGTAATGCGCTGGTCCTGTGACCCAATTTTCACGTATTTTTGAGATGGTTGACCAAATCGCCAATTGGCGGGCCCCAAAGTTGACTTTTTGGACATAATTTTGTTCGGCTCATCGGAATCCACATTTGGACATACCGTTGGGTTCGTATTGACATCTAGAGTTTTTTGACCTATAGTTTGTCCCATTTAGAGACTGTTACCCTTGGCACGCTTTTCAGTACAAAGTGGGCCACACGTGGACCCCACTTTTACCCGAAATTACCGTTTTGCCCCTATGTCCAAATTGGACGAAAAGGATGTGCTTTTTAGCTATTTTGCTTATTCCGGAAATATTGGTGATGTTTATTTCAGCATCCGGAGACGTTTGTTCAGAGTCCTTAGTTCCAGGTTCAGTGTCCTTGACATTTGGGCGCGTACACTTTACAGATTTCTTGCCAGACAAGTGTACCTTGCCATTATACTGTATTTACATTCCATATGAGGCATGCATGTTTATTTTTTGTTTATTTAGTTCATTTATTTTAACTGCTATATAAACTGTGCGTCCAAGGAAACTTGGATGCAACGACGGTGTCGTCGTACTATATTTTTATTTATGTATATGCATTAGACCTATTTTATGAGACTACCCCATCTTCATGAGGCATTTATGTTTCATTGGCCATGACACTATTCTTACACGAGTGTGAGTCACATGTAGGACACGGTCTTGTGTACTCGGCTGGCCACCGGTACCTATAGGTCGTGCGACGGATAGGGATAACTGCCAATAGAAACTTTGCATGCTAGTAGACCTGGCGGTTATTAGAGGTTTATCGTGTCATGGACATGACATGCTTAGAGCATTCGGTAGGGAGAACAACAAGTAAGGCATTTTGGCTCCTTTACACTTTTTCTTCTGTAACCCGAAAGCTCTGCTGGAGATACGGGCGATGATGACCCCTATACTACTTGGCGGGCCTCTGCCGTTCAAAAGACGACATGTCTTTGAGGCCCCTGGTTCTTCGAGAGAGTCATGCCAATCCCAGTTTTCAGCCAGATAGCCCACTTGGTGGAAAGTTATTCTCAAACTGCATTCACATAGATGGTTAGGCGACCCCGTTGGATGTTTATTTTTAGTACTTTATTGGCATGTGCTTTTTGTATCTTGTTACGTCCCTCTGAGGACCTGGTCCCTTCCAGATATAGGTGAGCAGGAGTACCCGCAGGAGTATGGACCTAGACCTGACGCTACCTATCAGTCTGAGGAGATCTTACCTTCTGATTATATGTGATTCATTGCAGCTGTTTAGAGATTCTAGTTGCTCTTCTTCTTCTAGACATTTATTCTTATATTGGAGTTTATTCTCTTCTCTTTTTAGTAGTTTATTATAGTCGATTTGCAGTAGATTTGTTTCCACCCGACTATCACACTTTGAGATTACTATTTGAGACTGCTTCTTTGATATTCATTTATTAATTTCCATTATTCTATTATTTGTGCTGTGGATGAGATATAGAACTGCGTGTGACTTGTTGTGACATATATTACTACTGTGGATTGGATATTCATGTACAGCGTACGTGTGTATATGATTTCCATATATTGGAGTTCGTATACATACGACTGGCGTATTACGTATTCCTAGTCCTACGTATTTTGGGACTGGGGCGTGACACTTAGCTTAGGGATACATATAGGATCAAGAATTGGGTTTATATGACTTATATTGTGAAAGTTACATGGTGATTTGTATCTAATTAGGTAAAATTATGAGATTGACGCATCAAGTATGGGTCATGAGACTAATTAAATCTAATTAGACTTAGATCGGGGTTGTGGAACTAGGTACGTATCCATAATCAGACACAAGTATAGTGTATCATAGTATCTTATGATACAGTGTAATACGGGGCTCCATTTTAGGGGTTTTATGTATGCTAGTATTTTTTACCATAATTTCCTTTGTAGCAAGTTTTAATAGTTATATATAATTATATTATATATGTATATTTAGTTCTTATTGGGTATGATGGATCTTGACACATTAGTTGATAATGTATCTGAAGTTGTTCATCTAGTATATGCGTAATTGACACTTAGAATTGGTAGAGTTGAATGTGTTAATTATTTGATATATATAGTGTGACTAGATTAGTATTATATATGTAATTAGGTGTTTAGTGAGAGTTTTTGTGAGTACTGTGATGAATGTGGGGAGCTCGGGTAACTTTGCAAGTTCCTGCACAGTTGAGAGTGTGCATTGTTAAGTATCTGTACCGGGTCAGTGTACAGTGAGGGGCAATTGTGAGTGGACTGTTTGGGTATGTGATACAAGGTGAGGGGGTTCACTGAGGTTATGCAGGCAACAGTTAGCAACTTGTGTGTACTGTCAAGTGGGATGTGTAGTAGGGTTCTTCATGTACCAGTCAAGTGTGTGTGTGTATGTGTGTGTGTGTGTGTATGTGTGTGTGTGGAGTAAACTGCCACTGAAAGAATGATATGTTCAATTGAGAACAGGGTGTACAACATCAGTAAGCAGTAGTAGTGCTGTGATAGGGGGGTTTCCTGAGATGTTATATATTGGATTTGGTTGTGATATTGGGGATAATATGAAGGATCAAGCGTGTCCATTCCCTATCACATAATGATACATATCTGGGCATTTGGGCATGCACAGCTCGGGTAACCTATGCTTTGTTAGACCTAAGCATACCAAGCCTAGTAATCATCTGTGGCTTCAGGCATCAGGTTAGAGTTTAAGGTTCAGACATTAGAGGTTTAGATCAGCAAGGGTTACTACTAGTAAGAGAGTATATTAGATTGTAGGAGAGGTATTGCATGTGGTTACCTGTGTAATATTGTTGTTAGTGTAAACCTAGGATACTTGATATCAATATATTGATATCAGTTGGAGTTAGCAGTTAGTATATAGTATAGAGATAAGTTATATTAAGATATCAGTTGTAAGTTATTATATATCTATATATCAGTTAATCTATATAAGATAAGTTACATATTAGTATATTGGAGATTAGTTAGTGTATGTTAAAATTTAGTTATTATCTTGTTGTCTGTTGGTGTAATGTAACAGTTAGCTAATTACTTATTAGTAGTATATATATAGTAAGTTAATGATAAGTTAATAACTAAGGTATTTCTTGTACTCTAAGGTAATACTTAGTATAAGCTAGTATAATTTAATTGGTGACCAGTATGAGCCTAAAACCTTAGTGTGGACCTAGAAGTAGCTAGTTTGACCTAAGTTGACCAAGTTTGACCTAGTTTAGCTAAAATAACCTAGTAATAACCTAGAACGTCATGTTTTACTTTATTTTATTATTTTTTCATTCATTATCCCGAAGTGACATGATATTAATATATAGGTATGTGTGACCCCAGATCGGATACCGAGATATATCATTTTCTCAGGACCACAGGCGAGTACATTATCTGATAGTTTTCTTATTTGATAGCCGCTATGTTTCATATATTTAGTATTTATATATTTGATTCTTGACACGATTGTTTTACGTATTGGTATACGTGAATCTTGGTTATGAGATATTATTATCGTGGTTACTCAGTGATCATCGAATCGTACTTCATGATTACTCAATGATTACCGTAATATCTTAGTGATTATATAGACAGTGATCATAGTACATAACATTATAGACCGTGCAGTTTGATATACTTGTTATAACGTGTCTTGATTTGGATCTGTGTTCTAGTCGCGTATTAAAAAAATATTAGTTGATATTTGATCATAACTTATAGCCCTTGATTTAGTATAGCCCATGATAGTTAGCACATCATGAAACTCACACGTGATCAAGCTAGCTCACCTTTTATATATAGCCCGTGTTAGGCCCAAGCCGATTATATTATCCTACTAATATTTCAAGGCACATATATATATTGTTTACTCTATTCCAGTTCCTTACAATATTGTTCCTCACCATATTGTTCTCAGTTCTTGCCATTATTTATCGTGATTCTCTTTCTCGTGATATATGCTAGTTAAGTTACTTTCATCATTTATGTTCTTTTGCTATTGTTGTTTCATGGTTTCTGTCAATTATTGGAACTGCTATTTAGGTTGTACTTTACTCTAGTCCTGACTGAATATATTTTTCAGATAATTTATTAGAGGACTAGTATTCTATGCACTACGGGACACTGGATGGCGAGCCAATTGAGTTATCACCCAAAGATATGGTTGAGTTAGTTCCAGCAGTTGATGAGGCATAGTTAGTTTATTCTTGATATTGTATATGCCAGTAAAATTTTGTCATTATATTATTATTTGAGATCTTATGTTGATACTAGACTTAGACTTGTGTTGTATTGTGACTTATCTTCTTTCCTTCTATTCCATATCGTTCCTTATCATTCTCTATTTTCTATTATGATTGAGTATTGTTTATTTTTATCATATTATCATATTGTCCTCTATTTGGAGTTAAGATAGTACGACATGTACCTTATATATATTGTGTGAGATATTTAGATAATATTATTGACCTAGACAATATTCTACCGTCGATGCTGCATCGTAGGCTGGACATACACACGTACCCGTGCTCTTACACCGGGTATGAGTCGTGACATATTTTTGTGGTGGTCCATGTAGGTCTGGCTTCGCAACTAGTACGATATCAATATAGTAGTACTCAGAATTAGAGTATTACTATAATCCTGCTATTGGATATAGGACTAAGGATATAGGATGGGAGAATACTCTATCGCTAAAAGAAAATATTTTTTTCTATTGGTATTAGTAACTATATCATTTAAAATAATTACTTTTTTTGGAATATCACTTTCCTTCCTTAATGCTATCATATCTTATGCAATATTGATTTCTTTGTTGAATTTGTCTTCAGGATGCCTCCGAAGACTCAATCGTAGTGCTCTAGAGCAGTTTTTGTGAGGTCTGTTACTTTATCACCTCAGAGAGAGATATCAATGACTATTCCATTTTCTTTCGCTCCAAGGGATAGCTTTACCAGTCTAGGTAGGTATTTTAGCAACAGCTTTTTGGAAAGCTCCACCACCAGATCCGAGGACTGTTCTATCAGTCACGGAGGATCTTCCACCACCATTACCCATGCAAGCAGATGGGACATAAATATTTTCTATATTATAAAAAATGATGGCAGAGATGTAGAGACACAGACGTACTACATCAGGGCATCTAAAGTGTTCACCAGTTAGCACTAGCTACTGAGTAGAGGGTAGCACTTATTTAGCCATAGACCATACCGCTTCATCTCGTACCATACCAGTCGAGGTCGGGTGCCATCATTGATTTCAAAAGGATGGGGCACAAAGACTTCGAGGGCATCGAGGGGATATTATACGCGGGTGATTGGATTAAGGACATCGAGGGTGCCTTGAGGTTAGAACAGATTCTAGAGGGCCTACTAGTGGAAACAACAGGCAGCCCGATGTTCGATATTATACTGACATGGTTCCTCCCAAACCCGAGGATCGCAGCACCAAGACAGACTTGGGAAGCTTTCAAACAACTTTTTATGGAGAAGTTATTTCCATATGTGTCTCTGAGTACTTTAGAGAGCCAATTCCTAGACCTCGTCTATGAGAGCATGACGGTGGACGAGTACGCAGTAGAGTTCTGCAGACTAGGCAAATTTGTAGAAGGATAAAATCCTCTAAGGAAGGCCCAAAAGTTTCAGAAGGGTTTGAACAGGGAGATCAAATATCTTACTATAGGACACCATATGGAGATATTTAAGGATATCCTGATGGTCGCACCGAGAGCAGAGAATGACTTAGAGCTCAAATCTAAAAAGATGCGAGATACATCAGGAGGAGCTAGTAGTAGTGCGAGACCCAAAAAATAACCCTACTTCTAGTAGTAGAGGTCCCTCTAGAAGCTGAGGTAATAGTTTCATGCACCATTCTGAGCACCTGAACAGCAGACATACAAGGACATGAGACCAGCACCGCAGGACCCGTAGTGTACTCACTGTGGGAAGATTAGACATTGATGGGAGGTCTACAAGAAGAGGCTTGGAGTGTGCCTCTATTACGTAGAGCCAGGCCACCAGTTGAGGGAGTGTCTAGTTGCTCCGGTTCGAGCAGGCTAGGAAGCATCACTAACACATAGAGCACCAGCGAGACCACATACGGGACAACAAAGGGGACCTCCTTTATAGACTCAACAGAAGTATTTTGTCCAACACCAGCAGTAGCAGTAAGGTGCACCACAAGGGCAAGCTTTCACCATCATAATTGAAGATAAGAAGCTAGTCGAAGATTTGATATCAGGTTAAGTTCTTCTTGATTCTATTTTAGCTTATGTTTTATTTGATTCTGGTGCTTTTTATTCTTTTATATCTGTATATTTTGCTCTTAAGCATCGATTAGAGTCTGAAACTTTGGCTAGGACTTGCAAGATCATGACTGGGATAGGCTTTATCCTAGTCAGTGATGTTTGCAAGAATCAAAGAGTTATACTGGGAGGCCGAGAGTTGAACGCATACTTACTCATAATGCCACTTCTAAGCTAGATATTGTACTCGAGATGGAGTGGTTGAGTAGGCACCATGCTAGTATAAATTTTTATGGAGGCAGCAATTTTTTTCGACTACAAAGAGTGCCAAAGTTTGAGATTGTCGGAGGAGCAGCACAGCAGAGCGAGGATGCCATATGTGGAGCCATAATGGAAGAGAAGGACTTAGCACATCCGTTGATAGTAGAGTTCATGAATATTTTTTGGAGGAGTTGCCTAGTTTGCTGCCAGACCGAGATATTGAGTTCTTTATAGATTTTGTACTAGGAGTTGAGCCGATATCTCAGCATGCCTATAGAGTTAACAACAGTAAACTAGTATAATTGATTAAACAGGTGGATAAGTTGCAGGACAAAGGCTTAATTTGATCCAGATCATCACAATGGGGTACTCCGGTATTATTTGTATCGAAGAAGGATGGGTCGGTACGAATATATATCGACTGCAGGGCTCTGAACAATATTACTATCAAGAACAAAGACCCGTTGTTGAGGATTGATGATCGCTTGGATCAGTTGAGCGGAGCGATGATATTTTTGAAGATAGATTTAAGGTCAGGTTACCACCAGGTAAAAGTAAAGAAGGAAGATATTTCAAAGACAACTTTTTGGACTCGGTATGGCCAGTTTGAGTTTATGGTGATGCTATTTGGGTTGACCAATGTCCCGGCGGTATTCATGAATTTGATGAACAAGATATTCCACCAATATCTGGATAAGTTTGTGGTTGTATTTATTGATTATATTCTAATATATTCGAAGACCCCAAAGGAGCATGAGGAGCATCTAAGGATAGTTCTGGAGACTGTTTGAAAGGAGAAGCCTTATGGAAGGCTATCGAAGTATGACTTAATCCTTAACAAGGTTGAATTCCTTGGTCATGTGATCATAGGTGATGGGATCTTAATAGACCCAAAGAAAATTTCAGCAGTATAATCGTGGGCTACTATGAGTTCAGAGGTAGAGATCAGGAGTTTTCTAGGGCTAGCAGATTATTACAGGAGGTTTATATAGGACTTCTCCAGGATTACAGAGCCGATGACTATGCTGACCAGGAAGAATATAGAGTTTGTTTGGACCGAGAAGAGTCAGTCCGCTTTCTAGGTGCTGAAGAAAAGGTTAACGGCGGCTCCATTTTTGACGTTGCCATCAGAAGTAGGTAGATTCATAATCTATAATGATACTTCAGGGAAGGGTTTGGGTTGTGTCTTACAGCAGAATGGGAAGGTAATTGCTTATGCTTCCAGGCAATTATGTACTTATGAGAAGAATTACCCTACCCATAATTTGGAGTCGGTAGCGGTTATTTTTGCTCTAAAGCTGTAAAAATACTATTTGTATGGATATCATGTGGAGATATTCATAGACCACAATGGCTTAAAGTACGTATTTACCCAGAAAGAGCTAAACATGAGAATATGGTGGTAGTTGGAGTTAATGAAGGACTTTGATATATCATTGTAGTACCATCCAAGGAAGGCCAATTTAGTCGCTGATGCCTTGAGTAGATATCCAATGGCTATGTTCTTGACTACGGACATATATTTATTGGCCAATCTTGAGAGCTTGGGTATTGAGGTATTGGTACCAGGTATCGAGATACAGATGTGGGGATTGTAAATACAGTCAAAGCTGATGGACAAGATTCAAACTACGCAGTATGACGATGAGTCTCTGAGGAGCATCAGAGAACAGATTCGGATGGAATTATCTGAGGAATTCACTTTTGCTGAGGATGGATTACTACGACACGGTAACAGGTTGTGTGCTAAGTTGGATGTTGCGCGATAAGGTACTTCAGAAGGTACATCAATCACAGTACTCCGTACATCTAAGTGCCAATAAGATGTATAGAAATTTAAGAGAGGATGTATGGTGTTATGGCATGCAGCGTGAGGTAGCATACTTTCTATCCAGATGTTTAGTGTGCCAGCAGGTAAAGGCAGAAAGGAAGAGGCCATGTGGTTTACTTTAGCTTTTATCCTTTTATATTAGAAATAGGAGCATGTTACTATAGATTTTGTTTCGGGGCTTCAGCGTTCTCCAAGTGGTAAAGACGCAATTTAGGTCATCGTCGACAGTTTGACCAAATCAGCTAACTTTTTGCCATTTAAAGTGGGAGCGTCAACAGAGAAGCTAGCAGAGATGTATTTATGACAGATTATCAAATTGTACGGAGTTTCTATGAGCATCATCTCAGATCAGGAAAGTCGCTTTATATCCCATTTTTGGAAGAGTTTGTAGGCTAGCTTGGGCACCCAGCTTAAGATGAGTACCGTATATCACCCCCAAACAGACGGGCAGTTGAAGAGGACTATTTAGACTCTCGAGAATATACTTGGCACTTGTGTTTTCAATTTCAGAGGATCTTGGGAGCATCATATTCACCTACTAGAGTTTACTTACAATAATAATTACCTGGCTAGTATCGAGATGTCACTATTCGAGGTTTTATATGGACGGATATGTCGCACTCCTCTATCTTGGGATGACATTGGTGAGAGAGTCTTGTTGGGACTGGAGATGATTGTGGATGTAGCTGAGAATGTAAAGCTCGTCAGGGATAGACTTCGGATGGAGCAGGACAGACATCGACATTGGGCAGATAGCCATTGGAGACCTTTGGAGTTTGAGGTATAGATTTTATTTATATTGTTTGTGATTGTTTTATTTTAGACTGAGTGTTAAGGCTATATTTTATTCTAGGTTGGAGATCTAGTATTCTTGCGAATTTCTCTGACACGAGGAAGAATTCGCTTTGGTGGAGGAAAAAAGCTTAGTCCATGATACATCGGACCCTTTAGTGTTCTAGCGAGGGTCGATGTAGTGGCCTACAGACTAGACTTGCTGCTTATACTAGAGGGAGTGCATGATATATTTCATGTGTCACAGTTGAGTTGGTACGTGCATATCCTAGTCATATATTGGATCACTCAAAGATTAAGGTGGGTTAGACTCTCAGCTACTCAGAGTAGCCAGTGGAGATTCTGGATTGAAGGAAGAAGGTGCTACAAAACTAGATGATTACCTTGGTATGAGATGCGTGGAGGCATCACTCTCCGGAAAAGTCTACCGGAGAGAGGGAAGTCATGATGCGCGCGCGATACCCTTATCTCTTCGATCCTTGAGGTATCTTTCTTTCTTACTTACTGTGATTGCTTGTTATAGTGTTAGTTCTTTCATAAATTTTGAGGACAAATTTTTTCTAAGGAGGGTAGACTTGTCATTACCATATTTCTATAAGAGAGTATTTTGGTTATTTAGTATAATTATTATTTTAGTACTTAATATTTATTTATATTGTTCTATATATATAAATTATACTTGTGCTATTTCATTATTTGTTAGTCTACTAGTCAATGTTTCTTTGGACTTGTCATTAGTGGCCCCATTAGTTAGTCATGACACTTGAGCCCAACATTACACTAAGCCCATTAGACCCTTTCCCTTAGTTAATTAAGGAGATTAGCTTAATTTGTATTAGTTTAGAGACTTTTTAATATAGCCCTCCTAATTATTCCTCATA
Organism: Iris macrosiphon; assembly: GCA_036927795.1. Classification (NCBI taxonomy): domain Eukaryota; kingdom Viridiplantae; phylum Streptophyta; class Magnoliopsida; order Asparagales; family Iridaceae; genus Iris; species Iris macrosiphon. The sequence goes on along the minus strand of JAYESA010000019.1, from coordinate 152,661,844 downwards.
ATTAAATAGTAGGGGTATGGTGGACATTTTGTTGTGGCTTGGAGAGGAAGAAAAGGGGGCTGGCCATATGAAGGATTATCATTCTTTCTCTTCTTTATTTGTTTATTTTATTTCGATCCTCAATTATGTTCATTCCTTAATTGACTTATTTCTCCATCAAATCAATCATAATTTATATCTATTTTCCCTAAATTGTATTATCTAAGAAGCATTGGACCTTGGATTGCAAGAAGAACTTGAAAAAAGAGGAATTGGCAAAAGAATTGTGTCATAATTGTGTCTATTGAGCATTTTATTTGGAAAATATCTCCCAATAGATAAATTTTGAATCTACTCCTTAACTTAGACTCGAATTCACACATTTAACCATTAGGAATTATCCTTTGGCTTAGGGCTATCTATAGGATCAAGAATTAGGTTCATATGACTTGTATTATGAAAGTTACATGATGATTTGTGTCCAATTAGGAGGAATTACGAGATTGACACATCAAGTGTGTGCCATGAGACCAATTAGATCTAATTAGAATTTGATCGTGGTTGTGGGACTAGATACATATTCATAATTGGACACGAGTAGAGCGTATCATACTATATTGTGATACAGTGTGATACGAGACTCCATTTTGGAGATTTTATGTATGCTAGTATTTTTTACCATAATTTCCTTTGTAGCAAGTTTCAATAGTTATATATAATTAGATTATATATGTATATTTAGTTCTAATTGGGTATGGTGGATCATGACACATTAGTTGATAGTGTATCTGAAGTTGTTCATCTAGTATTTATTTAATTGTCACTTAGAATGGATATAGTTGAATGTGTTAATTATATGATATATATAGTGTGCCTAGGTTGGTATTATATATGTAATTAGGTGTGTAGTGAGGGTGTTTGTGTGTACTGTGATGAATATGGGGAGCTCTGGTAACTGGGCAAGTTCCCGCATAGTTGAGAGTGTGCACTGTTAAGTATCTATACCAGGCTGTGTGTAGTGAGGGGCAGTTATGAGTGGACTGCTTGTGTATGTGTAGGAAGGTGAGGGCGTTCACTAAGGTTATGTAGGCAGCAGTTGGCAGCTTATATGCAATATCAATTGGGATGAGCAGTCGGGTTCTTCATGTACCAATCAAGTGTATGTGTGTGTGGAGTGAGCTGCCACTAAAAGAATGATATGTTCAATTAAGAACTGGGTGTACAACATCAGTATGAAGTAGCAGTACTGCAACTTGGGGGTTTCCTGAGATGTTATATATTGGATGTGGTTGTGATATTAGGGATAATGTAAAGGCTCGAGGGTGTCCAGTCCTGTCACATAATGATACATATCAGGGCACTTGGGTTTGCACAGCTCGGGTAAGGTATCCTCTGTTAGCCCTAAGCATACAAAGACTGGCAATGATCTATGTCTCCAGGCATCAGGTTAGAGTTTGAGGTTCAGACAATAGAGGTTTAGATCAGCAGTGTTTACTACTAGTAGGAGAGGTTGTTAGATTATAGGAGAGGTGTTACAGGTGGTTACCTGTGTAATGATGTTGTTAGTGTAAACCTGGGATAGTTGAGCTCAGTATATTAATATTAGTTAGAGTTATCAATTGGCGTTAGTAGTTAGTATATAGTATAGAGATAAGTTATGTTAAGATATCAGTTATAAGTTAGTGTATTTCTAGATATCAGTTCATCTATATAAGATAAGTTATATCTTAGTATATTAGATATCAGTTAGTGTATGTTAGAATTTAGTTTGTATCTAGTTGTCTGTTGGTGTAATGTAACCGTAATTACTAATTAGTAGTATATATATAGTAAGTTAATGATTGGTTATTAACTTTGGTATGTCTTGTACTCTAAGGTAATACCTAGTATAAGCTAGCAAAGTTAATTGGTGATCGATATGAGCCTAAAATCTTAGTGTGGACCTAAAAGTAGAATATTTGACTTAAGTTGACCAAGTTTGAGCTAGTTTAGCTAGAATAGCCTAGTATTGACCTAGAATGTCATATTTTAGCTTATTTTAGTATTTTCTCATTCGTTACCCCAAAGTGACATGATATTTATATATAGGTGTGTGTGACACCAGCTTAGATACCGAGGTATATTATTTTTTTAGACCACAGGCAAGTACATTCTATGATAGTTTTCTTATTTGATAGTCTTTATGTTTAATGTATTTAGTATTGATATATTTGATTCTTAATATGATGGTTTCACGGATTGGTATAGGTAGATCTTGGTCATCAGATGTTATTGTCGTGGTCACTCAGTGATCGTCGTATCGTACTTCATAATTACTCAGTAATTACCATGATATCTTAGTGATTATATTGACTGTGATCATAGTGAATGATATTATAGACCATGCAATGTGATATACTTGTTATAACGTGTCATGATTTGGATTTGTGTACTAGTCGGGGGTTGGAAAAGTATTAGTGGATATATGATCATACCATATAGTCGGTGATTTTGTATAGCCTATAATATTTAGCAGATCATGCAACTCACACATGATCACGCTAGCTCACCTTTACATTATCTTACTAATATTTTAAGGCACACACACACACACACACACACATACACATATATATATATATTGTTTTCTCTATCTAGTTTCTTACATTATTGTTCCTCACCATATTATTCTCAGTTCTTGCCATTATTTACCATAATTCTCTTTCTCGTGATATTTGCTAGTTCAGTTACTTCCATAATTTATGTTCATTACTATTGCTTTTTTATAGTTTATGTCAATTATTGGAACTACTACTTGGGTTATACTTTGCTCCAATCCTGACTAGATATATTTTTCAGATAATTTATTAGAGGATTGGTGTCCTACGTCCTACGGGCCACATGATGGCAAGCCTGTTGAGTTATCACCCGTAGAGCCAGTTGAGTTAGTTGCAGTATTTAATGAGGCATAGTTAGTTTATTCTTGATATTGTATATGTTAGTTAGATTTTGGCATTGTATTATTCTTTAAGATATTGGGTTGAGTTTAGACTTGTGTTGTATTATGACTTATCTTCTTTCCATATCGTGCCTTATCCTCCGTTAGTTAGTTATTGTGATTGAGTATTGTTTACCATTATCATGTTATCATATTATCCTCTATTTGGATTTAACATAGCATGACAGGTACCTTATATATATTATATGAGATGTTTAGATAGTATTGTTGACCTAGATTATGTTCTACCGTCGATGCTAAGGCGTAGGTTGGACGTACCCACATAATCGTGCCCATAAACCAGGTGTGGGTCGTGACAGTAAGGAAAGTGAATAAACTTTGGCTAGAGGATTTTTAGCTGGATGTATGATAGGTAGACTATCGAATTAAAGATTTAAACTTGAATGTTTGGAGGAATGTTAGAGGTAGACTATAGATTTATCAAACGGTAACAATAAAGTTTTGTTTATTTTGATTAGGAAATTTTTGATGATGGTGTAATGCCGAATGAGGATGATTATCCCACAGGAGGGTTGGCGTGGTGATTTTATGTCCAGAGGGGATGATCAAACTCGCTGGATATCGGTGTGTGACCTTTACTCAAAATTTGAAACAAGTTATACTCTGTAGACCTTGCTAGCAAATATATAGTTGATATCTGAGGACTTAAATGTGTTTTAAGATTGATGATTTAGAGAATCTTGACTTTTGATTTAGAGGAATGCTATAAAATTAGTTCGATGAGATAGACTATACAAAATGCTAGGTTCAATGTGCATCATTCAGAAATTTATCGAGGAGTGGATGAACGAAATCTAAGGATGGCCTTGCTGAATGGACTCAAACCGTGTGAAATAAATGTATTGATATGGTAAGATGATCATTGTTCGACGTTTAGAAAACTGAGTGAAGAGAGCTTGGGTATAATACCTCGTACAAACGAATAATAGTTTGACCTTAGGAATTAGAACGAACATCGTGCAACGAATCTACATAATGAGGATCGTAAACTTGTGCATGTATCTATGACTTTGTTAGGCGACCTAGTGGTTAGGCAGACGAGCCTATGTTGTTAGATGAACCAGTGTGACCGACTTTAGAGTATCGCTTGAGTAGATGATAAAACAAGGGCAGCAAGTATTAGATTTAGGACTTAGTTTTTGGGAGTACGCCAAGAATTTTGACAATTGAGACGAACAGACCGAACGATGAAATTTAGTTGTTGATTACATAATTTTGATAGCCGAATGGATCATTTAGGATTAAATGAACAAGATGGTATCGAGGTTTGAATTAGATAGATTTGTGAACGGACTCATGGTATTATTCGATGAAGTTTGAAAATGAATCAAATTAAATCATAAATAAAAAATGGTTTGATTGGAAGACATACTTGATGGTAGTGCAACACTTGGATTTTAATTTTGATGGAACTTGACGCAGGTCGATAATGAACTCGCTCGAGGAAATATGGTGATCGCGTAGGTAAAAAATACTTGGAAGATAAATAGGGATGAATGGAAATTAATTAGGATGGTCTTGAGTCATATTATGGGAAGATTATGATTAAGTGTGAATGAACATAGGTAATATGTTCAAGGCGATGGTTAGATTATGTATTTAGATTTTAGGATTAAACAAAAATGAATTAGGATTTAAATATTGCTATTGGAATCATAATCGTGTCAGAGAAAATGTGATCGAGGTATACATAAGTGAATCAAATTGTGATTAGATCGATTGTTACATAGTGTCAAAAATATTTTTGGGAGATAAACAAATCGAACGGTAACTTGAAGGATAGCAGAATTGTCTTTGCGAGAATGGAGTTTCGATATGCGATTGGATTTTGATTTAAATTTAGTTGGGTTAGAAAGATCGGTTGAGATTAAAACTTAAAGAGTTTCATGGAATATTGTGATCCATTTAGGCATAACACTGAGTTTCGTTAGATGACATCGAATAATCAGTTGAATATGATTTGGGTTTGCAAGGATCGAGTATAGAGATTGGGTAAGTCATCCTAGCCTAAGTTTTTCTCATATGCGTTGAGTTATAGTGCACCCCGTGATTGACTAATAAAGTCCTGCGCTAGGCGCATAAGACTTTGAGTCGGATTACGCAGCAGTAGAATTAAGTATAGTTTGATAGCATTGAATGATAGAGTCATTCAATAAAAAATTGGCTAAAGCGCAGGCGTAGTGCAAAATAAGGAAAATAATAAAAGTAGTGTTTGAACGATCTTTGGAAGTTAGACAAAATTTACAGTTTAATTTAGAATTTGTGCGATAATACGAGTTTTGCACAGGTAGTCTCAAGGACGAGACTTATTTTGAGTGGTGTATTATGTAACGACCCGCTCCATTTTACTTGAAGAGCCGATTAAAATGGCGAAAGTGTAGCTGACTGTCCCGCCTTTCTTGGCGAGATAACTCGCTTGAGGCAAAGACTTTTAGACTTGGCTCTTCAGAGAAGTGCAAATTTAGACTTTTTCAAAGGCACGCTAAAGATTTCTCTCAGATGATACGTATCATTGCTAAGGTAAGTGGTTGTCTCTGCTTAGCTGCACACTTAAGAAAAGGAATGATACATGCTAGTTTCTAAGCAATAACCTTTGCATACTAATAAAAGAGATGAACGCAAATAGCTAAAGAAATAATACTGCTTCATCATTGTGCATAGAATATGAAAACTCTGTCCTGTTAGTGCATAACTTTGGGTATTTATCAAAATAGAGGAGTTTTATATATTATGCCACGAAGTAGATCTCATTACAATATTGATCTACTATAATGTACGAAATTTAACATGGAGTTAAGAGTAGAATTATATTTTATACATAGACGAGGAAGACTATCATGCAGTCATTCTGAGTTATAAGATGAAAAGAAGAGAAATTACTCTTGATATTTAGATCACAAAGACAATCTCTAATCAGGGAGTTGCACAGAGAAGAATAAATTGTGCTGAAGTCCTCAGATAAGGGAAACCGAGAAGGAAGTTCTCAACTAGGCTTTGGAGTGGTGAAGTAGTTGCATAATCTTGGACTACTGGTTGCGCACCAGGAAGAGAGTCCTAAAATGATCTATGAGGCATCAAAATCCTGTCGTCCCGGGAGGACTGTACTAGTTTGAAGTTCTAGTACGACAGCTAGTTGAAGTACTAGCAGACGAAAGCAGGATGTCCAGCAAGGCTTTCTACCGACCTGGAAAGTCATTGGACTCCTTGGACGGTTAGGGTCACCTAGTAAGGCTTACAATCAAGCTGGGAAAATTATCGTTTCATCCCAGAATATGTCCAACATGGCTAGCAGAGTCAGTAACCTTCATATATAAGTCATGCATGCATAGCGGCAAACCGCGTACAAGGCGAAGGGTAACACAATAGAGTTTGATGCATGGCATATCGCACATTAGAAGAATGGATGCACGGTTCACCTTGTAGTTTATGTAAATTATGTCTATTTCTAAGATACCGTTCAAGCAATACTTTGAGTTACATAGATTTTCTTCAATCCATAGTATATGCTTGATTATATTACTCCGCTTGATAGGAACGGCCGAATGGTAAGGAAATGGTAAGATGAACTTAGTATTTTATTGAATAATACTCTTATTTCAGACACAGATATATTCTCTATACTTACTATGCCATAAAATTGATGCTAAGGCAAAGACTAGAAAGATAACATAATCAGTCCGTGCCTGTAACTACTGAACATGCTTATTTTATGGTATGGGCGAGAGGCCTCCCCACCAGTGTATTCAATTTACTAACACCCAACCAGATTGAATGTAGGGTATAGGGAGTAGCTCGCACGATTTCTGAGATAACTTGACGCATCGAGGTGTCGGACAGTACTTTGTGTCTTGGAGTGTGGCACACGGACCTGAAGCTTACATATACGGGATGTAATAAAAGGAAATATCATCATACAGAGTGTTTGATTCAAGTTGTATGACTAAGGGCCTATTCGTTGTAATGAAAGAGATAGAGAGAGTTTGAGCAATTATAATTCTCGGCCTAGCGCCGATTATAATCTTTACTTCATATCTATAAAGATCTAGTTTATGAATCAATACTTGTGTTTATTAAATATTTTTGCTATAATGAATCTATGAACTAGTTATCAAACAGCCATTTTGGTAGTTGCCTTGCGCGGGTGCAAATCCAGGTTCGCATTGCATTAAGCCCTGATGGAAATAATTATCATACAAGTGCGTTGGTGCGTTGACTCACTTTCAGCAATAGCTATCAATCTTGTGGGAGATCTGGGCATGATAACGAAGTCATAGTTAGCTTGGACAATTTAAATATCCATAAGGTTTACTGTCATTATGAGCCATCGTGGACTATAATAAGGGTAGACGTAACTCCTTGCGGCGTGGGTAGTAAATCCTGCCATACGTCCCCGACTCACCCTTACAAGTCTGTTAGCACATCTATACCGTTGTTTGACCCAGGATAAATCGATCTCACTGTCCCGGCGACAGTTCATAGGAAATACAACTTGTGCACAAGTTTTCCATGGATATAGTACGTCTCGAAACTAAGTTAACATTATAGCATTTTAAGACATCAGAATGAACATAACTACTTTATCATAGTACGATGGCATAGTCTATTTGCTTAATTATTTATATTACAAATTATGTACTACTTATTTCATAATTATAGATGAATAAGTCATAGCTATAACTGAAATATAACATAGATACATGCATAGTAGATAAGCACACATAATATGATTGTACGGTGAAGTTGTGTGACAAGTATAAATATTCCATGTTTATTTCTTATTATTTTGACTCAGTTATTATTATTATTATATTAATGAGTCAGACTATTAGTAGTAAAGACCTGTAAGTAGGGAGCTAATTGAAGGTAAGGCCAGTCACTAATTGGTGAATCGAGGAAGAGAAAAGGGAGGTCTTCAAGACTCTGCTCGTGTATCGGCTACACGATCACCTGCACACATTGAAAGATAATCAATATCTCCTTCCTCGGTCTCCCATAGTTCGATATGAAATACAAAGTTCAAAGAATGAAGACAATGAAATCCATTGAAATAGTTCAAGAAAATATAAGTCAAAAAACCAACAAGAAAGCTTCCAAGTGGTAAAGAAAATGGGCAAAGAAACCAGCATAATAGAATGGCCCCTCGTGACTCTGCCGCTGAGTCCTTCCTTGAGGCACGATCCACTGAATGTGTGACTTGATTTCGAAGAAATCAATCCATAACAGGGAAAGGATCATGATTCAATCTATCCCAATCGAATGATACCAAGTATTTCTTAGCCGCGCAACACGAAATGGGGGAATGGGGCACTACATCTTAACCACCTAATAAAAATTTTTATCCTTGAAACTTAGGAATGGAACCTTCCCTTAAGAAAATAATGAGAGAAAGTTTTCCTTCATATATGATTTGAGCTCCCATGTCGACTCCTCGACCACGTGGTTTCTCTAGGTACGCGCACAAGTAGGTCATAACAATTTCAGAGCTGCTTATCCTTTCGGTCGATAATCTATACAGGTTCTTCTACATAGGACAAGTCTGCTTGCAAATCCAACTAACTAAAATCTACCACATAACTTTGATCATGCACATACTTCCTCAACTATGACAAGTAAAAGATATCATGCACTTCCGATAAGCTCAGTGGTAGGGAACTTTGATATACAATAGGGGCGACTCATCTGAGAATTTTGAACGGACCAATAAATCATGGACTTAGCTTCCCATTTACTCCAAATCTTGTGACTCCTCGCATTGGCGTGACTTTCAGAAATACGTGATCAGTAGTTGTTAATTCAAGGGATCGTTTATGGATGTCGGCATAACTCTTTTGTCTACAATGCGCCACCTTTAATCGTTCTCGGATAAGTCGAACCTTCTGAACGGTCTGCTCTACTAGCTCCGGCTCGAGGATTTATCGCTCGCAATCTTTATCCCAACTGATAGGCGATATGCACTTCTGCCCATACGAAATCTCATACGGAGCTATCTGAATGTTGGACTGGTAACTATTCTTGTATTAAAATTCTGCCAACAGTAGATGGACGTCCCAACTTGACTTCGAGTCTATTGCACATAAGCATAGCATGTCTTCAAGGATCTGGTTCACCAGCTCCGTTTGGTCGTTAGTTTGAGGATGGTATGCTGAACTAAAATTTAATATTGTCCCCAAAGGTGACTAAAGGCTTTCCTAAAAATGTGATAAGAACCATCTTTCCTAATTTGAAAATATAGACACTGGCATGCTGTGTAGTCGAACTATCTCATCAAGGTATATCTGAGCTAGGAGATCGATGATCCAAGTAACTTTGATGGAAATGAAGTGTGCTGACTTGGTTAATCGGTTGGTGATGACCCAGACGACGTCTTTTTCCGGTTGTATCTTCGACAAGCCAACAACAAAGTCTATTGTTATATGGTCCCATTTCTACTTTGGGATAGTATGGTTATACATCTTTCTTTCTGACCTCTAGTACTCGGTTTTAACTCTCTGGCTAGACAAGAATTGTGCCATGAATAGTGCCACATCTTTCTTCAAACTGTGCCACCAGAAGATCTTTCAACGGTCTTGATACATCTTCATGCTTCTAGTATGTGATACATAGGCCGCATAATGAGCTTCCATAATGATGTCATTTCTGACTTCTGTATTATTCGGCACGCACAATCTTTCTCTTACCCGCAACATTTTGCTTTCATCCACTACAAAGTCAATTGCCTTCCTTATTAAAACTGATCGCATATCTTTATCAGGAATGGGTCATTCTTTTGTATGTACTTGACATTTTCTAACAAGCTTAGTTCAAGGAGTAATTGAAATGGTGATCCCCCAATCGGCTTGCCTCGATTTCGAATATGAAGCTCAATGACCATAATCTCTACTTCTTTTTGTAGCCTGGGGTTGATGGATAAAGATCCAATAAATACTCTAATCAGCGCGTTCACTACAACATTCCCTTTTCCTCGGGTATTATTGATCGTTAAGTCATAGTCTTTAATCAGTTCTAGCCAACACCTTTTCCAAAGGTTTAGGTTAGTTTGAGTGAATAGATACTTGAGGCTCTGGTGGTCAGTAAAAATTTGGCAAGGCACATCATAGAGATAGTGCAGCCACAATTTAATGCGAACACAATCACTGCAAGTTCTAGTTATGTGTAGGGTAGTTGCATTCATGCAGCTTCAATTATCTCGAAGAAAAGTCTATCACTTTATTTATTGCATGAGTACAAATCCTATGCCCTGGCCTGAGACATTGCTAAAGATTTGGAATCCTATTTTCTCGTCCGGTAATGCAAGTATCAGAGCAAAGACGAGGCACTGCTTTAACTCCTAAAATGAAGCTTCGCCGTGGCAGACCACTCAAATGTGACTCATTTTCGAGTGAAGTGATTTAAGGGTGAAACAATTTTAGAAAAGTCTTTAACAAACTGTCTGTAGTATCCTGCTAATTCGAGGATGCTCAAATTTTACTGACTAATACAGGTTTCTTCTACTCGACGAAGGCTTCAACTTTCTTTGGATCGACTAAAATGTCCCTCACAGAAATGATATGTCTGAGTAAAGATACATTGCTTAGCCAAAACTCGCACTTGCTTAGTTTCGCATATAACTTGTTGTCTCGAAGAGTCTGAAGCACGGTCCACAAGTGTTCCTCATGTTCCTTCATGTTCTTCGAGTACACAAAGATATCATCAATGGACACTACTATAAACTTGTTAAGGTACAATCAAAACACTCGATTCATCAAATTCATGAAAGCAACAAGGGCATTGGTCAGTCCAAATTGCAATACTAAGAATTTGTAGTGTCCTTAGCGAGTGCAGAAGGCTTACTTTGCCACATTATTCGGTTCGATCTTCAGTTGGTGGTAGCCCGAACGAAGATCAATTTTTTTATAATACTGATATGCCTTATAGTTGATCGAAGAGGTCATCGATTCTGAAAAAGGGATACTTGTTTCGAATGGTGGATATATTCAACTATCGATAGTTAATGCATAGTCGCATCGAACCATCTTTTTTGCTTCACGAACAATACTGGTGCTCCCCACGAGATACACTCAGACAGATGTACCCATGATCGATCAGTTCTGGGAGTTGGACCTTCATCTCCTTTATTTCCTTAGGGGCCATTAAATATGGAGCTTTGGAAATTGGTCGAGTATCTGGAAATATAACTATAGTAAACTATATCTATCGGTCGGGCGGTATGTCGGGTAACTGTTCTAGAAACACATCAGAAAATTCTATCACAACGAAAGTAGACTCTACGTTTACACAATCTCGATGAGTGTCTTGAATGGACGCTATGTATCCTTCAAAGCCAGAATTTATCATCTCCAAGCAGACATTGCAGAAATATCCATGTAGGACCGTACGCGTAATAAAATTTGGTCTCACTAGGTAAAAAAAACATGACTTTATATTTTGCACATTTATTGGTAATAGAACAAGCGTTGAGCCAATCCATCCCTAAAATGATATCATAGTCTCTAATTTCCAGTACTATCCCTAATTTCCAGTACAATCGCATCGAGCGACAATTTTCTTTCTCCGATAGAAATGCATCCGTCGCAACAAACTGAGTTAGCAGGCAAGTCCATCCCCGACTGGTACTGATGCTAAGCTTTAGGCCTAATGGGGTCTGAGGGAATTCGTGCTCCTTGGCAAAGTTTGCCGACACAAAACTATGCATAGCGCTATAATCAAATACTATACATGCAAGAACATTATTGAATAGCAATATACATGTCACTACAGTGTCCTAGGTGAATGCCTCATCCCACGTAAGTACATATATCCGGCCCACAACATTCGATCGATGCTCTTGTTATGGCGCAGACCAATTTGCTTGAGGCGCTTCAGGTGGATTCAGCTATTGTGGATGGCGCATAGTGAGATGGTTGGGGTGGAAAAAATATTCAAAATGAAGGTGACTACTTTGACCACATCTGAAGCATTCCCCTCTTCGGGCACAAAAATTGCTATATAAATGGCTTGTTTGGCTGCAGTATGAACAATATCGCCCTTGACCATGCCCAAGATTATGGCCCTGAGAACCGCCATTGTTGCACACTTTTGAGCATTTTGTCCTTACGTATTACTAGGGAGCTTGTGATGAGAATGTTGCACAGCGCCGAAAGTAGTTAAAGGATATTATGGCTCTAGGTCGAGGGCATGATTAAGAACTTTTCGCATTAACTCATACTGCGTAGCAACTACATGCGTGTGAATGGAAGGTCATAGGCCACCTTCGAATCTTCTGGTTCAACTCACCGCATTGGGTAGATAGGAGCTAGCGAACTTGGCAAGCTGATTGAATTTTGCGGCATATTATTTCAAATTCATGCTTTCTTTTTTTAGACGCATGAAATAGTTCTCCTTTTGATGACCAATGGATGTGGGTAAAAACTCCTCCTCAAATGTGCTACGAAAGGTAGGCTACGAGATCGTCTCGCCTTCACCGTCTGCGGAGAGAGATCTTCGATGTACATACCACCAATCATGCGCGTTCAGATAAAGGTAGAGTTGGGCACAAGCGACTCACTTGATCTTGGGTACTTCTAGCTGTTTAAAATAGTCTTTAATCTCAGCTAACCAATCTAGAGCCACGATAGGGTCCTTGATCTGCGAAAAGGCATGTTGCAGACCTTCTTGAAGTCGACCAAGTTGAAGGTAGTAACATCCTTATCCTCTATGGTTCGAGTGGTATCGACTTATGTTGCTGGAATCTCTACCTGCATCGTTGTCATTGCAGAATGGTTGGAGGCAATCGTCTGAACGTTCTATTGTAGGGCATCTACTTGCTTCTGCTGGATCATGAATCGGGCTTCTAGATTATTCTCTTATTTGTCCTATCGAGCCTCGTCCCTCTACTGTTGTGCCTCAAACATTCACATGATCCACTCAAGTAAGTCTAGGGGGGCATACATGTGAAGCATACAATTTATTATTGTGCTCTTTCTGTCTTGCTTTAGTTCAGGTTACAGCATGCAATCGATATAAAATGACTGAAATAAATATGTCACAGTTCGGTGACTTTTACCTGCCTGTCTGAACCACCAGCACAAAACTTACTATGTCCTTCCCTGCTTTGAAGACATGGTTAGATTGCATAGTTTAAATATACATAAGGTTTACTATCATTAAAAGCCATCATGGACTAGAGTCTGGGTAGATGGTGCTCCTTACCGCGCGTGTAGAAAATCTGTATGCTAGCAAAACTATAGCGTTGTTCCGCCTGGGACGAATCTATCTCAGTTTCACGATGACCATTCGTAGGAACTAAACCTTGTGCACAAGTTTTCCGTAACCAACTATGTCTCAAAACTAAGTTAACATATCAAGCATTTCAAGACATCATAACGAACATAACTACTTTAGCACAATGCGGTGGCATATTCTATCTACTCAAGTGATCACATTACAAATTATATACTACTCATTTCATAGTTATGGATGAATATGTTCTAGTAATAACTGAAATATAACATAGATACAAGCATAGAGGGCAAGCACGCATAATATGATCGTACGGTAAAGTTGTATGACAAGCTAAAGTGTTATGACAAGTATAAGTTTTCCAAGTTTATTTCTTATTATCTTGACTCAGTTATTATTATTATAGTACCGTTGATCGAAACGTGAAACAGGTCAGATTATTAGTAGTTAAGACATGGAAGAAGAGAGCTAATCGAAGGTAAGTCGATTCCATAGTTGGTTAATCAGGAAAGAGAAAGGAGAGATCTTCAACACTCCGCTCGCGTGTTACTTACAAGACCATCTACACGCATGAACAAACGATCAATATCTCCCTATTTTGGTCTCCTAGAGTTTGATACAAAATACGAAGTTCAAAGAAGAAAGACAAAAAAATCCATCTAAACTGTTCAAGATAACGCAAGTCACAAAACCAACAACAAAGCAACCAAGCGGCATAAAAATAGGCAAATAAAATAGTACACTATAAAGGCCCCTCTTCACTCTGCCACTGAGTCTTTCCTCGATGCACGATCCGCTAAATTTGGGGCTTGATTCCGAAGAGGCCAATCCATAACAAGGAAATAATCTTGATTTAATCTGTCCCGATCGAACGATACCAAGTATTTCTTAGCCGTGCTCACCGAAAAGGGGAAACCAGGCACTACAGGTGCTTAGCTGTGTTCGTCTAGCATGTAATGTGTCATTGCCAAAATAACTTCCATAGGCTCTTCAAAGTGCCCATACCATCATTTTTTACTATTTTTATATTTCTTGTATTGTGCACCTCTAACTATTAATTTTTGGTCTTTTGGATCTAAATTTATTTTCTCTCACTATCGGTGATAAATAATTTATCAAAACAATTCCTATAAAACTATTCTTTTTTTATTTGAAAAAAATAGAGTATATGAAATCTAATTTTATGCCAAAGAGAAATTAGGGGGATTCTATATAAATTGGAAAGAAATGTCTAGGAGTGATAGTTTTTGGTACATTCATCAGCATGAAGGGATTGATAAGCATGAAGAGATTGAGAAGGAGGTCATGCATAGGATTAAAATAGAATAGTTGAAATGGAGGAGTGCTTCTAGATTACTTTGTGATTTCAAGATACCTTTGAAGTTGAAAAATAAATTCTACAAGACTGTTGGTCTGGAGGTGATATTTATCTCGGTGGCACAAAACTTGTACATATTTATTATCTAATTAAAACTAGTATAATAATTGTAACAGTATTCAAAAAATAACTTAATAAGGTTGGTTAGAACCATTAACATTATTATTATCCATATTTAAATAAAATAGAAAAAATAATAATAAGAGGGAAATAATTTTTTGCCAACTAAAAAATGATAGAGGGAAGAATTTAAATAATCACAAAAAGAGAGAAAAGAAAACTATTTTTTATATTAAAAAATATTTAAGCCTCTACTAGATTTACTCCAAAGCGGGATGTATAATTTTTCCATCTTTATTGTGGTGGTGAATCAAGTTGAAGCGTCTAGAAAATTGTACTTAAGTCTAAGAAAGTTGTACTTCAGTCTCCATAAAGTTGTTACTTTAGTCTTCAAATTTTTTTTTGCTTGTTAATACTTTAAGATAGGAAGGAAATTTTATTATGGCAAATTTATATCAAATTATGAAAAAAAGAAGAAGTTGTTGATCATTTGTTAGTGAAAATGCTGGTCGTCGCGTTAGTAAAGCTTGAGCGCAGCATTATAGATCTCTTTCTTTCGACAATTATCCAACAGTGAGTGGCTTTGACTATTCTCTCCTTGTCTTTATATTTAATCAAAATGACTCTCTTGTTGTGTATTTCGATAAACGATACCATAATAAAAAGAATCCAAATAAAGATAGTAGTCATGAATACTTATTTCTTATCATATAGAAATATGGATTGATCGTAATGTTGCCTGCTTGTCATACATTAATGTATATCATGTTGCTGATGTAGATAGACTTGTTTTATTTATAATTTTGTAAATAGTAGTATGAATTTTAAGAGCGATATCTTAGGACAGATAGATTATAAAATAAGAATATGTTGCATAGTTACATTTAATCTCTGTTGTTTTCCTTGTTATGTTTACTAACATAATCTCTTAGAAATTGCATGGTCATAGACTGTCACGCCCCAATCTTTGCTAAATCGATAATCGTACCCCAGGCGTGATGTCGTACGAGCGTAAGGCGCACCCGCACAAGGCCTAGACATAATGATATACTATAGAAGCATATACAACAGAGTATAAAAATAGAATATCACATATTGGAATGAAGAAAGTTTCTCTTTATTGATAATGAACATCTTTATTACAAACTCATAACTGAAATAAAATAGGGTGCCGCATGAACTTACAAGATGAACGCAAAATTAGATAGTCGATCCATACATTATATCCCTTACAAAATTTTATAAGATAAACAAACTATCTTGGGTGCGTATTTTCACCATTACTTAGGAGATTCAAAGGGTATGTGCGAGTTTCTTGAGAATATGTACTTGCGCTCCGAAAGTTATAAACACGAAAAGTTATACTAGTGAAAGGTTGGAGGAAAGCTTCAATTCCTCGCTACGTTGTCATGGCACGGGGAACCTGCTGCAACGAGGGTCAGTATTTCAAAAAGTACCGGTGAGGATGAGCTGACCCAACTCACCAAATTGACAATATTTATGTGAACATACAATATTATCATTATTTGATCTTTCTATCTTTCCCTAGATCAAGCTACAAGCAATTCATAGAAGTAAATGACATAACGAAATGTGCCACTATTGGGTGGCTTTTACCTGCACCGTCTGAACCACCAGTGCGAAATTAACTATGACCATTCCTGCCATGAAGACATAGTTAGTTAGCACAGTTTAAATATACATAGCATGTCACTAGTTGGCCTAGGGATGGTCGGCTGTCTTTCCACTTCGGGTTGCTATCCCTTATCGAATGTCTCGATTTATCCCGTGCTTCAACTTCAACTAGCAAATTTTTTCCCCAGGCCAAAGCAATCCTAATACCCCAGCGACCGTTCGTAGAACTCTACCCTTGTGCACAAGTTGTCCTTGACAATCCATCATCTAAAGACTAAGTTATCAAATGAAGCATTTTAAGGAAATATAAGGAAATAAACTTCATGCAAATTTTATAGTATAGGTTAATTGCTTAAATGATCACATTATAAATTGTACTACTCTTTGCACAGTTATAGATAAATAAGTTCTAGCAATAACTGAAACATAAATAAGCACATGCATAGTAGAGAAACATGAAACAAGATGATCATTCGGTGAATCTGTGCATGTGACAAGCATTAAGTATTTCAAGTCTACTTCTTTTTATCTTTACTCAATTTTATTATTATTGTATCATTGACAGGAATGCACAAATGAGTCAGATAATTAAGAATGAAGACTTGGAAGAAGGATACTAATCGAAAGTAGTCCATCACCAGTTAGTGAATTAGGGAAGAGAAAGAGAAGATCTTTAGGGCTTCGCTCGTGCGTCACCTATATGATCACCTGCATTAACTGATGATCAATATCTTCTTGCCTCGGTCTCCCAGAGTTTGATATAAAATATGAAGTTCAAAGAACAAAGAAAACAAAATCCATCAAAACCGTTCAATAAAATGCAAGTCACAAAACCAACGAGAAAGCAACAAAGCGGCATCGAAAATAAGCAAATAAACCAACACAACGGAAAGGCCCCTCGCGACTCAGCTACCGAGTCCTTCCTTGTGGCATAATCAGCTAAATGTGGGACTTAATTTTGACAAAACTAAACCATAACGAGAAAAGGATCTTGATTTAATATGTTTCGATCGAACAATACCAAGTATTTCTTAGCTGCGCTCCCCAAAAAGAGAAAACAGGGCACTACATCTTAACCAACTAATAAAAAAAATTGTCCTCACAATTTTGGAATAGAACCTACCCGTAAGAAAATAATGAGGAAAACTTTTCCTTCATATCTGATTCGAGTTCCCAAGTCGACTCCTCGACCACATGGTTCCGCCAAAAAATACGCACAAACGGGACTGCACAGTTTCAGATGTGCTTCTCTTTTCGATCCAAGATCTGATCAGGCTCTTCAACGTATGACAAGTCTGCCTGCAGATCCAGCTGACCAAAATCTACCAAGTGGCTCGGCTCATGCACGTACTTCCTAAGATATGACACATGAGATCATGCACATTAGCCCATTGAGACTATCGTCATGACGTGCAAGGCTGACCTCCATGGATATTGGTCATGTCCGTACTAGTGAACGACAATATTCGTATACTTATATTATACAATGCATTCTATATGATCTAGCATGGTGGCCTTATGATGGACCCGAACATAATATATAAGTGCTATATAATTTTTATGGCACGGTTAGCCCAGCTAAATAGCTCACGATCTAAGGATTTCTTTCTGCATCTGTTCTGAGATAACTCAGACTATACATAACAAGCCATAGGATTGACTGGACAATTTAAATGAGTATGTGCTGGTAGTCTAGGGACAAGAACTAGTGTGGTACGACAGTTCAACACTTGTCCTTTTTTGTTTGTATAATTGAGCCAATATGTCATAATAAGTCATGTACTGAAGTAAAATATTATACGTATATCGTAGCTTGTATTGTGGCATATGTGTTCTGGATTATATTGATATATTATTTCTTCGCCATGGTCATAATTGGTAAGTCGTACATGTCTCAGAGTAGTGTGACATATCTTATCCTTGCTTAGTTTTAGAGGTGTCATACTGCTCCGATGAAAGGTCATACGCTTGCAGTTATGGCACGGATTCTTAATTTTTTGTACTTTATTGGCTTTTGCTTCATCCACTTGTGCTCCTTTGTGGTACTTGCTAACGAAGCCTGACCCTACTAGTTTTTGTTGGCTAGGTTTAGTAGCAGAGCCCAAGGATCCTGGCATGTATCTGACCGATGGCGCACACTAGGAGGATATCCGCCGAAGAACTTGAGTAGGTTTTTTCTCCCCCACTATGAGTATCATTTTGTATTACCTTTTCGTATTTAGCCGACGATACTTGTTAGCCGATTTATCTGGACGTTAGATCCTCTATATGATTGTATATTATTCAGACCACGACTGACTTACAGTCATATATTCTTGGTAATATACTTGTGTACCATCTTGTATAACTAGTTTTATGATCATTCTGATAGAGCATCAGGTACGCCTAACTGCTTTATCTTACATGCTCATTTTGACTATTTTATGGTTGATGATTGAGACATAGAGATCCTTCACCCTAGATGACTTAATTGTAGTATGCACTCCCTTGTCTTTAGACAACTTTAGCACATTATGGGTTACTTCTGTATTCCGTAGGGTATGGTTGGCTGAGTCACTCTCCCTCTCTCCAGTATTCTAGTTATGGGACATGACACCTCCGAAACAACTCGATCTGTTTGATGATAACCATGATATCTAACAATGTTTACTTGTGTGAGCGCAACTCCAGGCTCGCATAAATTTATGCCATGATGGAAACGATCGACGTCCAGCAGGAGCGCTGGCGTGGTGATCTCACGTCCAACGGGGACGATCGAAACCGTGGGAGATCGGAGCATGACATTAAGTGTCTTTGAACCACCTCTAGTTGAGATCCGGCCCCTACAAATAACCCAAACCGATCGGTACTTTCTTTAATCATTATTTATAATGTAAGTTTAAAATTCTTTTGTCTAAAATATAGTAAACACATTGGAATTTCTTTTTCTTGCGTAAAAAGTTATCATCTTACAAAGTTAGGTATCATTTTTTCAGATTCTGGAACATATGAGACTGAATTCAGGCCAAACTCGGTCTTAGATCAAACTTGGGCCAAACTCAGTCCCCATGTTTCCAGAATGCGGGAATTGATCTGGGCATCCATTTTGTGATTATCTTTTTACCTTATAAAATACTTTTTCACCCGATAAACATCATCCACATTCCCTTCTTTCTCCTTTCAATAGTTCCAAACCTTAACCCTAATTTCTATTATCCTATTCTATGGAGTTTTTGGGAATATAAGCCCAAATCAAGCTTCTATTGGTGATTCTCCTTCATATATTCATCTTTTGTAAGGTATAATCTCTATCTTCTCTTCCTTTTCATTCTATGGCTCCTAGATTGTTTTCTAGGGGTGGTAAGAAAAAAGAAAGCTAGATGAAGCCTCCTCCTAAAATCCTCAGGCTAAGAACGTTCCACATTCTATCTACCCAAATGAGGGTAAGTTTGATGGTAATCTTTTCATATATTTGGATGCTTCAAATGAATGATTTACTGATTTCTGTAGTAGAAAAATATGTCCTGGCAATCTATCAATTTTACTACCGTTGATGAGTTCTTATCTATTTTTAGAGACCTAAATTTAGATGACCTAGTCTCTACCAAAAAACATGTTTATTATATTACGATTATGATGTTTTACTGTAATCTTATGCACGATAAAAATTGAATTTATTCTCTTATTGGTGATATACAAATTGAATTCGACGACGTTGATTTAGCAGAAATGCTAAAACTCCCTATTCCTACGGAGTGTGAACCCTTAATCGATAATCGTCAACTTAAATTTGCAGACAACATAATACTTGAATCCTTCAAAAATTCAATGTGTGCTCATTTTTCTTGTCCTCCTGGAAAATTTTATACGAGATATCTTAACCAGCATTTCTATGACTTATATCGCATAGCTTTTTCATCTATTCTGCCAATAGCTGGCACTTCTGATGAAATCACATATTTAGATATTTTAGCTCTTTACCACTTGCACTTTGTCATTCTTTTTAACTTTCCTTGAACTATGATGTATGCAATGATTCATGAAAGAACCAAAGGACGCACACTCTTTTATGCTATGTACTTACCGATAATCTTTGACTTTTTCCATATTCCTCTCGAGGATGGTTATTTCTTTGCTATCACGGCTTCTCTTTCCAAAGCCCGACGAACAGCACCTATACCACAACCCCCTATAGTAAAACCTCCTCCTTATTCTATTTCCTCTTCTGACTAAAAGGATTATGCCCAGCCCCCTCCAGTTCCACCTACTACACTTGACTACATCCATATTTTGCTCATCGATCACATTAGACTTGAAGACGACAATTATCGCTCTATGAACCACGTACCACTCACCAATTCCAAGATCTATCCAACAACCAGATAGATATGGGTTATGATTTTCCCATCATCCTGTTAGACCAATTCCTATGATTCCTGATCGATATATATCTGGCTATCGCATTGTCGATCCAAATGCTCAGAGATACTTCGACCCTGCTGTCGCATCATATAATCCGAACCGTTCATTTGAGACTGGTCATCCTACCATAGGAGATGATGATGCATAATAGCCTTGTTCTTGGATTAGTGGAGATATTCAAGCAGATGATATTCTAGTTTTTTTCTGGATTTGAAAAACTTGGCACTTTTATGTTGTTTCTATTGATAGCTTAGTTGTTACATTTTGGTTTACTTTTTCTTACATCTATTGAAATCTTTTAACATGTTAGCAGTTCTTTTTTTAAGTATTTAATTACAAATATTTCATGATATCTACGGTTATGCAATATGTTGTTCCACTTCACCTTTACTGTTCTATTGTTCTTGATACCCTATCCTTTTAGAGGGGATCTCCATAATTTTTCCAAATAACAAAGGAGATGAAAGAAAAAGAAAGAAAGGAGCTATTTTACGGGAGAGCGTGGCACCATAAAATCTTTATCTTTGTATGAAGACTATGTCAAGGTATGAATATTGACATATAGATATTTGTTTGTTAATTATCAAAATAGGGAGATTGTTGACCCAAATAGGTCACACAACTTGATTTCGATAATCAACTAATTATGATCTAATATGAATCAATATGATAAGTAAATTAAAGACCGTTGCATCTCCGTTACATCATTGAACTCAAAAGCTTCTACCTGCTCAAAGGACGAAGTCATGGGTATTTGGTCATAATTTGGGGTCCTTAATTTTATATTTATTTGAGTCTAGGAATGGTTGTACATCGAGTCACACTTGGAAACTAGAGACTCAGGACAACTCCAAAACCCTATTACACATAACAAAGAAAACCCCAAATGAACCCTGGAAATCGAACTCGCGCCGAACTCAATCTATAGACCGAACTTGGCTCCTTATAACCAGATTCCTGGTTAGATGAAAACCCTATTCTTCAGGAATTCAAATTTTAAATTTATGAACGTTAGAGCATCGAACTCAGGTCAAACTCGGTTCTCAAAACCCCTATAAATAGAGAAGAGTTTCTCTATTTCTATTCACTCAGTTACATTCAATCTTCTCATCTTCTATTTAGCAATAGCCCGAGCCTTAACCCTCTTCATTTCTAAGACAACTCCCTAGTCTTCTAAGTACCAGTACGGTTCGATTATAAGTTCGAGTTGCAAAATTTTGGTTCAAGAGGTTAATTCAATCCCTCTATTGAAGTCTTCGCACTTTTTGAATAAAAGAAAGTGTCTGTAAGAAGTTGCAAGTCTTCAGATCAAAATTTATGTTGTATGCTATTTCATAAATTGTGGATTAACCCCGAGTAAGAGTACTTGGGGATGACTAGTCCTCTACGATAAAAACAAGGATAAATTTCTCGGTGTTAGCATACTGTGACTC
This sequence comes from Iris macrosiphon, assembly GCA_036927795.1. Classification (NCBI taxonomy): domain Eukaryota; kingdom Viridiplantae; phylum Streptophyta; class Magnoliopsida; order Asparagales; family Iridaceae; genus Iris; species Iris macrosiphon. The sequence continues at coordinate 152,639,742 of JAYESA010000019.1, read as the reverse complement.
CTTACTTGGCATTTCATTATTATTTCCATATCTACTTAGTTTATTCTATAGTTCATTGTCTACCTAAATTTTAGTTGGTGATTATTGCTATAAACTCTATTCACCCCCTCCAGAGTTACCTTCATGTACACCGTGAAAGATTTTTTATGACGTGTTTCGCACACCGTAAATGACTATTTTTCTTATAGTATTTATTTGAATCATTAGTCTCATATTGCTTGTAGGTTAGTATGTTGCTCCTTTGTATGACAATATATATATGCTTGCTCTTATCATATTGAATCATAAAATAATAAATGAATTATTGCGAAAGAAAAATTCTTACGATCTTTTTTCTTTTGTTAGAGTATGAACTCTAATCCCCCTCTTTCATGTGCATATAAAACCATAGGGTGATCGTCGGTCGAGCATCTCTGATCTACCCATTTTCACAATCCCGTCGCCAAGCCCTTCGCCACTTGATCCAGGCGGTACAAGCATCTCCCCATCATCCTACCTTCCGTCGTGGTCGCACGCCTTCCTTCTTTTGTGCAGCAGGACGCCTGCCGCCAAACTGCCAGTGGTCAACCTTCAATCTTGTATCAGTAATCCAACGTCCTCCTTCCTATCAAAAATATTTAGGTGCACTGTTATAAATTCTCTAATATTTTTAAAATTACCATTGCTAAGATAAGGATCTGTTTAATACTTTTGACCATTCATGACTGCCATTATTTTTTTGATTGTGATAAGTAAATATGTTTGACAAAAGACTTTATATTTGCTAAAAAATTAAATATTAAATTAGGACTATTATTAGAGTACAATTTACTTCATTAATTTTCAAATGAACAATGAATACAAAATTTATAAATATTATTGTGCTACTACTTAAAAAACTATTGATATCACGACATTAAACTTTAAATTATTCTTCTTAATTAGTTGTTCTTTATAACGTAGCATAAATTCTCACTCATTATGCTGATTTTAATAACCTGCACAACATAGAGACATATATTAGATGTAATTAAAATACGTATTACGCCATCATATCAATATCATATTATATGATTTATATAGTATATAAATAGGCAAATGTTAAGGACACTATAAAATTTAATAGGGATAAACATATTTTTTGCTCGCAATTCCATACAATTTTAATTTTATAATTCTTGCTATTTTAGGACTACCAAAATTTTTGCATTCTTAATTTTTTAAAAATGCCAAAATTTTGGCAGTTTTGGATATGCACATGACTGCGACCCTTCCATGGTTTCAATTCCTTTCCAGTGCCTCTGACTTTGGACTGAGATATCCTGAGAGCCCAAAATTATGTTGTTTTCTTGTAATTAATTTAGTGCCCTTAATATTTTCCCATAAATATAGTACAATGTGTCATGCCCTAATTTTACAAAATCGATAATCGTCCCTCAGAGAGTGATAACGTGTGACCGTAAGACGGGCTTGCACAAGGCCTAGGAATAATCATATTCTTTGAAACACATACAACAGAGTACGCAAATGGAAAAGCAAGCATTGAACAAAAATAATTTCTCTTTATTGATAATGAATATCTATGTCACAAACTCTTGACTCAAAAATAAAGGGGTGCCACACTGTCTTACAAGATAGACGCAAAATGAGAAAGTCATTACATGCATTACATCCCTTACTAAAATTTTAAAAGTATACAAGACCTTGTGTGTAAGTTAGCACCACCACCTTGAAGCTTCAGAAGATGTATGTGCGAGCTCCAAAGATCGGTATATACGCCACAGAAATCACAAACATGAATATGTCAGGTTGGTAAAATGGTTGAGAAGGCCTTGTCACTACCACATTCTAAAAATAAGGGTATTTTTGACTTTTTATATATTATTAATATTGTGGTAGTTATTTTAAATGATTGCATGATAAGTGTATTTAATTTAAATAATTGTATGAGATGTGTATTTATAATATTATATATATACAGTGTTCATTAATGTTTGAGCTGGTAGACTTGACCTAGAGGCCCACTAGATGAACACCTGACCGAATTATAGGATTTTGTATTTAATTTGCTCATTAGAATTTAATTATTTGGGATTGTGATTAATTATCGTAATTTTATTTAATTGTTGTGCCTTACCGTTGCTTCGATATTTGGAGCGCTACCCTAGCTTTTGTCTTCCAACAAATTTCACAACCTTGCCCTAGACGTGCCCGCCTTCCATTCTGACCTTTTTGTAACTCATAATTATGCTCTCTTGTACTTTACTTTAGCCGCACAATATTCGTCGCGAACATTTATTTAATTTCTAAATAAATTCCAACTTTGTATCGTTGTGCGTTTCAATCGAAATTGGAGACAATCTCGACCCTTTTTCGTACAACCTAAATTAGGTTAATATTATGTTCTGAGTCTTTTTCACTAATGATATTTGTGTCCCAACCCAATTTTAGCCCAATGTATTTCTAATTAATTTTAGAACACCACTTGTATTTATTTCTAATTAAATTGGGGATACCAACTTTGACTAATTTCGTTTAATCCCAATTTAATCCAAGTACCCCATTAATTAAGCCCATACAAAACACACAATACCCCCTCACCCTACAAAACACCAAACACCAAATCTCCCACCAATTTTTCATCATTTTATGTGTCTGTGCAAATACCCAAATTTAAGGGGACTCATTTGCAAATGTTGCATTAGGTGTCAACACCCCATTGGTTCAAACCAAATGGAGAGCCCTAATATTTGACTAGTCAACCAACCCCTCTCTTTGCATGAGTAAATTCCTCATGTCAAATCCTGACCACCCATTCAAAATGGGAGCATCAACACCACTCATACCCACACACACACCATCATATTTAATGTCTCTTCACACACACTTCCCAAGCAAGCCCTAATCCCCAAACCTAGGAAAGACCCCACCTCCCTCTTCTCCCAACGTAGGAAATTTTTTTCCTTTCTCTTCTTCTTCTTCTTCTTCTCTTTTTCTCTTCTTCTTCCTTCTTCTTCTTCCTCTTCACCTATTTTTGGTTTAAAACCATCTCCTTCATCCGGTCACCTCTTCCCCGGTGTTCATCCGGCCCCCCTCCGGTCATCCAGTCCGGCAATCCTCCTGTACCCTGCCTCCACGTCGAGCCAGCACACCCCGGCCGGCCAAGCTCCGGCTGATGCTGCGGCCTGCAATCAACCTTACTCCACTGCTCCGGCACAGCTCCGCCCACTCCTCCATCTTCTCCGGCCTACATCCCCCGGCATCACCACCATCCCGACCCCAACAAGCCCGACTACCAACCTGTTGTCTTCCCGCCGACCGCAGATCTCTTCCCCGGCGGCCAACCCGAAGCAGCACTACCACCACCACGAGCTATCACAACCAGCACCAGAACTATCACCACCACCACCACCACGAGCTATCACCACCACCACCACGAACTATCACCACCACTACCACAATCTATCACCACCACCACCATGAACTACCACCACCACCACCAGAACTATCACCCAACTCCGGCCCCTACTCCGGTCACGACCTCGACGAGCTCCCTATTTTCCTCCCCTCTTCCTTGAGTCCAACCTGAGCTCCACCCCGAGCTCCCTCCTCCCGCTGACAGACCACCTCCTCCTCCTCGTCATCGTCTTCCTCGTCATCGTCATCATCGTCGACGTCTTCGCCGTCGTCGTGTACGCACACAGGTTCGATCCTCCCCTCGCGTATACGTATGCGTGTACGTATGTATGTGTGTATGTATGCATGTATGTATGTTGTATTAGTAGGATTCGTATATGTATACGCATATACATATATTTAGTATATTTCTCTATTTATATATATGTATTCAATATTAATATATCCGTATATATGATATATGTTAATATATTCGTATTGGTATATATATACCTGTATATAGTATATGTATTATTTTGGTATATATATGTACATATATACGTATATGGTATATGTATTAAATTGGTATATGTATAATGTAGTATACGTATATTATTACTTGGTGAATATATGTATATATATATATTAAGTATACAAACTTCTTTTGATACATATAAATATTTGTCGTTATATATATATATAAATGGGGTATGTATATTTTTAAACATATATATATATATATATATAGTATATTATTCTATTTAGTGTATATACAATTATACATATTTGTATATAATTATTGGTATACCCATAAATATGTACTAAATTTAATTATTGATAATATGTATAATTAATGAATGTTTTAGGCGACCCGAGTGTAATTACGGATACCCCATATTTACATGGACCTGTAACCCTATTAATTATTAGAAGGCTGCCTTATGTACACTCACGTATTGGCGAGACCCGTATCACCGACTGTCTGAATTCACAGCAATTACAAACGTGACGCCCGCGTAATTAGATGCGCACTTGACCCTAGTTGACTAGTGCCATACCTGGCATAGCCCCTGAGTTCAATATATTATGATTGTGTGTTAGTGTAGCATCTGATACAAATATTATATTTATGATATATCAATAGGACTGTTGGATCATCCAGGCGATACTCTGGAATAGGACATTGGTATTACCAGCTAAGGACCCAAGGCAAGTACATTCTCTAATAATTTTTAATTATTTGATAATTTCTATAAGTTCAGTATCTAGAAATGTTACATCTGATCCTTGACACTGTGCTACACGGACTAGTATATAGATTGAATCTGCAGTCATGAGATGTTACATTGATTATAGTATTGACATTGTACACGACATTGATATTTAGACCTTGTATATGATAGATTGGATCTTGCTCGTGTATCGTGACGTTTCATGGTTGGATCCACTGTACTAGTTGGAGGAGGGGAAGTAGTTAGTGAGAAATATGATCAAATCCATATTGTACAAGTATAGAATAATGTTAGTATTAATCATACTACACACGTATGATTAGCCAGGCTATCTAGCTCTCGTACATGTTCCCAAGCTGATCACATATCGAAGCTACTATTTCAAACACTTAGAATATTACAGTTCTCTATTTTAGATCATATACTACATCATCCGTATATGATATTGTACCTCGTTCTCTTCAATTCATATATGCACTGACTGTATCATATTGCCTATATTGCCTGTCTCTTTATATTGCATGTCTCTTTATTTTGCCATTGCATTTATTCATTGTCTTCTCTCAGTATATAGCATCATTCGTTTATTGTTTTATAGTCCTTATCAATTAAATGGAACTGTTATTTGAGATGTATTTTGCTCCTTCCTGACTAGAAATATTTTTCCAGACTATGTCTTAGAGGAATGGTGTCCGACATTTTTTGGACCACAGGAAGAGTAGCTGCAGACTTGGACCTGATAGTTCAGTTATGATTCTGGGAGGCCTAGCCGGAATCACTAGTTATCTAGTTAGTTTCTTTCAGTAGATTATTTTGTACTGGATTTGTCTCCGGCATACTTTGTTGAGACATGGATATTTGTTGAGTTAGATTATTTATATTTAGACTTGTGTTGTATTTTATTTTATTTCTTCGATATCTTATTGTGTTGTAGTTATGTGATTGAGTATGTTGTTCATATTATATTATGTTATCCATGTCTCCTTATGGAGTTGGATACTCGTGCGAGATTGTTTAGATAGTGCTTGACCTGGACAGCGTTCTACCGCCGATGCTGCGACATAGGCTGGACGTACCCACGTACTCGTGCCCAAATTTCGGGTGTGGGTCGTGACAGGCCTTCACCTTCTCGCCGCATCGCCTTGGCCCGGAGAACCTGTAGTAATAAGGGTTAGTTGATCAAAATATAACGGTAAGGGCAAGCTGACCCAACTAACCAAACTGACACAATATTCATATAAACAAGAAATATTATTATTTTGTGATCCTTCTATCTTTGCTTAGTCCTGGTTATGAACATGTGATAGAAAAGAAACGACATAACAAAATATGCCACAGTTCGGTGATTTTTACCTGCGACTTTCTGATCCACCTGTACAAAACTTACCATGTCCTTTCTTTCCACGAACATATAGTTGGCCAGCACAGTTTAAATATACATAATGGGTCACGGCACACCAAGCCATCATAGACAATAGTCAGGGTAGAAAATGATCCTTTCCGCGCGAGTAGTGAGCTCCTTTATAAATCTCTGTCTCACCCGTGCTGATCTTGCTAGCACGACTATACGGGTTCCACCTTGGTCGAATTAGGGCTGGTGCCCCGGAGGCATTTCGCAGGAACCATACAAAATCTTGTGTATAAGTTGTTTGTGACTATATGACATCTAGAATAATAAGTTATCATACCAAGCATTTAAAGACATCATGATAAATGCAATATTTCTAAATTATGAAAGACACATATGCAATCTTGCTACATATCAATTTAAATCTGAAATAAATTATTTAAAATCTAACTTAAAGATTTTAGAGCATCCCCTAACCCTAGTTTAGTCTTTTTAAATCCTATCCATAGATTGAAACACTAAAATAAAATCCTAACCACCCACCTATTTAAACTACCTATATTTATCAATCCCCAACACCTAAACCTAATAGCCGACCTCCCCCTTTATTACACCCATGATCAAGAAGCCTCTCCCCCTCCCTTTATTCTCTTATTTCCATCTTCTTCCTTCCCCCTTTCAATCCCCCACAAGTCGGCCACCTAAAATCCCAACCGAACCCCCTTTTAGGCAAAATATTGGTTGCTGGTTGCAGCAGCAGTTCAGACCACTCTATAGCAAAAAAAATCCCTAAAAACCATAGATTTATATCTTATGTGAAGCCCCCAAGATCCCTCTCAAGTTTTGCGAAGTTTGGAGTCCGTTTGGCGCTCAAAAAGGTCTGTGTCGCAAGAAGAGCCTCTGTCATAATCGCAAATAAGTAAGTTTTATAACATTTATTTTTCCCATGCGAGTATCCTTGTATAAACCCATATATATTTTAGATGACAAATGAAGAAACTTCCATGCATGAGAAACCCTAATTTTATATTCAAAACAACTCTTTGATGACATGAAACCAATACATGACAATGTGGTAACTATAATAACCTAGTTTTGATAGATGTTATTATTTTATTATAAAATATAGATTTCCAAAAATTAAATAATAGTTTTCAGAATATTAATTTATATATTTTATATTTTAAATGATTTTTATGCAAGTTGGCAAACGTGTAGGCAAAAGTAGTTGTTAAGTTGCTAGAACTCAAAGTCGACGCGCAACAAAACTTTGTGCATACAACAGCAACTATTTCAGTATTTTTTACTAAATAAATTATAAATCATGAATTAATAGTTTTTAATAATTAATGATTTAAAAATGGTTTTGGTAATGTTTAATGACTAATAATATATTGGGATGTAGCTACTTGCATGTGCAACCGATGTAGAATTAATAACTAGATAATTACCTAATTAAACTAGAAAATTAGACTCTAACTAGTGTAATAATTAATTGGTAGGTGTTCGAGACATTTCTATGAAGATCTTCAAACCAGGCTTGTGGTGCTCACCACTTGGCTTGGAAGGCAAGTACACCCTGCTTGATTGAATTTTTCAGTTTACATGTTTCTACTTTATTTGTTTAGTGTGTGCACGTATCTTAGAGTAGCAGACTTACCCAGTATATTTTGAAGGGATGTGGTATCTTCTAACCTGACACTTGCCCATTATATTTTTTTCCTGTGTGAGTGAGTACATGGACTAGCATGTCAACCGTACATCAATACGTGAGTTTGTGTCTTGGGTTAATAGTTAGTGTTTGGTTTAATACATAGATTTTATTGATGTCGTTGTATTATGTCTGCACCGCGTATACGATTCGGATGTTACAATGGGAGAGAAGAATCTACTAGTTAGCATATGGAATATTATTCTTATTTTTCTATATATGGTGTACCCCCGAGTTCTGTCTAACGCCTGGTGGAATGACGGGTTATTCTCTTCTTCCCCCTCATGTGCCACTAGAGATATTTTGAGTGAAATTCACATAGATGGATTAGTTATCCTATTTATTGTTTACTGCTTTACTTTTATGTATGTCAATTTTTTGTGTACTTTTTATGTCCCTCTGAGGACAAGGCACCCTTTTTCGGTATAGACGATCCTGACTATTTGCAGGAGCACGGATCAGGACCTCCTACTTTATTCCCTTTCGAGGAGCTTTTTACCTTCGTGTCGTTTTGTTAGTAGTTGAGTTGATACTTTTATGTTATTTATTTATTTTAAAAGTCAAATTCTATTTCTATCCTGGTTTGGTAGTGGATTTGTCCCTATCTTACTATTATTTTAGATTATTTGGACTAGATCATTTGGATCTATATTTGTTTGGTTTATTTATTTATTGTCTTGTGTTGTGGATAAGATTTAGTTGTCTGTGATATTATATACCACTTGTGAATTATTATTCATAATACAACGTATGTATGTGTTATGGTTACCATATATTGGACTTGCCATATACATACGGCCGACATAATTATGTATTTTTAGTCCTGTATATTTTGGGATTGAGTCGTGACATATTTTTGTGGTAGCCCATGCAGATCAAAGCATATCATTTCGGTTACGTTATTGTACCAATCAAGCCTGCAGTTAGGATAAGATTGTTAGGATCTCAATCCATAATTGCTAATGAAACTTTTTTTGATTTCTAATATTGTCCTGGAACCTCAAAATTATAATCATCCTTACTTTCTTTGAACTCTTATTCCTTGATTCTCGTTTTTCTCTATCTCGGATAAATGAACACTCGTACGCGGTGATCTCTCCAAGAGAAGATTCTTGTCAAGACGAAAAAGATATCTTTGATATAATATTATAAGTAGACGGTTACTTGAGTAGAAAATATTATGGTAAATGATTTTTAGATGTTAGAGATAGAATAGATTAAGGGATTTACCAGTAAAAACCTAAACCAAGGTGGATTATATAATTTGGCAAGATTATAAGTGATGGGGTACTATTAGATAAATCATTTAGACGAATGTGAGTCATTTTATTGAGGATATAATATTATATTTTGATAAGATAATTTGATCTAAGGTGGGTAGATATCTCGACTAGCAAATTAGTTTGGAGGATAATCATTTGATGAAGATGAGAATTGTCAATTTTGGTGCTTCGAGGCTTAAACTTCTATGTGATTTAAAAAAAGGGATATTTTTTATTTGAATTTTATAAGAAAAAAATGATGAGATAAGGAGCTAGAGATTTATTGAATTAAAAATTTTAAGGCAATTATGATGTAATAGATTTAGAATTTCAAATTAAAATATTTTGGATAAATTTAAAAGTTGTGGAATTCAAAATTCAAGGATAAACATTAATTTTAATAGAGAGTTGAGAATTTAATATGGCAGCATTGACGGTTTTGTTAAACCATAAATTTTTAAAGATTAAGATATGATTGAATTTGTGTTTAAATTTAAAGGAGATTATGCTGATGGATTTAAATATAGATTTGTAGTATCTTGAAGCATTTAAATTTTGTGGAGTTTAAATTTAGATATTTTGATAAGATTTGACTTGGAATCTAAATTTGAGAATTTTAGGATATGATGAGGCAAAGTATTGGTGAATCTCAATTTGAAGATTTCATAATTATTTTTGTCACTCCCCTTTTACGATATACGTATTTGGAACGTATTTTATTTTAGCATGGTTACATGTGCATGGAGACTAAAATCATTCTTTAGTTTAATCTGGTTCATGATTTATTTTATTCATTGGTTCAAGTCTTGAGAACCCTTGGTTCAACTCTCAATCCTACCATATATAACCCAATATTTTCTCTCTTTCTCTCTCTTCACTCCTTTATTTTCTTTTTCGCTTTAGTTTCTCTTCCCAATTCCATAGGCAAGTACACCTTGCATATGAAATAAAGAAATACTCAATATTATTATTCTATTATGCTTGTTATGTGTTTTTAAGCACCTTTAGTACTTGGAGTTTTCTGTTTTGACGGATGGATTAGTGTAGATCTATATTTCTAAACTTAAGAGTTTTATGGGTTTTATGAGTTTTTTCTTTGTTTTGATCTATTAAACTTGTGTCTTTGAAAACCAATTTTTGCTACATGATAGAGCTTTCAATTTCAAGCTCTTTGGTTTTTGGTTCACTCATTTTGAACTTAAATTGAGAATTTTATGAATGAAACAAGATTTCAGTTTTAAAGCATTTTTGCCATGGCTGAACCTGCTGTTAGAGAAGGCAAACTTTCCATGCTGCCAATGAGCTATGCGGCTGAGAATGCTATTCGGCCAGAGAGGGATATGCAACCTAAACTCTGTAAAGCCCCTAACCCAAAATAGGTATTTTGTGTGTATTTTGTATTTTGTATTTTGTATTTTGTATTTATTATAATTATTTTAGATTATTTCAAATTGATTAAACTTTAATTATTGTATTAGGATACTTCACCATGGTTTGGACAATAATGACATAGGATGACCCCAAAATCTATATCGCCCTTCGTAAAAATTAGCCTACATGGAAGACACTACTTGTAAGATCTTTTTGTGACACAGAAATTGATCATTTAGCATTAATATGGCACTAGTATAACAACCGTAGTTTATTATATTTAATATTTACATATTTTTCTATATATAATTCATTTTTGATTATTTTCCATTCCAACATTCTTCAATAAGCAACCTATAATTCCTTAATGCAAATTAGGTCACTTTCCACTTTTGTAGGATTTATTTATTTATTATTTCTTTAGAAGCCCAATCAAATCCCAACTACCAAAAATTTACCTTAAATTTGCATATTAATTATCCATTAATTATTTCCTAAGAAGCCTAATAAATCCCAACTACCAAAGATTTACCTTAGATTTATATATTAATTGTTGATTATTTTATTACTTTAGAATCAAATCAAATCTTATTCATTAGTTAGTTATTGATTAGTTGTTGATTATTTAATAACTAACAACATAATTTGGAAACCTCCTAATAATTAACTACGCAATCCTAATCCTACCACTATTCTCAAACCCGCGGCCCTCCGCCTCAAACTCGTGCACACCCCTAATCCGACCCCCCTCTCTCTCTCTCTCTCTCTCTCTCTCTCTATATATATATATATATATATATATATATATATATATATATATATATATATATATATCCTTCTCATCTCCTCTACAAACCCTAAATTTCTCTCTTTCCTTCATCACCATAGCCGATACCTCCATTACCAAGGCTGCCCTCCCTCGTCACTTGGACAGCAGACCACCTCCTCTATCCAAGAATCCTAGCATCTCCTTCTAGTAAATTTCTTTAATCCATGTCACCTTCCTTCTTGAATCTCTTCTTGATTTATGAATATATATATAGATTACACATATGTGTGATGATGTAAACTCTATTATTTATTTGAAAGAACTTATGCAACCCATGAACCCTAATTTTGAGGTTCAACTCAATACTATTGTGCATGCATGACACCTCCTTCAAAATCCTCTTTAATTATTGTTAATATATTAATATAGATGTTAATAATAGAAAATATATTTAATTTTTATAATAAATTTCAGATTTATTAGTTTTTATAAAATTTGAGTTTGAGCATATTTTATGGGTAGTTTTGACCTAGTTTTGATGTATGCATGTTGAAGACCATTGGACCTTGTTAGGACTTGCTCATAGATGGAAAATCCTAAAATTTTCTTGATAAACTATTATTTTTTCCAAAAATTATATATTCTAAATTTTTATTAAAAAAATATTATCTTATTATCGCAACACCCATGTACCACCCATTTTGCATCCATACTAGCAAGTTTGGTTGTCAATCCTAATAGGATCAACTTGTAGATGGTAAAACCTAATTATTTTTGTATAGATAAAAGAAATAGTATTTATTTTATTTATTACTGATTTTTACAAAATATATTCAGATTTATTTCTATATATAACAATGATAATTATTGTTACTTTATGTAGCAAATTGACCTAGTTTTGACAAAATATGACCCCGTCAATGTTAAACTTAAACCCCAACCAAAAAACCTTATTTATTATTTAAAAATTATATTATTATGTTTTAATTCAGATTTATAAATATTTATTCTAGATTTAATTATTTGTTAAAAAATAATGTTTGGTGACTAGCAGGCAACCCGATGTGACCCAGTTTTGGTTTCTACTTAGTTTTGGACTCATAGAATTTATAGAAGATGGACCTATCACTAAAATCCATATTTTCTAATAAAATTCCCGAAATAATAGTTTTAATAATTAATGATTTAAAAATACTTTTTGGCAATGATAATTTTTAGTAACATTTTTGGCGAGTAGTTACTTGCATGTGCAACCAACGTAGGATTAATAACAAGATAATAACTTAATTTTTATTTGATAGTAAGAGTCTAATTAGTATAATAATTAATTGATAGGTATTCGAGATATTCCTGTTGATAGCTCCGGACCAGAATTATTTTGCCCGCATCTTGGCTTGAAAGGCAAGTATACCTTGCTTGATTGTATTATCAGTTTATATTATGCCTAGTTTTTATTTGTTAGTTGTGTGCACGAGTCTTAGAGTAGCAGACTTACCAAGTATATTATGAAGATACGAGGTATCTTCTGACCTAACATATGGTATGGTGGTCCAACACTTGTTCTTGTCTGGTTGTGGGATTGGCTTATTGTGAAGGTACGAGGTATCTTCTGACCTTATACTGTTTTAAACAAGTTCACTATCTGAGTGAGTGAGGGCATGGACTAGCAGGGTTATTGGCCATCGGTACGTGAGTTCGCGTCTTGTGTTAGTAGTTGGTGTTAGTTTGAGTTCTAGATTTTTATTGACATCGTTGCATTAGGTCTGCACCACGTATACGGTTCGGATAGTTCATTAGGAGGGGAGAATCTGCTAGTGAGCGTATGGAATTTTTGTTTCTTACTGTACTGTAAAAATGGTACAACTGTGTAACCCCCGAGTTCAGTGGATTGCCTGGTGGGATGACTGTTCTTCTATTTCTTCCCCCTCATACGCCACTATAGATGTCTCGAGTGTATTTCACATAGATGGTTTAGTTACCCTATTTATTGTTTACTGCTTTAGTTTTATGGATATCAACTTTTTGTGTACTTGTTATGTCCCTCTGAGGACTTGGCACCCTTTTTAAAGTATAGAAGATCATGACTATTTGTAGTAGCTCGGATCATGACCAAGTTGGTTCAAAACCAAAGTACCTAATAATGTTTATCTTTAAGATTTTATTTAATGATATTGTTTTGGCATTTGTATGTGATATTTTCCTTTTGGATTTACGTATCCGGAGATACGATATCCTAGTATTTAAGATATGGGTTTTGTGACATAGACTTTAGTATTTAAACCAAATATTCTTGTGTTAGACTTTTGCAATCTAGAATTAGGCAGTTGACCATAGTTGACCTTATAGTTGACCATAGTTTGACTTGTGACTTAGAGTTGACTTGTTGACATAAAAATTGACTAGTTTACCTTATTTGCTTTCCAGAATCTTGTATTGATGTTGTATTCCATATATAGGTCTTCGAAGCACCATATCAGACATCGGTAAGACAATTTATTGGACTTCAGGCGAGTACATTCTCTGATAATTTTTTGTTTATGATATCCTCTATGTTCATTGTATCTAGTATAGATATCCATGTTTTTTGATACGATGATTATACAGATTGGATTATTCGAATCTCGTCATCAGATGTTATTCCTTGTATATGGTGTATCCTATGCAAGTCTTGTTTTATTGATTATCTTGTGCATGTACAGACACTGATTCTCGAGAAGATTTGCTACCTTCCTAGAGAATTCCGTGCCATAGCATACCATGGTTGAACTATTATACTAGTCGGGGGTGAGAAGTATTTTAATGTAGATATATGATCATACCCTCTTTGTGCATGTCGTGTTCCTTGTGAGTATTGATCATAAATCGCACGTATGATTAGCCTGGCCATTATACTCTTGTGCAAGTTCCCAAGTCGATCACATGTTAAAGCTAGTGCTCCCTCACTTAGACATTAGTATTCTTGTTCATTGCCATATTGTTCTTTCTTGTATTTATTCCAGTATTTCCTTATTATGTATCTTTTGTATCTATTGTGCATCTTGTATTTTCACATCTATTTACTGTTATATAGTTTTTATCATTGATTAGAACTGCTGTTAGAGATGTACTCTGCTCCTTTCCTGACTGGATATATTTTCCCAGATGACACTCAGGACTGGTACCCTACACATTATGGAACTTAAGATATTGTGGGTTTAGAATCAGAGACCCTGGATGAAAAAGGACTTATCCCAACTGAGACAAATGACCCAGGATTAGTAGCTTCTTAGTATTCTTTTGTATTGTATTTGTCTCCAGCTTATTTGTTAGTACTTCTTTCAGACTCATTGATGTATTATTTTTGACTCATGAGTTGTATGTGACTATTCTATTCTTTATCATATTCATGCTCGTTCCATCATAGATTCGTGATTGAGTATATTGTTATTGTTGGTGGTTTATTAAATTGATAGGTAGATTACCCAGACAGTATTCTACCACCGATTCTGTGGCGTAGGCTGGGCGTTGTTCCCGACTTGTACCCTTACTCCGGGTGTGGGTCATAACAACTGGGTCGACTTTAGGGTCGTGATTATTGATAGTTACTTCAGTGTGACGAGACTGTTAGATAGAGGTTCAGGTTCAGCGAACACTCATTGACCGCTTTGGGAGCGGAAGATAGTTATTAGACGTTTGGACTCCTCTGCACGCACTTTATATATGTATATATCCTGTTGATGTAGTGTTCCTGTATCCGGATTAGTAGTATCACCAGTGTGACTCTTTGCCCGGAGCTGTGGTACGTCCCGTGTGTTTCCATCTCCAGAGCTACAGTTTTATTTTGGATGGCCCACGTGTCAAAAATTATCTTCAAACTATGTCTCACTTAGGTGGTTATGCTAGATTACACCATCGTTGCACTTGTCCTTTCTGTTATACTTGGCATGCTGTATTTTTGTACCTTATTATGTCCCTCTGAGGACCTGTTCCCCTGCCAGTTTTGCAGCATAGATGATGAGGGAGCCTTTGGAGTGGATGATGGAGTTGCTTGTCTTACAGGCAGTGGTATAAGGTACTTATATCATTTCAACCAGAGTTATGGTTACTTTGTTCATATTGTTTAATTTATCTGCTGTTGTAGCCTAGTTATTATAGACTCATATCTCTTCTCGAGTCTATTCGAGTTTGTGTATTTACTATGCGGCCGACTGTAGCTTATGTAACTCATTCTTGTGTATTTCTGTTCATTATGGATTGAGACATGAATATTTATATTTACTAGATTATTTAGATAGTGACCATTATAGTACAACTTATACGTATTCGAGTCAGACCAGAGTCTGGTCGAATGCGTAGCTGGCATATTACTCCTCCTAGTCCTACATATTTTGGGACTACAGCATGATAAATATCCGGATAAACCAATCCGTGTAACCATCGTGTCAAGGAATCAAGGATATCTACACTAGATACAAGAAATATAGAGGATATCATAAATAAGAAACTATCAAAGAATATACTTGTCTGAAATCCGGTGAACATTATCACAGATGTCCGGTACGGTGTCTCGAAGACCTAAATATAGAATATTACAATAATACAAGGTTCTAGAAAGAAATAAATTAAACTAGTAAACTTCTAGGTCATAAAGCCATTTCTAAGTCAAAATAATCAAACTATTTCAATTCTAGGTTAAAGTAGTCAAACTTGGTCAAACTAGCTATTTTTAGGTTGTATGAGTCTATCTCTAATATATTGGGTCAATAGACTATGTAACTAGGCCACACTAGCTATACTAAGATACTAAAAAATCAATATGATACCATATCGTAAGATACGCAAGTTATTAAATATGAAAATAATATAATATGTATATACAATCATCAATATATAATATTCCTAATTAAACTAATGCTAAGTGGATACCTTGGCTTTGAACCAATGCGGTATGACACACTACACATTCATTTTGATACTCAAACCCAATACCTTGAGTATCAACCCAATACTTTAAGTATCCATCACTACCTTGATATTTACCTTGGTATCTCAAGGTAATATCAATTCTAGTATATAATTAACTACCCAAACTCTAACTATATACTAATATGCATTATCTGTCACTACCATATTTCCATATTAGGGCATTTGTGTAATTTCACTATTCTGAATAATTATGTATTTAATTAATCTGCTGAGTTTTTTAAACTATTTATATGATGTCTTGATGTTGGTTTAGGTTGAACCCTGGAAACTCTTTAGGTCTAGCCCTAATAACTTAAACCTAATCTACACTTGTGAATTAGGAAGTGCCAACCCTAGAAACTTCCATTAGGACTAACCCTAGAGTGAAACCCTAATTTTTCCATGGTAGTTATAGACTTGAAACCCTAGACTGACTAAACCTTAGTTAATTAGGTTCTACATGACCTAACATAGGGGGTTAAACCTAGACTATGCTTTTGAAACCCTAAACCTAGTTTTAATATAAAAGGGAACCCTCTCTTCCTTCATGTAGAAAGGAGAAACCCTAGCCTCCATCAAGGAAGCCATCTCCCCACTCCAGAATTCGAAATCTAGCCCTAGGGATCCCATTCTCCTCCTCCAAAGCAAGGAAAGCAAGGAACTTGGGTCAAAAAGCCTTGGGGAAGAAGAACTTCCATTGGAGAAACCATCCCTGCAGGTAAAACCCTATTTTTTATTCATTTAATTTCTGTTTTCTGATGTTAATGCCCATTAGGAACCCACCCTTACTGTGTAGTTTCGATTTAGGGTTTTGAACTAGGGTTTTAGGTGTCCCAACATTGGTTTTCCCAATTTTTGTGAACCCTAACCCTAGGTATTCGTATGTAGGCTGATATCATCCTCCAACGTGTAAGTTAGATCTTGATTTTAGGGTTTTTGGATCTGAGGATTTATGATGTTCCTGAGTAAACCCATTTTTCTGCACACCAAGTGTTTGGTGAAATGTTTCTTAGGGTCTTGCCTATCCTTTTATTTTAATCTCTACATATTTTGATATACCTATCTATGTATATATACATTTTCTTGTGTAACAGGTTGTGCAGTCGGGTCTGGTGATTACCTGTGAGCAGTGTGTATTGGGGGTCCTGATAGTCGGGTTTGGGGGTTATACCTGTGTCCAGTAGCCAGTGTGGTTGTGTGCAGTGTTTATGTATCAGTAAATTTTTGTGT
The DNA here is from genome assembly GCA_036927795.1 of Iris macrosiphon. Classification (NCBI taxonomy): domain Eukaryota; kingdom Viridiplantae; phylum Streptophyta; class Magnoliopsida; order Asparagales; family Iridaceae; genus Iris; species Iris macrosiphon. The sequence goes on along the minus strand of JAYESA010000019.1, from coordinate 152,622,500 downwards.
ATATGTGTGAACCCTTGTCTGAGTGTGTGAAGGAAACTGGACTGACTTGTGTGTATCAATAGGTTGAGGGTATTACCTAGGTGTTATGTTTTCAGTCTAGCTGTGTATTCTCAGTACCTAGGATCTATGTGGGGGTGTATTCAGTGTATACCAGTATCAGTAATCTGTATCTGAGTGCAGATTTTGCTGTGTGTATCAGTTAGATACCTAGATGTCCCTGTGTCAGTGCAAGCTAATGTGGGTGTGTGAATGCAGTATGTGCATTGGAGTGTTAGAGCCTTGTATCAGTGTGTTAAACCTGTGTGTGGGTGAGAGTGTGTGTAGGTCTTAGAGTTTCAGTTGGGGGTTTCACTTCACAAGTGTGTATCAGTATTGTACCTGTGTGCAGGGTGAGTTGAGATTTCTGTGTGTTCTCAGTAAAAGGAAAACAGAACTGTGAGTGTATCTAGTGATCCTAGGTGACAGTGTGCCTGTATGTGGAGTGTGTGAGTGATTTTCCAGGTCTGTGTAGTGAATGGTGTAGGTGATATGTCTCAGTTAGTTTAATTACCTGTGCAGTGAGATACCATGTGTTAAAAAAAATATGATTGTGTAGTATAAATTTCTGTATGTATTTATTGCTGTGCACATGTGAGTGTGGGTGTCCCAAAATCTTAGTGAGCTTAAGTGCCTGTGTACAGATCAGCATACCTGTGTGTAGGTATTGGAGCAAGTGTGTGTACCCAGATCAGAGAATGCATATGTGTAAATTTTGTGTGTGCCTATGTGGTATTGGGTTATGGTTGTGTATTTGGGTTCTCTTGGGTATGTATCAGTATACATGTCAGAAATCTGTTTGTGTGAGTTCAGGGAAGGGAAACTGAGATGCAGTGATGGAAGTAACTTGGACAGTAGCAGGGGCCTGTGTATCAGTGAATTGAGTTCATAGAATTTCATATCTCTGTATTTTGTAAATTCTGAGAGTGTAGCCTTGTGTCAACCTATGTATCTGTGAGTGATTGAGTATGAGAGTGGTTGTGTGAGAGTGTTACTGTCAAGTGAGTTCTTTGAGGCAATACCTGTGTAGGTATTTAAGGGTCAGTATGTGACTGAGTAATAGGAATACTGTGTGTGTGTCCTAGGTGTATTTCAGATTTCAGTTTACCTGTGTGTATATCACCTATAGTTATATAACTAAGGTAAATAAGTTAGATACTATATTATTACTAAAATAGAAACGAATTATAAATTATCAACTAGTATAAGCTAGGTGTCCTTAGTATGGTCAATTAGATAAGAATAAGACTAAGGTTGACTAGTAGACCTAGTATAAACCTCAGAAATGACCTAGAAACCTCGTATTTAATTTGTTAAACATGTTATTCTTTTGATTTAATATCTGACATTAATATTCCATAAATAGGTCATTGTGATCCCCCTTTGGACATCGATCCTCACACTTTGCTCAGGACCACAGGCGAGTACATTCTCTGACAGTTTTCATTGTTGATTACTTCTATAAATTGTAGTGTATTACATACTTGATTCCGACACTATGGATACACGGGTTAGCACCCTAGATCCCCATCATGAGGAGTCGTGATTGGAATCCATCGTGCTAGCTGGGGGATGGGGAACTATTAGTAGATTATGTGATCATATCCAAACTTATCATGCATCATAGCTCACCCCACTTCTCACGTCGGGTGCGGCCTGACCATCATCATGCCTCATAGCTGTTATATATGATTAGCCTGACCATTATCATGCATCATAGCTAACCATATGGTTAGCCTGACCTTCAAGAATCATAGCTAATCATATATAACCAGCCTGATCCAGTCCCAAGCCGATCACATAATAAACTAATATTTCAAACGCTTAGCTAGATGTCTATTTTATTCTGATTCACTTGTTCTAGCATTCACTGTTTATTGTTCATTGCTAGATGCTCTATTGTCTATTTTATTTCTCCTGTACTTCTCATTTTCAGCATTTATTTCCATCTTTTATCTCTTACACTGTTTATAGACTTTGTCAATTTAATGAAACTGCTGTTAGTGCTTGTGCTTCGCTCCAATCCTGACTGGATAACAACATTTTCAGAGGACCTGGAGAACTTTTGCCCCACTCATTACGGCCCAGGAATAGAGGGAGATTTCACTCCAGAAATCCCAGAGGAGTTGCCTACCTTAGAGGAGATCTTGCCTGCATGTACTTAGATTACTTTTTCTGCATTATTGTTTTAGACTGAGACTGAGTTGTATTTATTATTCTGTGACTTTGTGAGGTCATCTAGACCCAGGATTTGAGTTGGACTTATTGTGGTTGTTTTTAAATAGAACCCTTTTCTATTCTCATCGTGCCATTATTCTCATAGCTTGTAATTGAGTATATTTATAGATCTGTGGATTTTTATCATTGTCCTCCGTACGGAGTTGAGTTTATTGACAGGATATATTATGTTTGTGACCTAGACAGCGTTCTACCGCCGATACTGTGGCGTAGGCTGGACGTACCCACGACTCATGCCCAAATTCTGGGTGCGGGTCGTGACATTATCTAATACGAACTACTATACTAACTACTAATACATATATACATATATAGATACCTACATATCTCTAACTAGAAACAAGTATATATGTATAACTACTAAGTAACAATATGAATACATACATATATATATATATATATATATATATATATATATATATATATATATATATATATATATATATATATATATATATATATATATATATATATATATATATATATATATATATATATAATTACATAATATAGTAACTTACTAACTATAAATACATAAGTATGTATTTATATCTATCTACTACTGACAATAATTACATATACATATAACTATATAACAAGGTAACTAACTTACTAACTTATTAACTAAACTATCAAGGAACTATTGAATCAAATGACTAATCTAACTAAACTATCGCATACTAGCTAACCATCTACTTACCTTGCTGCCCGTGTTCCCTGGTACTCATGCTTAGGCTATTGCTCTTGTTGTTGCCTGCTACTACTGGATGTTGATTGCTCTCCAAGCTGCTGCATTTGCTGCTTCTCAAAGCTACAGCTGCTGCTGGAGCTAAACTGCTGCTGCAGTTGCTATGTTTGAGCTGCTACTGCTCGTGCTTGAGCTGCTGCAGCTCGCAGTAGTACTCGTTGCTGCTACTGCACTGCTACCTGCATGATGCTGCAGCTGTTGCCACTGATACTGCCTGCTCACTGCTACTAATACTGTGTTGCTCACTGCTACTGATACTGTGTTGGTCGATTCTGCCCCCCTACTTTACTGTACACATAACTACACACACACAATACACTAGTATGTATGTATATATATATATATATATATATATATATATATATATATATATATATATATATATATATATATATATATAACACTCACTTGCACACATCTATACATATACAACTATGCACGCACACACTCAAACACCTATGAACATATATGTATACATCTATATATATACATACATTTATACTTATCAATAGATATATACATACATATAAACATAATACTTATACATACATATCTATATCTATATATATACACATGCATATATACCACTCTCTATGTATATATATATATATATATATATATAAACACCATACATATATATATACATATATATATATAAATACATATATATATATATAACACTACATATATATATACACATACAAATACATTCATCACTATACAAACATATATATATTTATGTATGCACACCTCCATATATATATATATATATATATATATACATAACCATACAATTATATATCACTAATAGCAATAAATAATTATTGAAATGCAAGGAAACAAACACGTGCAGTGCATCGCACCCGTATCACACTAGATCTATGTGCTGGGTTCCCAAACTCGCCTACAAACTCCTCAAGAAATGAGAAGTAAAATAAATATCCCGATCCGAGACTATGCTGATGGGAACCCCATGTATCCTGACGATCTGTCTCACATACATCTCTGCCATCTTCTTCGTAGACAAACCCACCTTGAAAGAAAAAAAGTGGGCCGACTTGGTCAACTTGTCAATGATGACCCAAATTGAGACTTTTTCTCCTGGAGATCGTGGATGTCCGGACACAAAATCTATAGTAATGTGCTCCCACTTCCACTACTTTCGGACATGCTGTGCTCTACGAATTTTCTAGAATTTAATATTCATAATTTTAAGAAATAATTTACATATTCAGAAAACTAATCTCAGTACGGTTCTAATACAAGAAATTGGGCTACATTTGGGGTATGGAGCTATGAGTAACTTTAATACTATAGATGACAATTCTCCAAAATCGGCTAAAAGAAAACCCTAGAAATTATAACTTTAATACTATATATATAGAGGAGAGAGAAACTCCTGCGGCTCGGATGGGGACACGTGGCATCCATCAAGGCACTCCAGCCCAGATCGGACGGGCAGCGTTTAGCGCGGCTTGGCTTGGCTGAGTCGGAGTCGGATTAGGACTCGGCTCAGCTCGGCTCGGCTCGAGGTTGGCTCGGTTGCATCCGCACCCACGCCTACAGTCGCTGACAGGCGGGCCCCTCTCAGTTTATTCTCGGAGGCTGACGGACGGGCCCTTGTTGGCTGACTGGGCAGGATAATTACTTTTATGAATTTTATTTTTAAGAAAATAATTTTTAATTCAGTTTTTCATAATTAACTCAGAATAAATGCTAATAATAATCAAAAAATTCCCAGAAAAATTCTAGAAAATATATTTGACTATTTAGAACCTAAAATAAAAGTTTGTAATATTTTTAATTATGTTTGACCCTAAAATAAATTCTTGAAAGTCCTAAAAATTTAGTGTTACTAGTTTTTAATTAACCAAAATTTGTGAAAAAATCCTAATGGTCCCAAATTAACCTAATAATAACATTTAAGCTAGAATTTTAGGATACGGAGGTTACAAGTCTACCCTCCAAAAAAAAATTTTCCTCCTAATTTAAGACAAAGCAAATACAAGAAGAAAATTACCTCATGGTGCAAAATAATAGGGGTAACGCTCTCACATCTTATCTTTCCGCTCCCAAGTAGATTCACCGGGAGAGTGATGTCACCAAGCAATACGAACCAAGGGAATTACTTGGTTAGAATCACTTTATCTCTGCGGTCTAAGATCTCCACAAGCTGCTCCAGATAACGGAGGCTTGGTCTAGCCGCAAGCTCCGAATAATATAATACATAGCTAGGATCTGTCATGTATTGCCTCAGGTGGGACACATGGAACATGTTGTGTACTCCTTCCAATGTAGGAGGTAAGGCTAGTCGATAGGCTACTGCCGCAACCATCTCCAAAATATTGAAAGGTCTGATGAATCTTGGACTAAGCTTTCCACCTCTACCAAAACGAATCGTACAACATGTCGGAGAGATCCTCAAGAACACTAAGTCGCTAACCTATGCCAAAATAGTAACTTAGCGCTTAACCTAAGAATGTAATCAATATTTAGATAAACAAATTGATACCTCAAACTCTAGCGGTCTCCTGTGGCTATCGGCCCACTGCTTTTGTCTGTCCTGAGCCACACGAAGTCTCTCTCTAATCTGCTTCACTTTTTTTGCGGCATCAACTACCATCTCTGGTCCTAAAAGTACTCTCTCTCCTACGTCATCCCAAGATAAAGGAGTCCGGCATCTCCTACCATACAAAGCCTCGAAAAAAGATATCTCGATACTGGCATGATTGCTATTGTTGTATACAAACTCTACCAGGTGAAGATGATCCTCCCATGAGCCACCAAAATCTAGTACACATGTCCGAAGCCTATCCTCGAGCATCGGAATAGTCCTCTCTGACTGTCCATCCGTCTAAGGGTGGTAAACAGTGCTAAATTTGAATTGGGTACCCAAGCTAGCAAACAAACTCCTCCAAAAGTAGGACATTAATCTGCTATCCCGATCGGATACGATGCTTACTGGAACTCCATGCAGCCTGACTATCTGTCTCACATATAAATCGGCGAGCTTTACCGTGGACAATCCCATTTTAAAAGACAAAAAGTGGGCTGATTTGGTCAACCTGTCAACAATAACCCAAATTGTGTCCTTTCCTCCTGGAGTGCGTGGAAGTCCGAAAACAAAATTTATCATGATATGCTCCAATTTTTACTCAGGAATCGGTAGTGGCTGTAGCAATCCTCCTGGTATCAGCCTCTCTACCACACATATTTTCTCAGGTCCTTATATATCTTGTTAGCTCCTCGATGTATAGAATACTGGGAACAATGAGCCTCCTGCATGATCTTTTCCCGTAGGTCCCCACTAGGCCCACATAACCTAGTCCCATGCCTTAGTGAACCATCTTTAGAAATAGAGAAGTCATCCATCAATCTTGCCTGCAACTGAGCTCTAAGGTTTCATAGAACCTCATCCTAGAACTATGTCTCTCGGATCTTCTCCATCAACCCTGACTGAATCTACATGCCCATCATCTGCATCTCCACTCCTGGAATAATAACCTCGATGCCCAGGCTATCCAAGTCTACTAATAAGTGGCGATCGGTTATCAAGTACATCACTACTGGGTATATGCCCAGGGCATTGGCAGCTACGTTAGCCTTCCCTGGATGATACTATAGTGAAATATCAAAATCTTTTATCAGTTTTAGCCACCTATGATACCTCATATTTAACTCCTTCTGCGTAAAGACATACTTCAAGCTCTTGTAGTCAGTGTATATTTTTACACACTCTCCGTAAAGATAATGTCTCCACAGCTTTAGAGCGAAGATCACGACTAATAATTCTAAATCATGAGTGGGATAGTTTCTCTCATGTGGCCGCAACTGTCTAGAAGCATATGCTGCCACCTTCTTGTTCTGCTCTAGAACACATCCCAAGCCATTCCCCAAAGCATCACTATAAATGATAAATCCACCCGTCCCCGATACCACCGTCAAAACAGGCGTTGTGGTCAACATCTTTTTTAGCTTATTAAATACAACCTGACATTCTTCGGTCCACACGAACTGCACATCCTTTCGAGTGAGCCTAGTCAATGGCTCTGCGATCTGAGAAAAATCCTTGACAAACTTCCTTTAATACCCGACCAACCCTAAGAAGCTTCTGATCTCTACAACAGAACTCAAAGTGGTCCAAGAATCTACAGCAGCAATCTTCTTTGGATCCACCGATATCATGTCTCCAGTCACCACATGCCCAAGGAACTCTAACTTACCCAGAAAGAACTCACGTTTGAGAGTTTTCCATAGAGCTTCTCCTACCAAAGGGTCTCTAGCACAATCCTTAAATGCTACTTGTGCTCTTTCGCTGTCTTTGAATAGACAAGGATATCATCTATGAATACTACTACGAACTTGTCAAGGTACTAGTATAATACCTTGTTCATCAAGTTTATGAAGACTGCAGGGGCATTAGTTAACCCAAATGGCATCACCATAAACTCATATTGGCCATATCTTGTCCGAAATACAATTTTTGATATATCCTCCATCTTCACCTTCAACTGATGATAGCCAGAACTTAAATCAATCTTCTAAAATACTCTCTCACCGCTTAATTAATCAAAAAAATTGTCTATTCTTGGTAGCTGATATTTGATTTTGATTGTGAGATTGTTCAGAGCCATGTAATCAATGCACATTCGCACATACCCATCTTTCTTTGGTACAAATAAGACCGGGGCTCCCCAAGATGAGGAACTCGATCTGATAAAATCCTTGTCTAGTAATTCATCAACCTGCTTCTTCAGTTCTTTTAGATCTTTGTTGTTGATCCTATAGACCTGTTGCGCCACTGGCTCTACCCCAGGCACTAAGTCAATAAAAAATTCAATATCTTTCTCCGGTAGCAAACCTGGTAGCTCCTCATGAAATACGTCTAGAAACTCTGCAATAATAGGGTGTGGCAAGTCCTTCTCTGCTACCATGGCTCCACAAATAATTCCATCACTCTGCTCAACTCCTCCCCTAACAAACTCAAATTCTGGCTCTCCTGGAAGGCGGAACGGGACATGTCCTCCATAATTGTCTATGCTATCATGGTGCAAACTCAACCAATCCATTCCAAGGACAATTTCAAAACTCAAAAGTGGCATTACGAGTAAACTAGCATCCAAATTATGGCCTCCCAAGGTAATATGACGCCCCTTGCAAGTATCATTGACTAGAATAGTTCCTCCACTAGTCGTAATCTTGCAACTCCTACTCAAGGGTTCTGTTACTAAACCATCCTTAAGCACAAAGGATACATATATGAAGCTATATGATGCACCAGAATCAAATAAGGCAATAACAGGAATAGAATCGAGAAGAATAGAACCTGCGTTCCCATCACTAGTCGGCTTAGTCTCCTCTACTATCATGGCAAAGTTCTGTCCTGTGGAGATACTCCCCTATGCTGGTATTGGACAAACTGCTGCTGTTGCATAGGAAATGGGGGTCCTCTTAGCTACGAGGCCACTGGTGGTCCAACTGGTCCTCTCTGGGCTGAGGATCCTCCTATAGGAGGTGCGGTAGGATACTCTCTCATCAGATGCGTAGGTGATCGACAGTATAAGCACACGCCTAATCTTTTTCGGTATATATCTAATGAATGCCGTGGATTTTTGCAATAATTGCATATGGGTGCTTGTTGTACTTGTCTTTGTGGCTGTTGCTACACTTGCTGAGCTGGGCTCTGACTGGGGCACGGTATTGTTGTTGTTGCTAAAAGTTTCTTGGCTAAAACTGTGGACGCTTTACCTACCCCTGACTAATACCACCGCCGATAGCATCCCTGTTTCTCTTGTTCTGAAGACCCATATCCTCCTTGACCCTTTGAGCCTCTGCCAATATGTCAACAAAATTCGTATGAGCCAAAGAAATATGGACCTTGACCTCTTAGTTCAAGCACGCTCTGAATCGTCTAGATCTATCATATTGGTCCCTAACTATGTACTCTACGAATCGGCTCAGCTTGCCAAATTCTGCAGCATACTCATCCACGGTCATCCCGTTCTGCTCCAAGTTCTGGAATTGCTTCTCTAGAACCCCATTGGCTACTGCAGAAAAGAATTTTATCTTAAAGAGGTCCTTGAACTTCTCCCAAGTCAGGTTTGAATTCACAATCCTAGGCTCATTTCTGAATCAAGTATGAGCAGTATCGTGGAGCTGCAAGCCAACACCCTTAATCTGAAGGTCCTCAGAAAGTCGAGAAACTCTTATGATCTGCTTAATATCCTCGAGCCACTCATCAGCGTAAAGGATTCCCTCTGTCCCATTGAACGTATGAAGCTCCATCTTCTTGAAGTTCTGGATGTTACCCACCTTCGGTTGAGCGGCATGCTGTTATGATTACTGGGCAACCCTCTCTATGGCTGCTAGGGTAACCTGTTGGGCATTTCCAATTCCTGCCCTCGGCATTTTTGTTTGTTAACTCTTAGCCTCTGTTTGATCCTTTTGAGCCTCCATTACGCTTTTGAAGAGTTATTATAATAGCTGAGAAGGAGGAGGAAGACTCCCCGATCCAGCTGAAGAGCCCTCCTGCTATGTGGATGGTGTAGAAAAAGCACCATTTGCTCTGGAACCGTGTGTTCTAGTCTTGGGTGGCATTCTGAAAGGTTATAAACAACAAGAATTCAATCAACTAAGGAAGAGGTCTGATTGCTCGAAGGGAATAAATAAGGGTTAGCAAGTTGAGTATATGGGATCCCTAGTTGTGATTGAGTATCTTCCTATACCTAGTATGTATATCATATAGTAGGCTCACATTCGTACATCTAACTTGCGTACCACTACTTGTTCGCAACCTTGTGCAAAATTTGACCTCCATGGGAAACTTCTAAAATGTGTCACGACCCTTACCATAGATTTGGGCATGAGTCATGGGTACGTCCAGCCTACGATGCAGTGTCAGCGGTAGAACGATATACTATAAGCCACATGTATAATCTATAACTCACAATATATATTCATCTCTACACTATACTCAATCACAAACACTAGTTTAAATGAAAACACCAAGATAATAACGAAATAATAGTCTCGATGCGGGTTTAAGGAGTCTCCCCAAAACTAAATAGCCAAAGTTCAATATTGAAAATACTTTAGAAAAATTGCCGGAGAACAATTTGGTCCAAAATAACTAATAGAAACAATTACTCTACTAAACTACTCCATTGCAGATAGTATCTGCGTGGCTAACTCTTCCTGATCCTCCGGAAGGGCAAGATCAGGCTCTATTATATCGCTAGCATACAGTCCATAATCTATAGGGATTGCATCCTCATCGTAGTTACCTAAAATATGGTTATCCAGTCCAGAAAGGAACGAGTACATCACAGTAAAAATAGTTCTAACACATGGTAGAAGCTACAAGACAATAAATAGTAAAGAATATATGATAGTAAAAAAACTGAAATCATAATAAGGCAACTAGAATAACCAAATGCTAAAGTCTTGTCTTGGCAAAGATGTAGTACAATATCTCTAAGCAACAAAAAGAAATAACTATAATGTATAGAGGAACAGATAGGCACAACTACTCTATGTGATTTGAAATACCTTGTTGACATATGAACGACTAAGGGATAAAATTCGGCAAACCACACGTGTCGTGCATGGCTGCTATTATTCCAGTAAGACCATATGAAGGAAAGGGTAGTTCACACGTCCACTATGTATTTCTCCTCCCCATGAGTACAACATGGATTCTGAACCAGTCACGAAGAAATAAGAATAATCCAGAACAGCCACGTTTCGCATAATAAGAATCCATCATACTAATCCGTGTAACAAGTGTTAAGAATCAAATAATCAATACTAATTATGTATTATAGAGACTATCAAGTATTGAAAGTAATCACGGAAATGTACTCGCCTGTGGTCCCTAGCGGTGGTTGGATCAGGTCCCAATTGAAAGTCCAGATCCTACGTATGATATGTTACCATATCAAGAGATAAGTTATTTTAATTTATTTAATTCTAGAATAATTACTCTAAAATCCTATTTTAATCTTATTATTCTGATTTTTAGGTTAATTCCTAAATTTTGTCCAAAGAAACTAAATTTTATCCACTCGAAACTCATGGCACGCAAATCAAGGAGATCTGTTGGGCAAAAAGTCAACCAATGCAAAATCGACTTTCATGCATGGTTTTCTATAGATTTCAGCATCACAAATATACTGGAATTTACGGCTCATCCAAATTTAAATTCGTTTAAAAATTATTGCACATACAAAATCGTATTGTGCAACGGTAGTTGATTGCTAACCTAGAAGTTCTACAAAATTAATAGCATAGAAATACTTCAAATAAAATTATGGAAAAAACATTTGTCAATTCGTGATTCTGATTCCTGGTTCTCCTAAAATCGCAAAAATACCGAGACGCATCTATTTTCGGACATGTTGTGCTCTACGAATTTTCAAGAATTTAATATTTAGAATTTCGTAAAATAATTTACATATTCTAAAAACTAACCTTAATACGGTTCTAACGCAAGAAACTGGGCTACATTTGGAGTTTGGAGCTATAAGTAATGGCTTCTGGAAGATGAAGGAAACCCTAGATGATAATTCTCCAAAATCGGCTAAAAGAAAATCCTAGAAATTATAACTTTAATATTATATATTTAGAGGAGAGAGAAACTGCTGCGGCTCGGATGAGCACACGTGGCATCCATCCAAGCACTCCAGCACAGATCGGATGGCCAGTGTTCAGCGCAGCTACGATCGGCTGAGTCCGAGTTGGATTAGGACTCAACTCGGCTCGGCTCGGCTCGGCTCGGCTCGGCTCAACTCCGCTCGAGGTCAGCTCGGTTGCACCCGCACCCACGCCTACAGTCGCTGAAAGGCGGGCCCCTCTCAGTTTGCTGCTAGAGGCTGACGAGCGGGCCCCTGTTGGCTGACTGGGCAGGATAATTACTTTTATGGATTATCTTTTTCAGAAAATAGTTTTTAATTTAGTTTTTCATAATTAACTCAAAATAAACGCTAAAAATATTCAAAAAATTCCCAAATAATTCTAGAAAATATAATTAACTATTTAAACCTAAATTCAAAGTTTGGGACATTTTTAATTATGTTTGACACTAAAATAAATTTTTGAAATTCCTAGAAAATTAGTATTACTAGTTTTTAATTAACAAAAATTATAAAAAACTTATAATGGCCCTAAATTAACCTAATAACAATATTTAAGCTAGAATTTCAGGATACAGAGGTTATAGGTGCCACTCAACTGTTCGAACAGGTTATCAATCCATGGCATTGGGTATTTATTCTTGATAGTGAGATTATTCAATGCCCTATAATCAATGCACATGCGCACCGATCCATCCTTCTTCGATATAAACAATACCGAGGCTCCCTACGATAAAGAACTCGATCTGATAAATCCATTATCCTGCAACTCGTCCACTTGCTTCTTTAGCTCGACAAGCTCACTATTGTTCACTCTATAGACATGTTATAAAACTGTTCTACACCTGGCACCAAGTCTATAGAGAATTCAATATCTCGATCTGGCGGCAATCCTGACAATTCCTTAGGAAACATATCCAAGAACTCTGCTATCAACGGATGTGGCAACTCTTTGCCTTCCACCATAGCTCCACAGATAATGCCTTCTTCCTGCCCTACAAACTCAAATACTGGCTCTCCTGGTGGGCTAAACAAAACTCTACCTCCTCTACAATCTATACTAGCACGGTGCCTACTCAACCAATCCATTCCAAGTACAATATCGTAGCTTGAAAGTGGTATTACAAGTAGTCATGCACTCAGCTCTCGGCCTCCCAAAGTAACTCTTCGATCCTTACAAATATCACTAACCAGGATAATGCCTCCCCCGGTCATGATCTTGCAAGTCCTAAACAAAGACTCAGCTACCAAATGATGCTTCAAAGCAAACGAAACATATACAAAACTATGGGAAGCACCACTATCAAACAAAGCTAAAGCTAGAATGGAATCAAGAAGAATAGAACCTGCGATGACATCGACGGTAGGCTCGACCTCCTCGACTGTCATAATAAACGCTCATCCCTGACATGCACCTCCCTGATGTTGGTGTTGGGCATAACGATGCTACTGGATCGAAAGTGGCGGTCCCCTCGGCTGTACTGCACGTAGCCTCGTCTTTGTCCTTGGTAAAATGGTACTCTAGTAGGAGTCTGGTTTTGCTGTGGCTATTTAAAATGCCTGGACTGGAAATAAGGATGCTTAGAAGTCACTATACTACTATTAGCCCTAAGAAAAGAATCGTGATCTCTCTAGGGCTTTAAACCCAACTCAAGCTCAACCTTGCGTGCCTCCATAAGTATCTCTGAATAGGTCCCATAGAAAGACGGAATAAGGATCTTCACTTCCTTGTTTAGACCCTCACAAAAATGGATAGCTCGAACCTTCGGCTCCCTCACCAAATACTCCGTAAATTGGCTCACCTACAAAACTCTGCGACGTATTCCTCCACAAACATGCTCTCCTTAATAAGGCTCTCAAACTGCCTCCCCAAGTCTAACATGTCTGCCCGAGAAAAGAACTTCCGCTTGAAGAGGTCCCTGAACACCTCCCAATACTGTCCTATATCAACAAGAAGTGGCTCATTCCTGAACGGAGTGCGGCCAACGTCGAACAACTAAAGTCCTACTTCATCAACCTTCAGATCCTCAGTGAAGACAGGACACCCTGATGAGACACTCAATATCCTTGAGCCAATCATCAGCGTAGACGATGCCCTCCGTCCCCTTGAAGTCCCGAGGTTCCAGCTTCTTGAAGTCCTGGATGTTGCCTGGCCAAATCTGGGCAACCTGCGGAGCAACCTGCTGCTAGACTAGAACTCCTCTCTCAACTATGGCAAGGGTATGTTGATGATCATTCTCAATACCCTGCCTCTGGTGTGCCCTGGACTGAGCCCTCTAAGCCTCCAATATCTCGCGAAACAGTATGAACATCTGAGTCGCATCTGTTGGCATGGAAGGTGGAGGTAGAAGTCCCTCAGATACAGCCGAAATAATTCCCTGAGCTAGAGGTGGACCCCCGAATGCAGCTGATACACAAATTACGGAAGAAGTGACTGGTGTAGGCCCTCGAAAAGTCGCAGATCTCTCAGAACCTGGTCTCCCTTGCTGTGATCTAGTCTTAGGCATCATCCTAAGACAAAGCGAAAGGTAAGAATAAATATGGCACATGATATAAGGCATGTAAAGAAGAACGTTCATGATCAAATATCAATATCAAGGAAGAATAGTTGAAATAAGGCAATAGAGTTTTTCCTATATGTGATTGAGTATTCTAAGCCTATATCCTATATCCTGAAACAGGCTCATAATAGCACTTAAATAAGAGCACCACTACGAATTGCACTAATTACGACCTCGAAGACCTGCATGGGCCACCACTAAAACCGTGTCACGCCCCGTACCTGGTGTAGGGATACAAGTAGTGAACAACGCCCATCTTATGCTGCAACATCGACGGTAGAACGTTGTTTAGGTAAACTATCTATAAATATGCCACCTACAAATGATTATACTCAATCATAGATCTATAAGATAGAATAAGCACGAATATGATAAAAGAATAAAAAGTCACGAATACAACTCATGTGACAAAAAAAATATCTAATGAGTCAGAGAAATACTAATAATAATGTTGGAGATAAATCTAGTACAAAAGGAACTAACAACTAAGCTATGAAGCTACGAGTCCTGGGTCGTCTACCTCAGTCGGGAAGAGACCCTCCTGAGCCAAGTTCTCTGGCTCTAAGCCAACCATATCCTGAGGCCCATAGTGAGTGGTGTACCACTCCTCAGTGTCATCTGAAAAAAATATTTTCAGTCAGGAAAGGAGTAGAGTACACCTCTAACAACAGTTCTAATAAATGACATAAACTATGTAACAGTAAATAGATATGAATATACAAGATGCAACATATAGATACAAGAGATATACAATAAAGAAAATTTGGGAACTAAATACAAGAATGAACAATATAGAAATGAACAAGAATACTACAAATAAGTTAGTGAGTACCAGCTTTAATATGTGATCGGCTTAGAAACTTGCACAAAGATTATGGCCTGGTTAATCATATGTGTGGTGTATGATTAACACTCACAAGGAACAATACATGCACAAGGAGGGTATGATCACATATCTACACTAAATACTCTCCTCCCCCGACTAGTAAAGTGGATCCAACCATGGTACGTTATGACACAGGTTTTCACAAGAAGGACGCTACTCTTTTCATTAACCAATGTCTGTATATGTACAAGAAGAACAATAAAATAAGGCTTACACAAGATATACCATAAATGCCAAGAAATAATATCTCATAACGAGATCCGGATATTCCAATCCATGTAACCATCATGTCAAGGAATCAAGAATATCTACACTAGATACAAGAGACATAGAGGATATCATAAATAAAAAATAATCAGAGAATATACTCACCTGAAATTCGGTGAACAATATCACAGATGTCCGGTACGGTACCTCAAAGACCTAAATATGGAATATTACATCAATACAAGATTTTGGAAAGAAATAAGTTCAACTAGTCAACTTCTAGGTCATAAAGCCATTTCTAAATCAAAATAGTCAAACTATGTCAACTCTAGGTCAAACATGGTCAAAGTAGCTATTTCTAGGTTGTATGAGTCTATCTCTAAGATATTGGGTCCATACACTTTGTAACTAGCCCATACTAGCTATTCTAGGATACTAAAAATTCAATAGGATACCGTATCGTAAGATACGCAAGTTATTAGATATAAAAATATTATAATATAAATATACAATCAACAATATAATATTCTTAATTAAACTAATGCTAAGTGGATACCTTGGCTTTGAACCAATGCGGTATCACCCCACTACACACTCAACTTGATACTCAAACCCAATACCTCGAGTATCAATCCAATACTTTGAGTATCCATCAATACCTTGACATTTACCTTGGTATCTCAAAGTAATATCAATTCTAGTATATAATTAACTACCCAAACTCTAACTATATACTAATATGAATTATCTAATACAAACTACTATACTAACTCCTAATACATATATACATATATAGATACCAACATATCTCTAACCAGTAACAAGTATATATGTATAACTACTAAGAAACAATATGAATACATATATATATAATTACATAATGCAGTAACTTACTAACTAAAGATACATAAGTATATATTTATATCTATTTACTACTAACAATAATTACATATACATATAACTATATAACAAGGTAACTAACTTACTAACTTATTAACTAAACTATCAAGGAACTAGTGAATCAAATGACTAATCTAACTAAACTATCACATACTAGCTAACCATCTCCTTACCTTGCTGCCCGTGTTCCCTGATACTCATGCTTGGGCTACTGTTCTTACTGTTTCCTGCTACTACTAGATGTTGATTACTCTCCAAGCTGCTGTATTTGCTGCTCCTCGAAGCTGCTGCTGCTGGAGCTAAACTGCTGCTGCTTTTTTGTATTTGAGCTACTGTTGCTCGTGCTTGAGCTGCTACTGCTCGATGTAGTACTCACTGCTGCAGCTGCACTACTACCTACATGATGATGCAGCTGCTGCCATTGATACTACCTGATCACTGCTACTGATACTGTGTTGCGTATTGCTACTGATACTGTGTTGCTCGATTCTGGCCCCCCCCTCTTCACAACCCACACAACTACATATACACAATACACTAGTAGCTATATATATATATAGCACTCACTCACACACATCTATATATACACAACTATACACACACACTCAAACACATATAAACATATATATATATATATATATATATATATATATATATATAAACATAATACTTATACATAAATATCTATATCTATATATATACACATACATATATATCACTCTCTCTCTCTCTCTCTCTCTCTCTCTCTCTCTATATATATATATATATATATATATATATATATATATATATATATATATATATATAGACACAAACATATGAATATATATATATATATATATATATATATATATATATATATCATATACATATATATATATATACATAACCATACAATTATATATCACTAATAGCTATAAATAATTATTGAAATACAAGAAAATAAATACGTGGAGTGCATCGCACTCGTACCACACTAGATCTATGATACGCTTACGATAAGAGTCCACCACACCATCAAATGTACCCCGAAGGACACGAGTAAGTCAAAAATAGTATTTATGAACAATATAAAGAATCAATTACACATCTACGTGTCCATATCAAAATATTACATGCACAAACCCTCGTGTCAGAAAAAAACCCCTTGAGATACGGCATATATGTATCTAATTATGGATATGACACTATCCACACACAATCAAACATATATCAATTTGGTCTAATTGACCATTTGACAAACACAAAATGTGTCAATCTCAAAATTCTTCCAAAATTGACACAAAACACACCATAACTTTCTCTATAGGCCTTCTATGAACCTAATTCCAATTCATAAGGGTAGCATTATCATATGGGATAGTTTCTAATGATTAAAATACAAATCTAGAGTCTAATCAAACAGGAAAAACTGAATTATATCTATTTGGAGATGGATTCCAAAAAAACTTCCAAATTAAAGAAATAAGACTTCAACTTGTAGATCCATGCTCCTCCTTGCAGATCCTTATTTTTTTCTTGTACATCCTTGCTTTCTCCTTGTAGATCCTAGTTCTACTATCCTCCAATAATGATTTTGGGAAGAAATGGGAAGAAATTTTGTGTAGGAATGATGAAATTGGGAAGAGAAAATTCTAGATCTAGATTTGTAATAAAAATGAGGGGAGAGAAATTTCCCTCCTATGTTTCATACGGCTGGCCACCTTAGCCCCCTCCCCAAGCTACTATGCAAAGGCTAAAATATTCCTTGGGTGCTCTCATGAAGAAATAATTAAGTTGGGAAGGTTCTAGTCTAATGGGTTTAATTTAATTAATCATCCTCCTAATGAATGGGCTGATTATTGGGCTCAATTCAAACTAAATTTAAATATTGGTCCGTAAATCTAATCTAAACTAGTTAAGTCCATAAACACAAGTTCAAAATAATAAACTAACATCTAACAATAATTAAATAATATAATAAATAAGTATATAACAAGCACAATATTTAATTAATTATGAAATGACCAAAATACCCTTTCCTAGAAAATATGGTAGTGACAAGTCTACCCCCCTTAAAATAATTTTGTCCTCGAAATTCAAAGACGAAACTACCCCCAGAAAATAAAACAGAATAAAAAATAATCATGAAAGAACATACCTCAAGGCACAAATAAATATGGGTAACGCTCTCGTATTTCATCCTCCCTCTCCCAAATAGACTCTCCCTAGAGAGTGATGCCTCCATGAAAGAATCAGGGAAGAACATACCTTAAATATTGAGGCTAAAATTTTTTAAGAAGGGAAGACTTGTTACTACCACATCTAGATGGGGGTATTTTTATCATTTAGCATATTTATTATTTAGTAATTAAATAATTATTTTATGTGCAACTAATTAATTATATTGGGTTTTGCTATTTAATTATTCGTTAGTGGGCTAGCCTATTTTATTAGGACTACTTAATAGTAAACCTATTAGATTACTATGACACATAGAGCCCAACATTGGATTTGGCCCATTAGATCCATTCCCTTAGTTAATTAATGATATTAGATTAGTTTTATGTAGAAATAAAAGCTTCCTAATATACACCTCCCTAATTTAACCACATAACTAACTAATAGGGGTAACTTGGACATTGTACATTGCTTGGGAAGGGGGAAAGTGGCGACTGACCATTAGAGGGACACTCTCTCTCTCTTTCTCTCTCTCTCTCTCTCTCTCTCTCTCTCTCCTCTTGTTAGTTCATTCATTATTGATCCCCAATTGTGTTCTTTTCCAAATTGACTCATCCCTCCACCAAATTTACCGAAATTTACTCTAATTTCCTCCCAATTTTATTACCTAAGAAGTAGTGGATCTTGATAAGCAAGGAGTAGATAAAGGAGGAGGAATTGATAAAGAGATTGTGTCCTAATTGTGTCAATTGAATATTTTTTAGGAATCAATCTCCCAATAGGTAAATTCTGAATCACCTCTATAAATTAGACTCTAATTCATGTATTTAACTATTAGAAATCCTTTTTTGGCTTAGGACTGCCCATAGGATCAAGAACTAAGTTCATATGACTTGTATTATAAATTCTATATGGTAATTTATGCCCAATTAGGAGAAATTCCGAGATTGATACATCAACAAACGTGTCATAAGACCAATTAGAACAAACTAGACTTAGATCAGGATTGTGGGACTAGATACGTGTCCACAATTGGACATGAGTATAGCGTTTCATAGTAGTTTATTATAAGGTATGATATGGGGTTCATTTTGGGTGATTTGTGTTTATTCTCTTCAATTCCTATTGTAACTAGTTATATTAGTTGTATTAATATGTAATTAAGTTGTATTATGAGTATTAGTGGAGAATTTGGGGTTTTGGTATTCCAATTGGATACGTATCATAAAGTATCATAGATTGCATGTCAAGTGTTTGGTATAATGCCACTAGTGTGTGTGTGGATTATATATGCATATATATATATATATATATATATATATTAGGTTGATTCATAAGTATACATACATACCTATACCTGTATGTTGTGTGCTAGTGGGAGTTCTAACTGATTGGTAATAGGGAGGAGCCAGGGTCGGGATGTGGTAAAGCCCCTCACCCATAAATATGTATTTTGTATGTATTTATATTTATTGTATTAATTCCTAATAATCTATTAAAACTCAATTATTATATTAGGATACCTCACCGTAGTTTGGATATTATTGATATAGGATGACCCCAAAACCGACATCATCCTTCGTAAGAAGTAGCCTACACTGGAGACACTACTCGTAGGATCTTCTTGTGACATAAAATTTGATCATTAAATATTGTTATGGCATTAGTGTAATGACCATAGTTGCTTTTATTTAAATTTAGAGACTTTTTATATATAATTTATTATTGGTTATTTTTTCATCCAAAATCCCTACAAAATTAGTAACCCATAATTTTAATTGCCATCATGAGTCCTCTATGCCAAATTTGGCCACTCCCTATTTTGTGAGTTTTGCATATTAATTATACATTAATTATTCCCTCAGAGGCCCAAACAAATCCCAACTACCAAATATTCTAAACAACCAAATTAGGAAACTTTCCATCCTAATCCTACTCCTACCCAATCCACGACCCCTCTCCCAAACCCACGCACATCCCCAAGTTTGACCACCTCTCTCTCTCTCTCTCTCTCTCTCTCTCTATATATATATATATATATATATATATATATATATATATATATATATACCTTCATAATAAATATTTCTCATCTTTCCTCCACAAACCCTAACCTAATCTCCTCTCCTCCTTCATCAAAGTCGACCCCCCCCCCCCCAATCCTTTACGTGGACACCCACAACCATCTCCTCCATCCAACAACCCTATCATCTCCTTCTTTCTCCTTCTAGTAAGTTCTTTAATCCTCCTCTAATTCCTTCTTCAATCTCTTCTTGAATTATGAATATATATATATAGATTATATATATATGTAATGATATAAACTCTTTTTTTTTATTTTGAAGAACTCATTCAACCCATAAACCCTAATCTTGAGGTTTAACTCAACACTTTTGTGCATTTATGAAACCTCCATCAAAACCTTCTTTAATTTTTGTTAATTTATTTATATAGATGTTATTAATAGGAAATATATTCAGTTGATTTATTAATTTATATTAAATTAGAGTTTTGTGCATGTTTTATGGGTTTAACTCAACACTTTTGTGCATTTATGAAAACATAACTAGTAGTTTTGACCTAGTTATGATGTATGTATGTTGGAGACCCTTGGACCTTGTTAGGACTTGATCATAGATTGAAAATTCTAAAATTTTCTTGATGAACTATTATTTTTTCAAAAATTATATATTCTGAATTTATATTAAAATTATATTATTTTGATGTTTATAATTTTCCAACACATATGTACCACCATTTTTGCATGCATACTAGCAAGTTTGGTTGTCAACCTTAATAGGATCAACTGGTAGATGGTTAAACCCTAATTATTTTTTTGTAGATAAAGAAATAGTATTTAATGTATTTAATACTAATTTTTATCAAATATATTTAGATTTTAATTATATTAGAATTCTAGGTGTTTTACATAACCAATTGACATAATTTTGACATAACTTGACCCCGACAATTGTAGACTGGAACCTCGACCAGTAACCCATATTTTTCTATATTAAATTATATTATTATATTTGAATTCTGATTTTAAGTATTTATTTTATATTTATTTATTTATCAAAAAAAATTTATTGACTTGTCGGTAACATGTTATCTCCTAGTTTTGGTTTCTACTTGGTTTTGGACTCATAGAATTTATAGAAGATGACCCTATCACTTAAAACACTATTTTCTAATAAAATCCTAGAAATAATAGTTTTTAATAATTAATGTTTTATAAATAGTTTTTTTGGCAATATTTAATGACTAGTAATATTTTGTGGTGAAGTTAATTGAATGTGCAACCAACGTGGAAGTATTAACTAGATAATAAATTAATTGAACTAGAAAGTAAGAGTCTAATTATTGTAATAATTAATTGGTAGGTGTTCGAGACGTTTCTGTGGATGGCTCCCGACCAGATTTGTTGTGCTCACAACTTGGCTTGGAAGGCAAGTACACCTCGTTTGATTGTATTGGTCAGTTTACATATGACTAGTTATTATTTGTTTAGTTGTGTGCACACGTCTTAGAGTAGCAGACTAATCCAATATCATGTGAAGATACAAGGTATCTTCTGACTTTACACATGGTATGGTTGTCCAACCCTTGTCCTTGTCCGATTGTGAGGTTGGATTATGGTGAAGGTACGAGGTTTCTTCTGACCTGACACTTTATTAAACACGTTCACTGTCTGAGTGAGTGAGTCCATGGACTAGCGTATCGACTGATCATCCGTATGAGAGTTCGAATCTTGTGTTAGTAGTTGGTATTGGTTTTGTTTTCTAGATATTATTTGACATTATTGCATTATTTCTACACCGCGTATACGGTTCAGATAGTTCATTGGATGGGGAGAATCTACTATTGAGCGTATGGGATTTCTGTTTCTAATGTATATATTTTATAATAGTGTACCCCCAAGTCCTTTTTGGATGCCTAGTGAGATGACTGTGCTTTTATTTCTCCTCCATCATATTCTATTAGAGATGTCTCGAGTGCATTCACATAGATGGTAAGTTACATTATTTATTGTTTACTACTTTACTTTCATGCATATGATTCTTGTGTACTTGTTATGTCCCACTGAGGACCTGGCACCCTTTTCGGGTATAAAAAATCATGATTATTTATAGGAGCACGAATCAGAACTTGCTACTACTTTCTTGTTCGATGAGGTCTTTCCTTTGAGCCTCTCTGATCATTAGATGATGTACTCATTATATTTTCTTTCATATTTTAGTTTGGTAGTGGATCTGTCTCCACCATACTATTAGTTTCTTCTCGACTATTTTATAGTCGGTTAATTATCTTATTTGGTTATTTATTACTATTTGGTTTTATGGAAGAGATTAGTATTGCCTGTGACTTGTGTAATTTTATACCACTTATGAATTATTATTCTTAAAATAGCGTACGTATGTGTATGGCTTCCATATATTGGAATTTCTATATACATACGGCTGGCATGCTCACTTATTCATAGTTCTATGTATTTTGGGACTGTGTCATGACATATTTTTAGTGGTGGCCCATGCAGGTCGAGAGTATATTGTCTTGGTTACGTTACTGTATCGAACGAGTCTGCAAATAGGATTAGATTATATGATCTCATCTACATACTTGACTTCCCTCTTTATTTCTGTTCTGAGTTCTTGAACTCACCGACCTTCCTTGACCTTCAAAATTGTACTCGCTTAATTCTCTTGACATCGGTATCCTTATTTTCTTATATCTTACTATTTAATATACTTTTCTAATAGTTCTTTGAGTATAGTCTTCTGCCAGAATATAGGAATCCTTGTTGTTAGGGTTAGAAGATAATGACGATAGCATAATTACTAAGAAAAAGAAAAAAACCAGTTAGAATATTGGCAGCTCCCAAAAGTTCAACATACCTAATAAACCCAAGCATCCAACACCTGTAAATTAATCGACCATTATCCCCTAATATATTTAGGAATGACTTGAGAGCAGTATAGATACTACTATGTTTAGTTAGAAATCGACCATATTGTTTGACCCTACTATTGAGGAACCAATAGAAATTTCGGGATGTAAAATAGGATTAAACGTAAATTCTAGAGTAAAATACTATAGGAGCTACATGGATTATAAATTGGGATTCCTACCTTGATAGTTAGCAAAGCATTATCTTAGGAAACCAAGACGAAAGAACCAACGCCCTAGTATGACAGGAGTACCCTATCTTCAGCTTATCATATCACTTAGCACCCCGATCATTGTATTCATGTTTGAGTACCCATAAGCCATCGACCAAGTCATACCCTTCATCCTTGAGTAATATTTTTTTATTACATAATCCCATTGGCATTGCTGTAATCATTCGACCTTGCAACTAATTTGAATCTTTTCTAATAATGCCAACCTAGGAGACCATCATGCTCTAGTGAAACCCATCTCCTCTTAGGAACCCGTGTGATCATCTGACTATATATGAGTTACTTACCCTTTTCCTCGAATGTAGATCCATTGTCAATACTATATAATCATTAAAACCTGTTAAATGATTAGAACCCTTCCCCTGATCAAACCTCGAACACAGAAACTAGCAAACAACCTTCCTTTAGGAAACCTTGATATTATCAAGAGTCTCTCTATTTACTTTCATATCTTTTTTCTCTGAAACCATAACGCTCGCTATTTGTGCGATGACAAATTTTTTTTTCAGCATTCAAATCGTGCCACCTTACCTTTGTAATGGTAGGCCAAGTAAATTCTTTTATGTTAGGATATATAGTTTGGTAGGATTGTAGTTTGTTAATATTAAATTTTTAAATTTTTTATGCTTAGTAGTTAGAACTTGATAGTTTAAGTTATTCATTTATATTATAATTTTATAATTATCCTTTAGATTCAAATCAAGTAATCTTTTCCACATATCTCAATACAGGTTATATACTCTTTCACTTGAGAGCCAGTAACTTCTCCATTCTTAATATTAAAACTTTTGTTCTATAAGCACTATGATTAAGACTTAAGATGACCATTACCTGTGGGGTTTTATAAAGCAATAGGATACCATAATAAGTACAAAGATCTTTTCCTCGTATACCCCAACAAGTATTTCTACTTTATTTAAAAGAAAAAGGTTATTTTATAGAATGCCCTTAAGGCAGTTACAGTATTAGTTGATTCTCGTAAATTGGGTGGCATGCCTCACAACCTAGTATCTCATAGTCCATTTGACCCATTAATGAATTATAATTGAATGCCACTAATTATATGCTAGCATAAGAAGATATTGTTTATCCAGACTATAGAGCTTTAGAGGCCATAACCCCATCTAGTCGACCAGAGACTTAAAAAAAATGTTAGTATGACAACTGTAGAGGCACAACACCGTACGAGTCTTAGTTTCTTGATGAACTTGAATTATTTTGTATATTCCTTCATCATAATCCCATATTCTTATATTTTGGACTATCATGACTTATGCTGCTATTATAGCCTAGTTTTGTCTAATTAGAACCGGTGTATTATGTTTTGATCAACTTTAGTGCACTTGGTTCATCTTTCATATGACTATTATACGTGGATTGTGACGTAGTTGACTAGTAGACGAATATACTTGCCTTCTAGACATGTCCGAGAATATTATATTGAATATATAATTGTACTGATCGAAGCATGTGAAAAGGAACTTACCAAAATAATAATAATAATAGGATTTTAATCCACAACTGCCATGACGACTCTCTTTTGAATTCTTTAATCGCCCTTTAACCCTATACTTTTAGTCTATTACCTCCTCCTTGAACTCTTTATTGTTGTTTTTCGTCTTCCTATATTTTGGAAAGACAAACGCTCATGCTTGATATAAGTTTGACACACAGATAGTACTAGGTATACCCCATAGTCTAATCACATTACTATGTGACTATCTTTTATTATTAAGGGCATATCATATGTGATAGATTTTGTGTTATGATTCTGAGGATTAGTAAGCACTATTGAATGATTGATAAAAAAAATTTATAGCCTTGTGTTTATGAAAGATTGATAAATTATAAAAGTTGTATTGTTAACTTTAGAATTTTTTTATATAAAAGTAAAAATCTTATATCGTGATTAAGTAAGATAATATTGAGAGATTTAAGTCATTTAATTTTGAGAATTTTTTTTTAGGATAATTATACTGATGAAGATTTAACTTTAAAGATAAAAATGCCTTCTTTAATAAATTTTGAAATATTGATATTGCATATGATTCAAATTTTGAATATGGGAGTTTGAATCATCGATTTAAATTTTGAGGATAAAAAAAAATTCTAAACGTGAGCATTGATGGATGGAATTTAAAATTTTACGATTTGATGATTCGAATTAAAAGTTAAATTATGATTGATGGATCACCTATTTAAAATGTTGAGAATATAAACTAAATTTAAAATTTGATGAGTCCGAAATTCTTAAGTTTGAAACTAGTAATAAGATTTGATTAGAGTTGTTATTATTTAAAAATTTAGAGGAGATTATTATAGTTGGAATCATGATTAAAAATTTGATGTGGGTTATTTAAATTTGAAGATGTCATATAGATTTGATTTAAATTTTGATTATTAAAAATTCGAGAAGAGATTAAGATAGGTTAAATTTTGATTTAAATAGTGATTATTTTAATTTTGAAGAGATTGTAATGGATTTGAATAGATTTTGAGAATATTGCGGTTGACTTGACTTAGATACAAATTTGAAGGATTTAACAAATCTTACTTTAATTTATTATTTTAAGGACAAAATTTTCATAGTTGGGTAGATTGTAAACTCTCTCACCCAAAAATAAGAATTTTGTGTGTATTTTATATTTATTATATGTATTCCTAATAATCTATTAAAACCCAATTGCTGTATTAGGATACCTCACTATAGTTTGGATGTTAATGATATAGGATGACCCCAAATCCAACATCTCCTTTCGTAGGAAGTTGCCGAAACTACAAACACTACCCGTAGGATCTTCCCGTAAAATAAAATTCGATCTTTCAATATTGGTATGGCATTAGTGTAACAACCATAGTTTCTTTTATTTAAATTTAGAGACTTTTTATATATAATTTATTATTGGTTTTTTTTCCATTCAAAACCCCTACAAAATTAGCAACCCATAATTTTAATCGCCACCATGAGTCCCCCATGCCAAATTAGGCCACTCCCCTTTTTGAGAGATTTGCATATTAATTGTCCAATAATTATTCCCATAGAGACCCAAA
Organism: Iris macrosiphon; assembly: GCA_036927795.1. Lineage (NCBI taxonomy): Eukaryota > Viridiplantae > Streptophyta > Magnoliopsida > Asparagales > Iridaceae > Iris > Iris macrosiphon. Next base: position 152,595,903 of record JAYESA010000019.1, on the reverse strand, counting down.
AAAATCTTAACTACCAAAGATTTATCTTAGATTTGCTAAACAACAAAATTAGAAAACCCCCCATCCTAATCCTACTCTTATCCTACCCGCGGCCCCTCTACTAAACCCTCGCACATCCCCAAGTCTGACCCCCTCTCCGTTTCTCTCTCTCTCTCTCTCTCTCTCTCTCTCTTTATATATATATATATATATATATATATATATATATATATATATATAACTTCATAATATATCCTTCTCATCTTTCCTCCACAAACCCTAACCTAATCTTCTCTCCTCCTCTAACACCAAAGTTGACCCCCCTCCTTCACATGGACACCCACAACCATCTCCTCCATCCAAGAACGCTAACATCTCCTTCCTTCACCTTCTAGAAAGTTCTTTAATTCTTTACTCATTCTTTCTTAAATCTCTTCTTGAATAATGAATATATATATATACTATATATACGTGTGATGATGTAAATTTTTTTTTTTTTTTGAAGAACTCAAGCAACTCATGAAACCTAATCTTGAGGTTTAACATAAGACTTTTGTGCATGCATGAAACCTTCTTCAAAACCCTCTTTAATTTTTGTTAATGTATTTATATAGATGTTATTAATTGGGAATATATTCAATTTTTAAAAATAATTCTAGATTTATTAATTTATATTAAATTAGAGTTTTGAGCATATTTTATTGGTAGTTTTGACCTTGTTCTGGTGTATGTATGTTGTAGACCGTTGGACCATGTTAGGACTTGATCATAGATAGAAAATCCTAAAATTTTCTTGATCAATTATTATTTTTCCAAAAAATATATATTATTAATATTTATTAAAATTATATTATTTTGATGCTTATATTGTCCCAACAAACATGTACCACCCATTTTGCATACAAACTAGCAAGTTTGGTTGCTAACCCTAATAGGATCAACTAGTAGATGGTAAAACCAAATTATTTTTGTGTAGATAAAGAAATAGTATTTAATATTTTTTTTTACTAATTTTACCAAATATATTCAGATTTTAATTGTATTAAATTTTTTAGTGTTTTACATAGCCAATTGACCTAGTTTTGACAAAACTTGACCCCGACAATTATAGACTAAAACTCCGACCAAGAACCCATATTTTTCTACTTCAAATTACATTATTATATTTTAATTCTAATTTTTAAGTATTTAGTTCAGATTTATTTTTTTTTCAAAAATTGGTTTTATTGACTTGTCGGTAACCTATTATAACCTAATTTTGGTTTCTACTTGGTTTTGGACTCATAGAATTTATAGGTGATGACCCTATCACTAAAAATACTATTTTCTAATAAAATCCCAGAATTAATAGTTTTTAATAATTATTATTTTAAAAATTATTTTTTTGGTAATGTTTAATGATTAGTAATATTTTGGGGTGGAGTTACTTGCATGTGCAATCTACATAGAAGTATTAACTAGATAATAACTTAATTGAACTAGAAAGTAGAGTCTAATTAGTGTAACAATTAATTGGTAGGTGTTCGAGGCATTTCTGTGGATAGCTCCGGACCATATTTGTTGTGCTCGCAGCTTGGCTTGGAAAGTAAGTTCATCTTAATTGATTGTATTATTTATTTTACATATGCCTAGTTTTTATTTATTTATTTGTGTACACACATCTTAGAGTAGCAGACTTAACCAGTATCTTGTGAAGATACGAGGTATCTTCTAACCTGACACATGCTATGGTGGTCTAACCCTTGTCCTTGTCTGGTTGTGGGGTTAGATTATGGTGAAGGTATGAGGTATCTTCCGACCTGACACTTTTAAAACACGTTCACTATCTGAGTGAGTGAGTGCATGGACTAGCATGTCGACTGATCTTCGATTCGAGAGTTCGAGTCTTATGTTAGTAGTTATTTTGGTTTAGTTTTCTAGATATTATTTGACGTTATTGCATTATGCCTGCACCGTGTATATTGTTCAGATAGTTCATTGGAAGGGGAGAATCTACTAGTAAGCGTATGAAATTTTGATTTCTAATGTATATATGGTGTAAATCAGGTACCCCCAAGTCCTTTTTGGATGGTTGGTCGGATGACTGTTCTTCTATTTCTCTCCCACTCATGCACCATTAGAGATGTCTCGAGTGCATTCATGTTACGCCCTAGTACCGGAATAGGGAGATAGACATGGCCAGCTACCCCATACAAGGTGTTATACATTTTACGACAATCACGGCTGTATAAGACAAGGGGGTGCATGCTACAATCAAATCTCCTATGGTCAAGAACTTCTATGTCTCAAAAATTTAAACAAGAAACAGTAAGCATAGAGTAAATATGATAAAGCAATAAGGCATCCCAAACGCTTTCTCAAAAAGTTCTGGATTCCAGTTATGCAAAATAAGAAGCTGGAAGAGTAATAAAAGAACTTGACGGTGATCAGCTGCAGTCTAATTTAATATAATTATGTAAGAAAACTAATGTCCAAATAAGCCGGCTAACAGGTGCCGGTAGCTAAATGCCCAAAAGAAGTAAATGTTCAATGATGAGCAGGGAAGAAGAAAACCCACTCGCTATACCATGCAACCATGTTCTTAGTATGCGCCATAAGTAGGGGGAAGGTACGCTAGATCCTCGGGTGCTGGTTCGAAATCTGGCCATGCAAAACCAGTGGGGTTAGACCCCAAATAACAAGTACAACAAAGGAAACACGAAATAGAGAAACAAAAACCTAAAGAAAATATATAATAATACATAGGTTCAGTATCGTAACTTATGTCCATAGCGTATCCTAGCGCAAAGTCCCAACCCTAAAACCAAACAAGGACAAGGGTTAAACCATCATACTATGATAGTCCATTTTCCTAGGCTGCTAGCTGAATAATACAATCACAACAAAATTTATTTTTTCCTAAATCAGCCAATCATTTGTATTGCTTGCTATTTTTGTGGAGTCTGAGATTATCTCAGAAATAATGCATAATAAGTATCCTCTGATCCGCTGGTGCCAAACATGATCTAACGAACCAAAATAAATAAATAGGCACTTGCAGGATACACCAGTTCCCGTTGGGCCACTGCACTAAAAATATGGTATTAGCGGTTCCAGTATTGCTATATTAAAACAGAGGCTTGGCATAATAATAGGTAAGATACTGCACTCCACTAAGGCAGATGATATAAATTATCTGTGGTAGCTAGCCCATAGCACACTTAGAATAAATCTCTGTGGAAAGGTTCATTGGCATGATCTAGGGATACCGTTCGCTCCAATGTTATTACCACTTTTAGTTACCTAATTAGCCCTAAGTTGTGTTTGCAATCTCAAGAGGTGGTCACATGAGAATTTCTCTTAAGATATCGTACAAAGTACAAGCATGCTAGATACGAATCCATTGAAGTCAAATCTAGATTCACCCGAGCGTGTATGCAGCATTCAGACAATCAATATTCTAGCAACGCTTTGGTAGTTGACTCGCTTATCATACCCGTGCTGGAGAAACAATATATATATATATATATATATATATATATATATATATATATATAATAACACGGATTCGGGAATTTGGAGGCATTCTCGATGCACAACCCAAATATAATCACTTAACATGTGACACGATATGTCGTACCTTGGCACAAATTAAATCATGAACAATTATCAGACAATAGTGGTATCAACACAGATACAATATTCGAGTCCAATTATCAATTATATATTAGGTCACATGAATCAAGAAGACATTCAATCAAAATAAGCAAAGGCGCATGGGTCTCTAGGCAGCATACGAAGTCAGGCCTCGTGACAATCCGGGCTGCATATAAAATCAGGCCGTATGAAAAGTTAGGCCGCATAAAAAGTCAGGCCGTATGATGTCAGGCTGTATTGCAATTTTGGTCGTATGGATACTGGCCGCCTGCTCAGGGTTAAGGTATGCTCCTTGAGACAAGTGTTAAAGTGACAGTCAATAAATGAAGTATCAAAGATGTGACATAAAGTGACCGATGTGACATGCCATGAAGTGTGTCAAGAAGAAAAGATAAAACCATAGAAATAAGTGCCAACAGTTCAGAGCCATGCATCCAAGAAAAATAGTGGCCGCATGCTCTCCAGGCCGCATGAGTGTCGGTGCTGCATGGAGTTGATATCGCATGGAGGTCTTTTTGGACAGCGAATTTCTCTTTCATTCAGCGAGTGAAAACACAAAGTATTCAAGGACACTTGCGTAAATCAGTATTCATCCGTCCAACAAGATGGACAAATGGTGTTAGTATGCGGCAAGAGATTAGACTGTATAACCTTCTTGGGCCGTATAACACTCTCAGCCGCATATCTCACTAACCGCATGAGAACTTCGTCTTCTCCAACAACAATTTCTGTCATGGCCGAAAACCTTAAAAAACTGAAATCTTGTTTTGTCCTTAAAATACTCATTTTAATTCCAAATCGGGTTAACCAAAGCCAAAATTCTCTATATTGAAAGCTCTATCATGTAGCAAAAACTAATTTTCTAAATATAAGTTTAATAGATTAAAACCAAGAAAAACTCATAAAACCCATAAATCCCTAAGTTAGAAAAGTAGATCTACACTAATCCATCCATAAAAATAGAAAACTCCAAGAACTAAAAGTGCTTAGAAACACATAGAAAACATAATAGAATATTAATATGGAGAGTTTCTCCATTTCTCATGCAAGTGTACTTGCCTATGGAAATGGGGAGAGAAAACTAAAGAAAGGGTGAGAAATAAAGAAGTAAAGAGAGAGAGAGAGAGAGAGAGAAAATATTAAGTTTTATATGGTAGGGTTGATGGTTGATCCAAAGGTTCTCATGACTTGAACCAACCCACAAAATAAACCATGAACCATGTTAAACCAAAGAATTGGTCTAGTCTTTATGCATATGTAACCATGCTAAAATAAAATACGTTCCAAATAAGTATATTGGGAACGGGGAGTAACATCTCTATCCACCTTAGAAAAATTCTGTCATCAGAATTTGAATCCAAGTAATAGCGAAAGAAGTCAAGACAAGCTCGATACAAATCTACTAGCAACTTCATATGCAAGCAATATTATCAAAACACATAGGTGATCACCTGATCACAAAAGGTAGATACGAAGGGATAAGGTAGAATATACCTTTCGGATCGAATGGGTGTGGGTACCAAGATCGAATATTGTCCTCGTGCTCCTACATGGATTCTCCAAGAGTGTGATGTCCCCAAGAAACTCGAACAAGAGAAATAGTCTGATTCTTGAGCACCTTTCTCCTTTGGTCCAATATAGATACAAGCTGCTCCTCATAAAATAAGTCAGTACCAACGACCAATTCAGAGTGATCGAGGATATGACTCAGATTTGTAACATATCTACGTAACTAAGACAGATGAAATACATCGTATACCTCACGTAATGAAGGTAGAAGGGCAAGACGATAAGCAACAACGCCTACCCGCTCGAGAATATCGAACGAACCTATGTATCTTGGACTAAACTTCCAGCAAACCCCGAATCTAATGACTCCTTGGGTAGGCAAAATCTACAAAAATATATGGTCGCCAACACAAAACTCTAAAGGTCTACAATGATGATCGACCCAATGATGATGCCTATCTTTTGTAAATTGAAGTCGCTCTCTAATTTTCTATATAACCTCTACTGTCTGCATAATCATTTATGGGCCTAACATCTTTCTCTCACCAATATCGCTCCAAGCCAATGGTGACCTACACTTCCTGCTGTATAGTGCTTCAAAAGGTGCCATCTGAATACTGGCCTAATAACTATTATTATATGAGAATTCTACTAAGTGAAGGTGATTCTCCCAAGATCTACCTAGATATAAGGTATAGGCTCGTAGCATATCCTCCAAGGTCTAAATGGTTCTCTCTAATTATCCGTCTGTCTAGAGGTAGTAAGCTGTGATGAATCTTAACTTGGTGCCCAGGATCTGGTACAAACTTTTCCAAAAATGAGAAGTGAGCTGTGTGTCACAATCTGACACGATACTTACTAAGATACCGTGTTGTCTCACTATCTATCACATAAGCATTCCAGCCAATTATTTTATAGACTGTCCTACACAAAAAGGAAGAAAGTGTGCTACCTTTGTGAGATGATCTACTATCACACAAACTGTATCTCGACCAGTCGATGATCTTAGTAAACAAGTCACAAAATCCATTGTGATGTGTTCCCACTTTCAGTCTAGAATAGGAAGCAGATGCAATATTTATGCCCGTCTCTATTATTTTGCCTTCACTTGCTAATATATCAGACATCACGATACGAAGTGTGCTATTTACCTCTTCATTCCTTTCCACCAAAAGTGTTGCTTGATATCTTGGTACAACTTTGTGCTTCCCGAATGAATGGAATACTGAAAACTGTGTGCTTCGGTCATAACTTCTTGTCGAATATCACCTCTTGGTACGCATAGACGATTTCTAAACCTTAGTGTTCCATCCGCATCTATTGTCAACTCCTTCCAGAGACCTGACTCACATTCTTCTGGTAGCTTTTGAATCTTCGGGTCCTCTGCCTGAGCTAGTTTGTTTCTATCTACGAAGGTTGACTAAATCTGTAGGCTAGCTTGAACTCTTGTATTCTGTGGAAGTACTATTTTAATACCCTTCTATCGTAAGTCTTCTATAATATGCTTCTTAGTAGTCAACATAAATTCTTTACCTCTCCTACTAAGTACATTTGCTACTAGATTGGCCTTGCCTGGATGGTACTGAAGTTCCACGTCATAGTCTTTTAACAACTCTAGCCACCTTCTCTGCCTCATATTTAGGTCCATCTGTATGAATACATAATTTAAACTCTTATGATCTATGAATACTTTAACTCGATCGGCATATAACTAGTGCCTCCATAGCTTAAGTGCAAACACTACTGCTGCTAGATCCAAATCGTGAGTTGAATAGTTCTTCTCGTAATCTCTGAGCCGCCAAGAAGTATACACTATCACTCTTCCTTCTTGCATCAAAATATATCCAAGTCCTTCGCCAGATGCATCACAATACACTGTGAATCCTCCGGATCCTACTGGAAGAGTAAGAATTGGTGCAGATATTAACTTCTTTTTCAACTTTCAAAGGTTATATGACATTCCATTGACCATATGACACGAATCTTATGTATTATCCTGCCAAGCCTAGGAAACTACACACTTCTACTACTGTCTTTGGAATTGGCCAATTCTCTACTGCCTCTACCTTTTTGTGATCAACAGACACTCATGTTCGAAAAATAATATATCCAAGAAAGGATATACAATCCAGCCAAAACTCACACTTACTAAGCTTCCCATATAACTGGTGCTCTCTCAATATTTGTAGCACTATCTTGAGATATTCTTCATGCTCCTCCTCATTATAAAAATATACTAGGATGTTATCAATGAATACTACCATAAATTTTTCTAAGTAAGGCATAAAAATATGGTTCATCAAATCCATGAATACCGCTGGAGAATTAGTCAGTCCGAAGGACATAACTAAAAATTTGTAATGCCCATAACGTGAACTATATGCTATCTTTGGTATATCCTGCTCCCAAACTCGCACTTGATGATATCTTGATCGTAAATCTATCTTGGATAAGAATCTTGCTCTACTTAATTGGTCAAACAAATCATCAATCCTTGGTAATGGATACTTGTTCTCTATGGTTACTGCATTCAACCACCTATAATCCATACATAACCATGTCAATCCATCATTCTTCTTTACTAATACCGCTGGTGCTCCCCACGGTGGTGCACTATTTTGAATAAACTTCTTTGCCTTCAGTTATTTCATGTGTCGACGTAACTGATCAAGTTCTGATGGTGACATAGGGTATATCTTCTGGGATACTGGTTCTGCTCCTGGCATCAACTCTATACAGAACTCTACTAATCTAACTGGGGTAATACACGATGATAATTGCAAAATATGTCTATGAACTCTTTAACTATCTTGGGCAACAGGTCTACTTTCATTGCTTCTGTTGCGACTCCTCCTTTTGTTGGTCTCTTGCTATTCTGCTAAGGACAAACTCTTCTAGACCACAAATTATAAACAACACTCTACTCTTACGATAGTCTATCATTGCATGACTATCTTTCAACCATTCCATGTCTAATATAATGTCAAAGTTACCCATAAGAAACTCGATCAACTTTGTAGGTAATAAATGCCCTCATACTGCGACTGGACATGCTAGACACACCCTACTAACTTCTACGATCCCATTGCCAGTGAGTATATTCATCCTTGCTGGCAATGCCTCACACTTTAATCCAATATGTGTCATATATTATATATATATAAATGAGTGCGATGCTTCATAATCAATTAAAGCTATGGCAGAAAAGGTTGTAATTGAAATATTACCAACCACTACGTCGCCCGACGCTATTGCTTTCTCTAAAGACAAGGTGAGTGCCTGTCCTTGGCCTTGTTGAGATTTTTATTACTGTCTTCCTTGCTACCGTGGTTATGGCCCCTATTGATTCTGTTATTTCTGCCTATAAAGTTGGGCCTTTGTCGATAACCTACGCTGAGCTAAAGGTCAAACTGCTACTATTGGTCCTCCTTATTGTACTGTCTTTGGAGCTGTAATGCAGAAAACTGTTGAACTGTCCCTTCTAGCCTCTACATTAATAGGCATGTAAAAACCTTGTGATAAGGCTCCCACATCTCAAGCATAATTTGCTAGCTACCTAGAAAATATCCCGGGTATGACCTCTTTTTTCATAGTAGGTACAACCTGCCGGCGCTCTCCGTCGTTGTTGTTGCTGCTGCTGCTGCCTCGGCTGCTGTTGCCGAGTTGGTTCCATCACAGTCGAGGTTATTTGCCTCCTCTGTGTCATGTCATTGATGCAAATTCCATGGGATGGTGCTGACGTTCGCAGTACTGGTCATCCCTTATTGTTCTGTCCTTGAGGCCTCTTTCGAACTACCCTTCTGGATGCCATCCTAAGAAAAGTAAGCTCAACCCTTTTGGCTGCTATCAATACCCCCTCGAATGTCCGGTAGTCATGCACCTCTATCATGTGTAAAATTTCTAAGTGAAGTCCCTACTTGAACCTCATTTCTCTATCCAACTCTGTTGCCACCATGATCGGCACAAATCTGCTTAGTCGACAAAATTCTACCGCATTGTCGTCTAATGTCCTTCCAAACTGCTTGAGGTTAATCATTTTTTTCTATTACTCACACTGAGCCATAATCTCAAAGTACTTCACCCGGAACTAGGTCCTAAAATACTTCCATGAAATAGGACTCCTTAATCCTACCTCCATCGTAGACCAACAATCTCTTACCAGATCTTGGAGTTGTAGGCGAACCAGGTCAACTTGTTCCTCGACGAATTTTTTTACTACTGTCAGAACAACCTCAATATCCTGGAGCCAATCATATTTCATGATTACATCCTTCGTACCATCAAATTATTTGGGGTTCAATCTGCAAAATCGAACAGATGTCCCAAAATCTATTCTCATACCTCGTTGCAGAGATGTCTGCAACCCTTGGTTCAACAGGACATTCGGTTCTTGTTGGTGGAGCTGTTATTACTAATATTGTTATTTTTGTTGTATTTACACCACCATCTGGTGTTATTGGGTAGCAAATAATCCATGGATAATCTCTTGCAAGGATGAGGTATCCAATACTGTCGCCACTACGGAAGGTACGGGAATACCTGGAGCCTGCTGCTCTATTACATTCATCGTAGGTTCAACTCTCATTCTTGGTTGGGGTTACACAGGATTTTGTTTTATTGGAAATATTGCCTCTCTTATTGATGCAGCATCTGTGGAAGGAGAAACCCTAAAGAATAGCACAAAAAACATCAAGTACAGGACAAGAAGGAACAATGAAGCAATTAATCTGCAAGAATTAAAGCTGAGTATCGAAGATGACGAATTCAGGATTTTAGTAAGGATCATGTTTGATTAACTCCTATGACCATGATACCCCATATGTATGAAGAAAAGACCTATATGGGCCACCACTAAAACCTTGTCACGCCCTAGTACCGTAATACAGAGAAGGACATTACCATCTACCCCGCTAAAGGTGCTATACGTCATACGACTAACACGGCTGAATAAGACAAGGGGGTACATGCTACAATCAAGTCTCCTATGGTCAAGAACTTCTATGTCTTAATCATTCAAACAAGATACAGTAAGCATAGAGAATATATGATAAAGCAATAAGGCGTTCCAAACTCTTTCTCAAAATATTCTGGAGTCCAGCTGTGCAAAATAAGAAGATGGAAGAGTAACAAAAGTAGATGACAGTGATCAGCTACAGTCTGATATAATACAATCATGTAAGAAAACTAATGTCTAGACGAGCTGTCTAACAGGTACCGGTAGCAAAATGCCCTAAAAAAATAAATGTTCAATAATGAGCAAGGAAGAAGAATCCCCACTCGCTATCCCCTGCGACCATTTTCCTGCTATACACCATAAGTAGGAAGAAGGTACGCTAGATCCTCATGTGCTGGCTCGAAACCTGGCCATAAAAAATAAGTGAGGTTAGACCCCAAATAGCAATTACCACAAAGAAAACACGAAATAGAGAAACAAAAACCCCCCAAACAAATAATATTACATAAGTTCAGTATTGTAACTTAGGTCCATGGCATATCCCAGCACAAAGGCCCAACCCTAGAACTAAACAAGGACAAGGGTTGAACCATCACACTATGATAGTCTATTTTCTTATGCTACTAGCTGAATAATACAATCACAACCATATATATTTTTTTAAAATCGGCCAATAATTTTTACAGCTTGCTATTTTTGTGGAGTTCGAGGTTATCTTAGAAATAATGCATAATAAGTATCATTAGATCACGCTAGTGCAGAACATGAGCAAACCAAACCAAAGTTATAAAAACAGGCACTTGCAGGATGCACCAGTCCCCCGTAGGGCTACTGCGCTAAAAATACGATATTAGCGGTTCCAGTATTCCAATATTGAAATAGTGGCTCGGCATAATAATAGATTAGATACTGCACTCCACTAAGGCAGATGATATATAGTATCTGTGGTGGCCAGTCCATTGTGCAATTTGAATGAATCTTTTTGGAATGGTTCGTTGGCATGATACCGGGATACCGTTTTCTCTAATGTTACTACCACTTTTAGTTCCCTAATTAGCCTTATATTGTGTTCAAAATATCAAAGCGTGGCCACATAAGAATTTTACTTAAGATGTCATATAAAGTACGGGAACGCTCGATACGAATTCACAAAAGTCAAATCTGGATTCACCCGAGCATGTATATAATATTCAGACAATTAATATCCTAGCCACGCTTTGGTAGTTGACTCTTTTATCATTCCCGTGCTGGAGAAATAGTGTATATATATATATATAATATCATGCATTCAGTAATTTAGAGGCATTCTCGATGCACAACCAAAATATAATCACTTAACACGTGACACGATGTATCGTACCTCGACACACATTAAATTATGAATAATTATCAAGCAATCGTGGTATCAGCAAAGATATAATATTTGAGTCCAATTATCAATTGTACTTTAGATCACATGAATCAAGAAGACATTCAATCAAAATAAGTAAGGCTGCATGGGTCTCTAGGTCGCATGGGAAGTCAGGCCGAAAGATAATTCTGGCCGTATATGAAGTCATGCCCCATGAAGCCAGGCCGCATGGCAATTCTGGCCCCATGGATCCTAGCCACATGCTTAGGGTTAAAGTCTGCTCCTTGGGGCAAGTATTGAAGTGACAGTCAATAAATGAATTGTCAAAGATGTGACATAAAGTGACTGATGTGACAAGCTATAAAGTGGGTCAGAAAGAAAAGACAAAACCAAATAAATAAGTGCCAACGGTTTTGGCCGCATGCTCTCCAGAATGCATGAGTGTCGGTACCGCATAAAGGTAATTTTGGACTTAGCAAATTTCTCGTTCGTTCAGCGAGTAGAAACACAAAGTGTTCAAGGACACTTAAGTAAATCAGCAGTCATGCATCCAACAAGATGGATAAATATTGTCAGTATGCGACAAGAGTTTAGGACTCATAACCCTCTTGGGCCGCATAACACTCTTAGCAGCATATCTCACTGGCTGCATGGGAACTTCATCTTCTCCAACAACAGGTTCAGCCTTGGCAAAAAAGCTCCAAAACTTAAAATATTGCTTTATCCTTAAAATACTTATTTTAAGTCCAAATCGGGTGAACCAAGAGACAAAATGCTCTAAATTTAAAGCTCTATCATGTAGCAAAAACTAGTTTTCTAAAATAAAAGTTTAATAGATCAAAACCAAAAAAAACTCATTAAATCCATATATCCCTATGTTAGAACAGTAGATCTACACTAATCCATCCATTAAAACAGAAAAATCCAAGAACTAAAAGTACTTAGAAACACATAACAAACATAATAGAACAATAATATGGAGTGTTTCTCTATTTCTCATGCAAGGCATACTTGCCTATCGAAATGGGGAGAAAAAATTAACGAAAGGGTGAGAAATGAAGAAGTGAAGCGAGAGAGAGAAAATGATGGATTTTTTATGGTTGGGTTAAGGGTTGAACCAAAGGTTCTCATGACTTGAACCAACCCACAAAATAAATTATGAACCAGGTTAAACCAAAAAATGGGTCTAGTCTCAATGCACATGCAATTATGCTAAAATAAAATCTGTTCCAAATACTTATATCGGGATCGGGGAGTGACAATTCACATAGATGGTTTGCTACCTTATTTATTATTTACAACTTTACTTTCATGCATGTCGGTTCTTGTGTAGTTGTTATGTCCCTCTAAGGACCTGGCACCCTTTCCAGGTATGGAAGGTCATGATTATTTGCAGAAACACGGATCCGGACTTGCTACTACTTTCTCGTTCGATAAGTTTTTCCTTCGAGCCTCTCTAATCATTAGATAATGTAATCATTATGTTTTCTTTCATATTTTAGTTTGGTAGTGGATCTATCTCCACTCGACTATTAGTTTTATTTCGACTATTTAATACTCGGTTAATTTTTATATTTTGTTGTTTATTACTATTTGGTTTTGTGGATGAGACTAGTATTGCTTTAGACTTGTGTAATTATATTCCACTTATGAATTATTATTCATAAAATAGCATACATATGTGTATAATTTCTGTATATTAGAGTTGTCATATGTGTACGGCTGACAAGCTCACGTATTCTTACTCCTATATATTTTAGGACTGGGACGTGATAGATGTGTTCAGTGGTACTATTCAGTTCTTAAGGATGTGTTCCAGTAGTAAGGGTTGGTGTGACCATGAAATGACTGCATTATTAAAGTTGTAATAGCAATAGTATAAGGGGAAGGGTATCGGCTTTGGGTGTGATATGCACTCAACTGGGGTAGATTTCTCATTGTATCAGTTGGACAGATACATAGAGTATTAATGTGCAGATAGAGCACTGCAAGTTGCTTGTTATGTAGGCAGGGAGTGGCAGTTCAAAATTGAACTACAGTGGTTGAAGTAAAAGGTAAGTTGGGGTAAAGGACTGCTCTTTAAATAATAGAGTATAGCATCAGTGCATTATGCACTGATTAGTAGCAAGTGGCTTTAAAAAAATTGCGACAACTCCAATATTGCATCAGGATTAAGGAAAAGGCTGTATAGAACATCAACAGTGCTCCTAGAGCACTTCAGTGCAAGGCACTGCAGAGAAGTAGATTTTTATGTATAGCAACAATAGAAATGGATTAAGTGAGGGGAAACTTGATGAGTCAGTGCAAGTGAATTGAGAATGCTAAGGTGTGCATTGATGTATTATAGAAGTAGTAGTGGCATGATAGATATTGTTGTAATAATTGTTATTGTTGGTATGATGATTCGATCTTAGTATACAGGTTAAAATATTAGTTTGCAACAATAGTTGCATCAGCTTAGTAAAGGGATTGATACATAGTATTACAGAAAGGTAGAAGGGAAATACAGTAGGAATGTTGGGGGTGCCTTAGTGCAAGTATTAGTAAGGTGAAGTAATCTTACCTAGGCATACCTAGATAGATGCACATAATGTATTAGGAGATAGATATCTGTATATGCCATTGGTGGTAATATGAGGATTATTAGAATGGGAAGCATATACATGGAAATAGGCAAGTTTAAGGATCATGAGTATGTTGCTATACTCATAAGCTAAGCTAAGCGTATTAGTAATACCAAGTTAGTGTACGTTAAAGTAATAGCTTTATGTTTAAGTTATTGGTGTCATGTCCCGCACTCGATGTAGGGATACGAGTCGGGAACAACACCAAACCTATGCCACAGAATCGATGGTAGAACGCTGTTTGGGTAATCTATCTAATAATACAATGAACCACCAACAATATCAATATACTCAATCACAGATCTAAGATGGAAAAGAGCACGAATATGATAAATAATGAAATAGTCATATACAACTCATGAGTCAAATAATAACATCACTGAGCCTGAAGAAATACTAAACAAAATAAGCTGGAGACAAATCCAGTACAAAGAATACTAAGAAGCTACAAGTCCCGGGTCATCTGTCTCAGGCGGGATTAGTGCCTCCTGAGCCAGGGTCTTTAACTCTAAGCCCACAATATCCTAAGGTACATAATATGTAGGGTACCACTCCTCAGTATCATATGGAAAAAATATATCCAGTCAGGAAAGGAGCAGAGTATATCTCTAACAGCAGTTCTAATCAATGATAAAAACTCTGTAACAGTAAATAGAAGTAAATATACAAGATACAACAATAGATACAAGAGATATACAATAAAGAAAATACTATAAATAAACAAAGAATGAACAATATGATAATGAACAAGAATACTAATGACTAAGTGAGTGAGTACTAGCTTTAATATGTGATCGACTTGGAAACTTGCACAAGAAAACTTGCACATGAATAATGGCCTGGTTAGTCATACGTGCGGTGTATGACCAACACTTACAAAAAAATAAGACATGCACAAAAAGGTATGATCACATATCTACACTAAAATACTCCCTACCCCCACTACTATAGTGGATCCAAACATGGTATGCTATGGCACGGGATTCTCTAGGAAGGTAGCAAGTTTCACCGAGAATCAGTATTTGTAGATGTATAAGATAATCAATGAAACAAGGCTTGCACAAGATACACCATATATCAAGGAATAACATCTCATGACGAGATTCGGATATATCAATTCGTGTAACCATCGTGTCAAGAAAATAAGGATATCTATACTAGATACAATGAACATAGAGGATATCATAAATGAGAAACTATCAGAGAATGTACTCGCCTGAAGTTCGGTGAATAGTTTCACAAATGTCTGATATGGTACCTCGAAGACCTAGATATGGAATATAACATCAATATAAGATTTCGGAAAGAAAATAAATTAAACTAGTCAACGTCTAGGTCAAAAAGCTATTTCTAAGTCAAAATAGTCAAACTAGGTCAACTCTAAGTCAAACCGGTCAACTAGCTATTTCTAGGTTGCATGAGTCTATCTCAAAGATGTTGGGTTCATACACTATGTAACTTGGCCAAACAAGCTAAACTAGGATACTAAGATACCGTATCTCAGGATATGCAAACAAGAGATATGAAATATCACATATGTACAAATCAATCAATATTAAATATAAAATCGTAATTAACAAAAGCTATGTTGATACCTTGGTTTCGAACAAACCCGGAATCGCACCACTAGACACTCATATTTGTACCCAAACCCAATACCTCAGGTATCCTTAAATACCTTGATACTTACCTTGGTGTCTCAAGGTAATTGTCAATACCTCATATATACTAACTACCCCCTAATAACTATATGCTAACAACCTACTACTAAAAATATAGTATATTAATGCATAAATACCAATTATGAAATATATATATATATATATATATATATATATATATATATATATATATATATATGCCAATACCATATATACACTTATTAGCTACAAAAAATACTTATTTATAACTACATAGACAAACTGTCACAGAAACTGCTGTTGCCCGTCGCTAATGCCGCTGTTGCTGTTGTAATTACTGCTGCTGCTGTTGCGGCAATAGTTGCTTTCGCTATTGCAACCGCTGCTGCTGTCGCTGAAGCCGCTGTTGTTGTTGCTGAAGCCGCTGTTGTTGCTAATGCAGCTGCTGCTGCTGTTGTAAATACTGCTGCTGTTGCTAATGCGATTCTACTGTTGTTTCAAATACGCTGCTGCTGTTGCTAAATGTTTTTACTTCTGTCGCTATAAGCGTTGTCCCCCCTCTCTCTCTCTTATATACTAAAACATATACAAATATATATACTAATATATTACACTAACTATATCTATTTATATATATACACATGTCATCTATATATATGTATATACATCTCCACAATAATACATATAGTATAACATACACATACATATATATATACACCTATATACTTTAGATATAGTACACCATCATATGTATACATATGCATCACATACACGTATTCATATATATATAACATACAAGTATATATATATATATAACACAACTAATGTATACACATAACATATATATATATATATATATATATATAATAGCTATTACATATGTAGAATAGCTATTATATATATAACTATATATATATATATATATATATATATATATATATATATATATGCATATAATTATATATTATAATGACTAAGAACAATAGAAAATAAACCTAAAAATAAATGCACAAACACGTGGAGTGCATCACACCCGGATCCCACTAGATCTAGGATACGCTTACGACACGAGTCCACCACACATCCATACGTACCCCGAAGGACATGAGCAAGTATAATATATTATTTATGTATAATACGAAGAGTCAAACAAAAATCTACGTGTCCATGTCAAAATGTGACATGCACAAAGTCCCGTATCGGAGAAAAAACCCCAAATCAATACGTATCACCAAATTATTGGGATATGACCTACACGTAGCCAATTGTGGATATGACACTAACCAAAAATACACAAGCATATGCCAAATTAATCTATAGGACCAATTGACACACACAACTAGTGTCAATCTCAGAATTTCCCCAAAATTGACACAAAAAATACCACAACTTTCTCAATATGCCTCCTATGAACTCAAAACCAAATCCTATAGGTAGCCTATGCATATGGATTAATTTTTCATTGTTAAATCTCATATTTAGAATCTTAATTAAGGGAAAAAACTAAATTATACCTATTCAGGGATGAATTCCTAATGCAACCTCCAAATGTGATAAAATTTGCCTCCAACTTGTAGATCCTTGCTCCTCTTTATAGATCCTTGCTTCCTCCTTCTAGATCCTTGATCCACTAGCCTCCAATAGTGATTTGGAAAGGAATTGGGATGAAATTTGGTAGGAAAATGATGTGGGAATGAAGGAATTTGGTTGAAAAAAATTCTAGATCTAGATTTCAAATAAAAAGAGGAGAGAGAAACTTTCTCCCTTTTCTTTAATAGGTTGGCCCCCTTACTCCTTTCTTAAGTCACTATATAATATCCATTATACCCCTTGGAGCCTCTCATGAAGAAATAATTAAGGAGGAAAGGTTCTAGTCTAATGCTTTAATTAAATTAATTATCCTCTTAATCAATGGGCTTTCTAGTTGGCTCAAATCTAACAATTAATACATGTTGGTCCATGAGTCTAAACTAAACTTGTTAGGTCCACTAACACATCTCCAAAACAAATAACTAACATCTAACAACAATTAAATAATATAATAAATAATTATCTAATATGTACAATATTTAAATAAATTATGAAATTACTAAAATACCCTTTCCTAGAAAATATGGTAGTGACAAGTCTACTCGCCTTAAAATAATTTCGTCCTCAAAATTCAAAGACGAAAACTACCCCCAAAAAGTAACAGAACATAACAATGAATAGAACAAAAGAACATAACTAACTATGAAAGAACATACCTCAATGCACAAACAAAAATGGATAATGCTCTCGCATTTTATTCTCTCTCCAAGGTAGACTCCCCCGGAGAGTGATGCCTCCAGGCGATGCATTCCAAAGGAATAGTCTAGTTTCTCAGCACCTTCTCTCTCCGATCCAAAATCTCAACTAGCTGCTCTAGATAGCTAATAGTATGGCCCATATTTATCTCTGAGTGATCTAACACATGATTAGGATCTATGATATACCGTCTCAACTGTGACACATAAAACACGTTGTGTACTCCCTCCAATGCAAGTGGCAAGCCTAGTCTATAAGCACCTGCACCGACCCTCTTTAGAATAGTGAAAGGTCTGATGAATCACGGACTAAGCTTTCCGCCTCCACCGAAGCAAATCGTGCCTCGTGTCGGAGAAATCCTAAGGAACACCAAACCACCCACCTAGAACAAAATAATACCTTAAGAACTTAATCTATAACAGACAACCAATAACAAGCACAAAACAAAAATCTAAAACTATACCTCAAACACCAAAGGTCGCCGGTGGATATCGGCCCAAGTCGTTGTCTATCCTGTGCTACTCGAAGTATGTCTCTGATCAACTGAATCTTCTCTGCTGTATCTATAACCATCTCTGGCCCAAGCAAAACTCTCTTTCCAATATCGTCCCATGACAAGGTAGTACGATACCTTCGACCGTACAGAGCTTCAAAAGGTGACATCTCTATACTAGCTTGGTAATTGTTGTTATAAGCAAACTCTACCAAATAGAGATGGTCCTCCCAAGAACCCCCAAAATCTAGTACACAAGTACGCAACATATCCTCGAGAGTTTGAATAGTCCTCTCTGACTGTCCATCTGTTTGGGGATGATATGCAGTACTGAACTTGAGTTGAGTGCCCAAACTCGCCTGCAAACTCCTCCATAAATGAGAAGTGAAACGACTATACCGATCCAAGACTATGCTGACAGGAACTCCATGTATCCTAACGATCTTCCTTACATACATCTCTACCAGCTTCTCTGTAGACAAACCCACCTTGAAAGGCATAAAGTGGGCCGACTTGGTCAACCTATCAATGATGACCCAAATCTCATTTTTTCCTCCTGGAGATCGTGGAAGTCAGGACACAAAATATATAGTAATGTGCTCCCACTTCCACTCTGGAATAGGTAATGGCTGAATTAAACCTCCTGGCCTCTGACTCTAGGCTTTTTATTACAGGCACAATAAGTATCTGGATACAAACTGTGCCACTTTTTTCTTTATGCCATACCACCACACACTCTCTCGCATATCCCGATACATCTTGTTGGCACCAGGATGTATGGAATACTGAGAGAGATGCGCTTCCTATAATAATTTCTCATATAGCTCCCAACTAGGCACACACAATCTAACTCCATGACGTAAAGATCCATCCTAAGTTATGGTGGAATAATCCTCTTCGGTATGTCCTCCGGCTTCACTTTCTCTTGGTGGTAGTCTGATCTCAATTCTATCTTAGAAAATACCTTGGCACTACTCAACTGATCGAACAGATCATCAATCTGTGACAAAGGGTACTTATTCTTGATAGTGAGATTATTCAATGCCCTGTAATCAATGCACATGCGCACCGATCCATCCTTCTTCGGTACAAATAATACCGGGACTCCCCACGGTGAAGAACTCGTTCTGATAAATCCCTTGTCCTGTAATTCGTCCACCTGCTTCTTCAGCTTGGACCAGCTCGCTGTTGTTTACTCTATAGACATATTGCAAAATTGGTTCAGCACCTGGTACCAAGTCTATAAAGAATTCAACATCTCGATCTGGTGGCAATCCCGGCAACTCCTCAAAAAATACATCTAAGAACTCTGCTATCAACGGATACAACAACTCCTTGTCTTCCACTATAGCTCCATAAATAATGCCTTATCCCTGCTCTACAGCTCCTCTAGCAAACTCGAACTCTGGCTCTCCTAGCAGACCAAACAAAACTCTATCTCCTCTACAATCTATACTAGTATGGTGCCTACTAAACCAATCCATCCCGAGTACAATGTCATAACTCGAAAGTGGTATTACAAGTAGACACGCACTCAACTCCCGGCCTCCCAGAGTAACTCTCTGATCCTTGCAAATATCATTAACCAGGATAATGCCTCCCCCGGTCATGATCTTATAAGTCCTAAGCAAAGACTCATCTACCAAACCATGCTTCAGAGCAAAAGAAATATATATATCAAACTATGGGAAGCACCACTATCAAACAAAGCAGGAATAGAATTAATATGGCACATGATATAATACACTCAAGGAGTGATAGTGAATAGATCAAGTATCAATATCAAAGAAGAATAGTTAAATGAATCAAAAAAAAATTCCTTGGTGTGATTGAGTATTCTCAGCCTATAACCTATATCTTATGTTCTGAAACAGGCTCGTAATAGCACTTAATTCATAGCACCACTAGGAATCATACTAATTGCGACCTCAAAGACCTACAAGGACCACCACTAAAAATGTGTCATGACCCGCACTCGAAGTAGGGATGCAAGTCGGGAACAACATCCAGCCTACGCCGCATAATCGGTGGTAGAACACTGTTTGGGTAATCTATTTAATAATATACTGAGCCACCAACAATATCAATATACTCAATCACAGATCTAAGATAGAAAAGAGCACAAATATGATAAAGAATAGAATAGTCATATACAACTCATGAGTCAAATAATAACATCACTAAGTCTGAAGAAATACTAAACAAAATAAGCTGGAGACAAATCTATTACAAAGAATACTAAGAAGCTACAAGTCCCGGGTCATTTGTCTCAGTCGGGATAAATCCCTCCTGAGCCAGGGTCTCTGACTCTAAGCCCACAACATCCTGAGGTCAATAATATGTAGGGTACCACTCCTCAGTGTCATCTGAGAAAAATATATCCAGCCAGGAAAGGAGCAGAGTACATCTCTAACAGCAGTTCTAATCAATAATAAAACTATGTAATAGTCAGTAGATATGAATATACAAGATGAAACAATAGATGCAAGAGATATACAATAAAAAAATACTAGAAATAAATACAAGAATGAACAATATGACAATGAACAAGAATATTAATGACTAAGTGAGTGAGTACTAGCTTTAATATGTCATCGGCTTCGGAACTTGTACAAGAAAACTTGTACAGGAATAATGGCCTGGTTAGTCATACGTGTGCTGTATGACCAATACTCACAGGAAAATAAGACATGCACAAGAAGGATATGATCACATAACTACACTAAAACACTCTCCACCCCCGACTGGTATAGTGGATCCAACCATGGTATGCTATGGCACGGGATTCTCTAGGAAGGTAGCAAGTCTCCCCGAGAATCAGTGTCTGTACATGTACAAGATAATCAATAAAATAAGGCTTACACAAGATACACCATATATCAAGGAATAATATCTCATGACGAGATCCAGATATACCAATCCGAATAACCATCATGTTAAGAAAACAAGAATATCTATACTAGATACAATCAACATAGAGGATATCATAAATAAGAAACTATCAGAGAATGTACTCACCTGAAGTCCGGTGAATAGTCTCACAAATGTCTGATACGATGCCTCAAAGACCTAGATATGGAATATAACATCAATACAAGATTCCAAAAAGAAAATAAGTTAAACTAGTCAACATCTAGGTCAAAAACCCATTTCTAAGTCAAAATGGTCAAACTAGGTCAACTCGAAGTCAAACTGGTCAAACTTGGTCAAACTACCTATTTCTAGGTTGCATGAGTCTATCTCAAATATGTTGGATTCATACACTATGTAACTAGGCCAAACAAGCTAAACTAGGATACTAAGATACCGTATCTCACGATACGCAAACAAGATATATGAAATATCACATATGTATATATCAAACAATATTAAATATAAAATCCTAATTACCAAAAGCTATGTGGATATCTTAGTTTTGAACCAACCTGGTATCGCACCACTAGACACTCATCTTGGTACCCAAACCCAATACCTTGGGTATCCTTAAATACCTTGATACTTACCTTGGTATCTCAAGGTAATTGTCAATACCTCATATATACTAACTACCCACTAATAACTATATGCTAACAACCTACTATTAAAAATATAGTATACTAATGCATAAATATCAATTATAAAATATATATATATATGCCAATACAATAAATACACTTATTAGCTACAAAAGATACATATTTATAACTATATAGACAAACTGTCATAGAAACTACTGCTGCCCGTCGCTAATGCCGCTGCTACTGTTGCAATTACTGTTGTTGTTGTTGTGACAACTGTTGTTGTCTCTAATGCTGCCGCTGCTGCTGTCGCTCAAGCCGCTGCTATTGTTGATGTCGTCGCTGCTATTGCTAATACGGCTGCTGCTGTTATCGCTGATGCCTCTGTTGCTGTTGCAAATACTGTTGCTGTTGCTAATGCGATACTACTGTTGTTGATAATGCGCTGCTGCTGTTGCTAAATGTTGTTGCTGTTGTCGCTATAAGCGTTGTCCCCCCTCTCTATCACTTATATACTAAAACATATACAAATATATACACTAATATATTATACTAACTACATCTATTTATATATATACACATGCTCATCTATATATATGTATATATATCTCCACAATAATATATATAGTATAACATACACATATATATATATATTCACCTATATACTTTAGATATAGTACACCATTATATGTATACATATGCATCACATACACGTATTCATATATATATAACATACAAGTATATATATATAACATAACTTATATATATACATAACATATATATATATATATATATATATATATAAATATATATATATATATATATATATATATATATATATACACACATTACTATTTTTAATAGCTATTACATATGTAGAAGTATAGCTACATATATATATAACACATAGATATATGAATACACTAACACATAAATATATATACATAACAATATATATATATATATATGGATATAATTATATATTATAATGACTAAAAAGAATAGAAAATAAATCTAAAAATAAATGCACAAACACATGGAGTCCATCCCACCCGTATTCCACTAGATCTAGGATATGCTTGCGACACAAGTCCACCACACATCCAAAACATACTCCGAAGAATATGAGCAAGTCTAATATATTATTTATGAATAATACGAAGAGTCAAACACAAATCTACATATCCGTGTAAAAATATGACATGCATAAAGTCCCGTTTCGGAGAAAAAACTCACAAATCAACACATATCACCAAATTATTGGGATACAACTTACACATACCCAATTGTGAACATGACACTAGCACCAAACACACAAGTACATGCCAAATTGATCAATAGGACCAATTGACACACATAACAAGTATCAATCTAGAAATCCCTCCAAAATTGACATAAAAAGCACCATAACTTTCTCAATAGGCCTTCAAAACCAAAACCTATCGGTAGCCTATGCATATGGATTGACTTTTTATGGGTTAATCTCGGATTTAGAACCTAAATTAAGGGAAAAAACTGAATTGTACCTATTGAGAGATAGATTTTAATGCAACCTCCAAATATGATAAAATTGGCCTCCAACTTGTAGATCCTTGCTCCTTTTTGTAGATCCTTACTTTCTCCTTCTAGATCCTTCCTCCACTAGCCTCCAATGATGATTTGGAAAGGAATTGGTATGATATTTGGAAAAAAATGATGTGGGAATGAAGGAATTTGGTAGAGAGAAATTCTAGATCTAAATTTCAAATGAAAAGAGGAGAGAGAAGCTTTCTCCCTCTTCTTTAATATACCGGCCCCCTTACCACTTCCTCAAGTCACTAGGTAATGTCCATTATATCCCTTGGGGCCTCTCATGAAGAAATAATTAAGGAGGAAAGGTTCTAGTCTAATAGTTTAATTAAATTAATCATCCTCCTAATCCATGGGCTTTCTAGTTGGCTCAAATCTAACAATTAATACATGTTGGTCCATGAGTCTAAACTAAACTAGTTAGGTCCACTAACAAAAGTCCAAAATAAATAACTAACATCTAAACATAATTAAATAATACAACAAATAATTATTTATCAAGTACAATATTTAGTTAATTATAAAATTACTAAAATATCCTTTTCTAGAAAATATGGTAGTGGCAATTAGAATACTATAAGATATTTGGTATGTATTAAGAATTGTCATTACTTTAAGGTAAGACCTAGTTTGACCTAGTTGGACTAATGTGACTTAGATATGGCCTCAAAATTTTATTAGAGCATCTTTAACTTATTTCTCATTTATTACACCAATTGGTATACCATTCATATATAGGTATGTGTGACACTAGTTCGAATATCGAGATATACCATTTGTTGAGGATCACATAAGAGTATATTCTTTGATGGTTTTCTTATTTGATTGCATCTATGTTTTATGTATTTAGTATTAAGATATTTGATTACTGACATGATGGTTACAGGAATTGGTATACATGAATCTTGGTAATGAGATATTATTGTGATAACTCAGTGATCACCCTATCATGTTTCATGATTACTCAGTGATTATCATGATATCTTAGTGATTATATAGATCGTGATCATAGTGCATGATATTATAGACCGTACAGTGTGATATAAATGTTATAATATATCGTGATTTGGATCCATGTACTAGTTGGAGGTTGAGAAACTATTAGTGGATATGTGATCATACCCTACAGCCCGTGATTTAGTGTAGCCAATGATAGTTAGCAGATCATACAACTCAAGTGTGAGCATGCTAGCTTACCTTAATATATAGCACATGCTAGGCCTAAGCCGATCATATTATCTTACTAATAGTTCAAGACTAAATTATTATATTGTTTCCTTTATTCCAGTTCATTACATTATTGTTCCTCACAATATTTTTCTCAGTCCTTGCTATTATTTACCATAATACTTTTTCTCATGATATATGCTAGTTTAGTAACTTCTATCATTTGTTTTTACTGCTATTATTATTTTATAATTTCTTTCAATCATTGGAACTGTTATTGGGTTGTACTTTGCTCCAATCCTGACTTTATATATTTTTAGATGATTCATTAGAGGACTGGTGTCCTACGCACAATGGGCCATAGGATGGTGAGCCCATTTAGATAGCACCCATAGAGCATATTGAGATAGTACAAGCAGTCGATGAGATTTAGCTAGTTTATTTATAATATTGTATATATTAGTTAGATACTTTTGTCATGTATTATTATTTGAGATCTTGTGTTGTGATTAGACTTGGATTTGTGATGTATTTGACTCTTTATTTTTTCTTTCTATTCCATATCATGCCATATCTCACTCAGGTTTATTATTGTAATTGAGTATTATTTACTATTATCATATTATCATATTTTTCTTCCTTTGGTAGTTGAGATATCTTGACAGGTACATTATATATATATTGTATGAGATATTTAGATAGTATTATTGACCTAGACAGCGTTCTATCATCGATGCTGTGGCGTAGGCTGGACGTACACACGTACTCGTGCCCTTACACCAGTTGTGGGTTATGGCGTATATGGAATCGTGCCTAGATTTACTAATATACATAGATATTTGAAATATTGTTATATCTATAATATATTATGGGCTAATAAAAAATATGTATTATTCTATTATTCTAAAATTTAAGACATATATACTGCTGTCTGAATTTAATTAGGAACCTAATTGCTCGCTAAAAACACAATCTTAGATTCTACATATAAAATTTTATACTACGGGTGCCCCGTCAATGTTAGACATTATTGTGGATGCGATAGAGGTCTTTTCGATCTCTAGTATGCATATTTAAGCTAGAATTTATAACCCTCATTTAATGAATCACTTTTAAAAATATAAAATTCTAGATATCCAAGAAAGGAATCCTAAGAAAAAATTACTAGGAGAATGCCAAGTATTAGAATTGACTTAGTAAGAGAATACCAAGAATTAGAATTGATCGTATTGTTCTAAATTTGGACTGTTAGTTGAAATGGTCCTAAATTATAAATTTTAGCATTAGCAACAAGCTAGCAACAAGCTCATAATTCCTTTCGATTATATGGTTATTAGAAAAATTTAGTATTTAATGATGATATTTTTATATCTTAGTATAGGACTAGTATATTGGATCAAAAATTGATATTTCGATGTTTTTGACTAAAAATCTATCAAATTCAACCTAAACTCTAATTTCTAATCTCCTTATTAGGTGACATAGTTATATATCCAATTGTTAAGGTTAGTGAAGTTTTAGAACTTCAAAAATTTTAAGAACACGACATATAATTCGTGTATAGCTGTGTGTCACTACCACATTTCTAGATAAGAATATTTTTGTCATTTAATATAGCTTATATTTAGTGATTCAATATTTAAATTTTTTGTTACTAATTATTTATATTTTGTTGTGCTAGTTATTTATTAGTTAGTGGACTAGCCTAATTATTGGACTTAACATTAGTGGACCCATTAGAACTTGTCATGATACTTTGAGCCCAATATTGGGTTAGGCCCATTAGACTCATTCCCTTTAGTTTATTAAGGAGATTGGATTAACTTTCATTAGATTAGAAGCTTTCAAATATATTCCTCCATAATTAAACCTATAACTAACTAATAGGGGTGTAGTAGACATTATGAATTACTTGGAGGAGGGGCAAGAGGGGGCTGGCCATATGAGATGGTCTATCTCTCTCCTCTCATTAATTCATTTGAATTTTAGATCCCTAATTATGTTCTTCACCAAATAACTTAATCCCTCCACCAAATTCACCCAATTCACTCTAATTTTCTTC
Source organism: Iris macrosiphon (assembly GCA_036927795.1). Lineage (NCBI taxonomy): Eukaryota > Viridiplantae > Streptophyta > Magnoliopsida > Asparagales > Iridaceae > Iris > Iris macrosiphon. Next base: position 152,569,136 of record JAYESA010000019.1, on the reverse strand, counting down.
CATTTATATTATCTAAGAAGCATTGGAGCTTAGATTAAAAGGAGCACTTGGAGAAGGAGCCATTGGATAGGAGCTTGTGTCCTAATTGTGTCTATTTAGATTTTGCATCAGAAATCTTTCTCCCAAAAGATTAAATTGTAGAATTATCTCCTTAATTAGACTCTAATTCATGTATTTGACTATTAAGAAATATGACTTGTATTGTGGCTTCTATATAGATTTGTTTGCCCAATTTGGGGGAATTTTAACATTAATGTATCAAGTGTGTGTCATAGGACTAATTAGATTTATTTAGACTTAGATTGATTATATTGGACTAGATACGTATCTACAATTGGACGCGGGTAGAGCATATCATAGTAATTTTTGATATGCTATGATACAATGGCTCATTTTTGGGGGATTTATGCATAGTAGAATATTTTCTCTTCAAAATCCTTTGTAATTAACTACTTTAGTATTTGCAATGTATTGGGAGATTTGATATTTCGTTGGGTGCGTATCATGAATATGTATGATACTCTAGGTTGCTCACCAAGTATTTATTAAAATGCCTTATTATTTATATGTAAGTATATGAATTTATATATATATGTCTATAGATATATAGATACATTATTAGTGGTTATATGTATGTATACAGATATATATTAATGGATGTATATATCTATGTAAAATAGGGTTGGTGTGTATATATCTTGTATCCATGAACTAATTTGATACATGTAACTTGATGCACGTATATATATATATATATATATATATATATATATATAGATTTAATGTATTGGGTTGTGTTCTTGTGTTGTGTCGATGGAGTTTAGAGGGGGTTTATTATTTGTTCAGTTGTGAATAGTTGTGAACCGAACACAATGTTCAGTTACCCATAGGTTATAGTTGGGTATTCAGTTGTTATGAGGGTCATGTTGAGGTCTGTAGTGGGTGTTGTTGTTGTGGATGACAGGTTTTAGAGCTAAGGTGCATTGGCTTTATATTTTGGGTCATGATATGAAGTAAAGTAGCAGCAGCAACAATATTCTAGTAGGGGAGATTTTTGTCAGATATGAGGGCAGCAGCAGCAATACCACACTACGTGTGTGTGTGCTACTATGATGAGCACAAATTATAGGGGAGCAATGCTCTCGTACTGTCCATATTTGAAGGAGATAAGGAACTCCGATACACATATCATGGTGAGAGTTAGTGTTTGTATGTCTATACAAGAGTGTATGAGTTGAGGGTGTAGGTAATGAGTATTGTTAGTGTTAGAAATGTTATGGTATCATGTGGATAAGTTATGAAATTTTAGTTATAGCTAAGATAATGGCCTTGTAGAGGTAATATGTATTATGATCTAAGTAGACATTGAAGTAATAGCAAGGTAAGTTAGAGTATTATTTAAGGTAAGTTTATATAGCTAAGTAATTACTTGATACCCATACATACATACATATATATATATATATATATATATATATATATATATATATATATATATATATATATATATATATATATATATATTACCTAGTATTAGTAGTTAGTGTAAATTATATATTATTATTGATATTATAGGGTATCCTAGTACCTAGTTCTAATTAGTAAGACTTATATCATATTCATATTAATCTAATAACTTAGATATAGGCTAATACAATGTAGAAGTAGCTAGTTTGACCAAGTTTAACTAGTTTGACCTAGAGTTGACCTAGTTTGACTTAAAAATGGCTTTAAGACCTAAAATACGACTAGTTAACTTATTTATCATTTCAAAATCATGTTTTAATGTAACATTCCATATTTAGGTCTTCGAGGCACTGATTCGGATACAGTTGGATACTTCTCCTCAGATTCCAGGCGAGTACATTTTCTGATAGTTTTTCGTTTATGATATCTTCAATGTTTCTTGTATTTAGTATAGATATCTTTGACTTCTTGACACATGGTTACACAGATTTGTATTTTTGGATTTTGTCATGAGATGTTATTCCTAGTTGTTCCTGGCGTATCCTGTACATATCATGTAGCTCTTGTACTTGTATGGACACTGATTCCTAGGGAGACTAGCTACCTTCTCAGAGAATTCCGTGCCGTAATGTGCCATGGTTGGATTCACTATACTATTCGAGATTTGTGGAGTGTTAGCTAGATATGTTATCATATCCACCATGTACGAGTATTCCTGTACAAGTATCCTATTATTGTTAATCATATACCTCACGTATGATTAGCCAGGACATGATTCTTGTACAAGTTCCCAAGATGATGACATATCGCAGCTAGTACTCACTTACTTAGTTAGTTGTATTTTTTGACTCTTATATATGATGCTCATATCTCTTTTACTATTTACAGTATTTCTATATTCTGTATATTTCCTACTCATGCTCTATTTATCTTGTTTATTCTCTATTTACTATTACATAGTCTTTATCATTTTTTTTGAACTGCTGTTAGAGGTGTGACTGGATATATTTTTTAGATCATTTAGATGACTGGTATCCTACACACTATGGAACTTAGGAAGTAGTAGGTATAGAGTTAGAGACGGTGGCTCAGGAAGAGCCGGTACCGGGAGATAATCAGCTAGTTACAGATGTTTAGACTATTGGATTAGTTATGTCTTAGTTTAGACAATTTAGCAGGTATTATATTTGAGACTATCGTGATAGTTTATTAGACTTGGTTATGAGTTGTATTTATGATTGTGATTTATTTCTTTCTTCTATTCCATATCGTGCTATATCCTTCTCTAGTTTTATTGTGATTTAGTATTGATTGTTATATTGTTCTCCAATTGGAGTTAAGATATCTTGACAGGTACATATATATATTATGATATATTTAAATAGTATTGTTGGTCTAGACATCGTTCTATTACTGATGCTGTGACGTAGGCTGGACGTACATATATTCTTGTACCCTTATACCAGGTGCGGGTCATGATAAATTTTTATGGTAGCTTATGCAGGTCAAGGTAGTAGTACTCAGACTTAAACTATTACTACAAAGCCTGCTATAGGATATAAGATATAGGATATAGGATATGATGAGAGAATACTCAATCATAACTTGGAACATTTTTAATCTACTAAATTTATTATTTTTATCATCATAAATAATTGTTTCCTTGAAATATTATTGTCATTCCTTGATGCTATCGTATCTTGCGTAATATTGATCCCTTTATTTTGAATCTGTCTTCAAGATGGTACCGAAGGCCCGATCCCAGCGCTATGGCATAGTTTCATCGAGGTCGGCTACTTCACCCTCTCTGAGAAGGGCAGCTATTACTCTACCTTCTCCAGCTCGAAGGGTTTCCTTACCGGTTCTGGTGGGGAATTCAACGGCTTTTGGGGGTGCTCCTCCACTAGTTCCGAAGACTCCTCAAGTAGTCATGGAGGACCTTCCACCCTCACCACCCATGCCAGCAGATATGATACAAATGTTTTCCATATTCTAGGATATGGTGGCATCACAATAGAGGTTGACATATATTCTATGTTAGGGCATCAAGAGTGCTTACCATTTAGCTCTAGTAGTCAAATAATCTGAAAAATATTCCAGTCAGGATTGGAGCGAAGCATACCTCTAAGAATAGTACCAAATAAATGATAAAGACTATGTAACAATAAATAGAGAGAATATACAAGATAAAGAAAACATTTACAGGAAATATACAGAAAATAGAAATATTATAAATATTACATGTGATATAAGTATTATATACATGACTCAGGAAATACAACTAACTAAGTGAGTGAGTAATAGCTACGACATATGATCAGCTTGGGAACTTATATATCAATTATGACCTAGCTAATCATACGTGAGGTGTATGATTAACACTAACAGGTTATTTTACAGGAATACTCGTTCGTTGTGGGTATGATCACATATCTAACTAACACTCACCAAACTGCGACTGGTATAGTAGATCAAACCATGTCACATTTCGACACGAGATTCTCTGAGAATGTAGCTAGTCTCCCTAGGAATCAGTATCCATACAAGTACAAATGAAATATGGCATGTATAGGATATGCCAAGAACTACTTGGAATAACATCTCATGACGGGATCCAAAAATACCAATCCGTGTAACCATGTGTCAAGAAGACAAGGATATCTACACTAAATACAAAAATATAGAAGATATCATAAATAAAAAACTATCAGAGAATGTACTCGCCTAAAATCTGAGGTGATGTATCCAATTATATCTGGAAAAATGACTCGAATACCTAAAAATGGAGAAGGTAGCGCTTCTTTAGTCGTAGATAGTACTGCCTAATCTCGCTCTGTACCAGCCGAGGCCAGGTACAATTAATGATTTCAAAAGGATTGGGCCCAAGGACTTCAAGGGCATAAAGGGGATCTTCTACGTTGATGATTAGATCGAAGACATAGAGAAAAATATCTGATTGGTACAGCTTCTAAAGAGTTGACAGGTGGAGGCAGCGTGCAGTCAGATGTTTGATATTGCCTAGACAAGGTTTCGTATGGACCCGAGGATGTAGGCCCCAAGATTAACTTGGGGGGATTTTAAAGAGATTTTCAAGGAGAAGTTCTTTCCGAACGTGGCTCTGAGTGGCCTAGAGAGCCAGTTCAAGACCTCGTCTAAGGGAGTATGACGGTGGACGAGTATGCTGCAGAGTTCTGTAGAATGGGATAATTTATGGATGTGCAGAACCCCCTAGTGAGAGTGAGAAAATTCCTAAGGGGATTGATCCGGGAGGTCAAATTTCTTACCAGTGGTCATCATACTACGACATTCGAGGATATGTTGATTGACGCTTAGAAGGAAGAAGATGACTTAGGTTTCAAATCCAAGCGGGGAAGAGATGTATTCGGAGAAGCTTGTAGTAGTACGGGTCCAGCTAAGCAACCGCATTTTAACCAGTAGAGGACTTTACAGCAGTTGAAGGCTCCAGTTCGGGTACTAATATAGTAGGTGCCATAGCAGCAATAGTATAGACAGGTTCAGCAGACTCTCACATGCCACTTTTATAAGAAGACAGGCCATATCTGAAAGGTTTGTAGGATGAGGTTGGGAGTATGCTTGTATTATGGCATAGAGGGATATCAGTTGAGGGATTCTCCCGTATCTCCTTGTCATGAAGCTCAGAGACCAACCCTAGTTCAGAGAGGACCAGCGAGGCTACCTGCAGGTCAGCAGAGAGAACTATCACGTCCCAGTCCTAGAATATAAGTGACTAGACAACGTAGAAATGGCCAGTTATGTACCAAGGGGACTCCAGTCTGACTATAATATGTATAAGTTATAAATGAGGGTAACTATCTTGATAACACGATATACATGTCTATTACTCAACACATAAGTATATGTAATAAAGAAGGGACAACATGTATCATGGTGTGTACCCCACACTACACTTGTCTGAATAGACTCGAAGAAAATAATATTAGTCGACAAATACTTGGCTATACTAGCAGAAAATAAGTATAAGATCATAATAGCAGAACAATGAAGAAGTAATACAAATATCGAGTAATAATACCTACATACCGGTATAATACTCATCAGTAGCACCAGCCTCCCCACAATAATCGACTTTACAATCTGGCAGGTAACCAGGTCCTCAAAGGGACATAACAAGGTACAAAAATAGAATACCATAGTAAAATAGAAAGAAAACATATAATACACTGGTGTAATCTAGAATAACCACCTAAGTGAGACACAACTTGAAGACAACATTCGATACGTGGGCTTTCCAAATAGAAATCCATAGATCCGAGGCACAGAGACACACGGAGTGTATCGTAGCTTCGAGCACAGAGTCACATAATAAATACTACGACTCCGGATACAGGATCTCTATGTAAATAAGGATATATATATATATATATTATAGTGTATGTGAACTAGCCCAAGCATCTAGCAATTGTCTTTCTCTCCAAATACGGTTAACGAGACACATCCGCAGCTCGCTGAGCCGGAACCTCTATCTAGCAGTCTTGTCATAATGAAGTATCTAGCACCAATCATGATCCTATAGTCATCACAGGTTTTGATCATGCTGACACTATCAACATACAAGAAGTCTGGCACGATGAAAGTATATGATTGTGTCCTAGGGTTCCGATATTACCAAGTAGGTACATAAAGTATCGAAAAATATTTAAAAATTAATACTAGACGTTACTGACGAACGTCTGCAGCAGGATATGACCCGGACGCTAAGTAACAATTTTGATCCAAAGCACACATAATATATAGATAAAATAAATAGTAAATCTGGAACTGAGTTACAGAATGACAAGGTACACTTTTCTGGATCAGGATGCTGAAGGTGGGGTTCCGGTACAACGTCCAAGTCCGAGGATCCCAAATTACCTAGAGATGATATATAAAATAATTAATAATCTAGTTCGAAAATATCTAAAATAAGAGATGACACCGTGAACTACTATAGGTTTTTGTCCTAATTATATAACTCACGTCTAAGGTACTAACTAGTGGGTTGACCCAAGTTGACTAGAAAAATATTGTATTAAATTCGAATTCACCCAATCGCGTAACGTCCTTAAATAATATCCTCAACCACTAATATTCATCAAGTATGATTTCGGTCATCTATATATAATATTCATCCTTGACCATATTATACATGTAAACCAAACATAGGTTTATCATTATTAGGTTAAATTGGGTTCCCTCTCTAATATGTAAACAACACATACTCTTTATATAAACTCATTCTTAAATTACCAAGTTATTAATAACTAAATATATTCTAAATATACATTAATCAAGCATAAGCTACACACTATTATGCATTAACATCTATTTCAAACTATATATATAAATATATATATATATATATATATATATATATATATATATATATATATATATATATATATATAAATGGAGTAAGTGAAGAAGTTACCAACGGTGGCTGCGGGTGGTGGCAGCGGTGGTGCTGCGGCTTCTGTCAGTGGCGGTGTTGACCGTGGTTGTGGTGCTCGTGTCGACAGTGGTGGAGGTATTCATGGTAAAGGTGGTGGTATAAGTGATGGAGGTGGTGGTGTAGGTGGCTGTGCTTGTGGTAGAGGTGGTCGTGGTGAAGGTGGTGGTGTAAGTGGTGGAGGTGGTAGTGTAGGTTGCTGTGCTCATGGTGGAGGTAGTGTGTAGGTGGCTATGCTCGTGGTTGTGTAGGTGGCTGCTAGTAGTTGTTGTGGTGGTGGTGAAGTCATGGTGGAGGTGGTGGTATTCATGGTGGTGGCAGCTGTAGGGGGTGTTGATGGCCAGAGGGAGGAGGTAAAGAAAATAGAGTTGAAGAAAAAGAATGGAAAGGAGAAGAAGAAAAATAATAGAGAAGAAAAATGGAGAGTTTTGGCTGTGAGTATGAGGTAGGGGAGGGGAGAGAGAGGGTGGTAAGAAAAACTAGATTTTTCTTGGGATTAGGTTCGGCCACCTACGGATGGGTGTGTGTGTGTTAATATAGAGAGAATGAGTGATTATGATAGGGGAAATTTAAATCAAGGGTTAGAATTCTATATTAGAGAAAAATACTATGCAAGGGGAAAGAGAGTGTAAGATAACTGGTCACATGAGGATGGGGGTTTCTTTATTTTCTTTTCACCAATGGGAGTGTGACACCAAGCAACCTCTTTGTATTTGAGTCCTTAACATTTGGGTGTTTATAAAAGAAGGAGAAAGAATGAGGATTTAATATGGAAAATTGGTGTTTGATATTTTATATGATGGGGAGGGTTTTGGGTATTTTGTATGAGCTTTATGAATGGGTGTGAGGGTTAAGTTGGAGTTAGTTTAAATCGGTATCCACAATTTAATTAAATATTGTCATGGGTGCTCTTAAATAAAATGGGTGTACATGGGTCTCAATAGGGAGTGACACAAATGTTATGGGCAGTGTAGGCTTGCGGTTTGTCTTGGGCTCTTTAATTGGTTAGGCAAAATGGGTTGAGTTTGTGTTCCCAATTCGATAGCAACGACATAGGTAAAAGACATAGGATTAAAAAATTAATTTCTGTGACTAAAAAGTTATGCAATTAAAAAATCACACAAGGTAGGATGTTTGTGAGTGACAGAAATATCCGGTGCCTAGGTTGGCTCTTCAGATCAAGAGTGCAAAGATTTGTTAAAATATAAAGGCTATTGTTGTGCTCCAATTATTATAGCAACGGTAAGGACCACCAAGAGTATAAATTAAAGAACTAGTCTATAAAATCCTAACTTTTAAACCTTAATCAACCAGAAGCTAAACCAAAATTCTTACCATATCAAATCTACCAAAAAAATTTGACATGGTTTACATCCTTCCCAACTTAGAAGAATTTCGTCCCCGAAATTAAAAGTAAAGCACGAATAAGAGTTGCGAGAATTAAAAAGTTAACAGGTATTTGAAATGCAGTACGTAAATTCGTACCTTGGTCCTCAAATAAATATAGAAAATATTGTTGAATGGAATCATCGCACTCCCAGATAGACTCGTCCAGCGAATGATGGTTCCATGCAACCATGACTAGGCGAATAGTCTTGCCCCTCAAAACCTTCTCACTGCGATTGAGTTTTCCTACAAGCTGCTCCACATATGATAAACTGGGCCTGACTATAATCTCTTAATAATCGAGCACGTAGCTAGGGTCTGCCACATATCTCCTCAACTGTGATACATAAAATACGTCATGCATGCCTTCTAATAATGGAAGCAATATAAGACGATAAGCTACTTCGCCAACACGCTCCAAGATTTCAAAAGGTCCAATGTACCTCGGACTCAGCTTGCCTCTGTCCCTAAATCTAATGGTACCACGAGTAGGCGATATCTTCAAAAATACATGATCACCTTTCTTAAATTCCAAAGGTCTATGGTGCACATATGCCCAATGCTTCTTCCTGTCCTGTGCTGCACGGAGATGGCCCTGAATCTGCTTTATTTTTCTACAGTCTGTGTCACCAATTCTGGACCAAGTATCTAACACACTCTTATGTTACTCCAATATATCGGAGACCTGTATTTTCTGCCGTACAGTACCTCATAAAGTGCCATATGTATGCTTTCTTAGTAGCTGTTATTATAGGAGAATTCTACCAAGTGTAGATGGTCCTCCAAAGATCCTCCAAAGTCGATCATGCACGCTCTCAACATATCCTCTAGTATCTGAATTATGCGCTCTGACAGACCATCAGTCTATTGATGATATACAGTACTAAACTTGAGGCGAGTTCCTAGACTCTCCTGCATACATCGCTAAAAATGTAATGTGAATCTAGAATCACTATCCGATATAATGCTGACATGCACTCCATGTAGTTATACTATCTGTCTCATGTATATGTTAGCCAACATCTCTGTGGACTGCCCAACGCTAAAGGGCAAGAAAATATGCCGACCTAGTGAGTTAGTCCACGAAAATCCAGCCTACATCCTCCCGCTAGGGGTCCTCGAAAATCCCATGACGAAGTCCATGGTAATATGCTACTGATTTTACTCAGGAATGGAAAGCGACTGAAATAGTCCTGCAGTCTCCTTATGTTCGGCCTTGACTTGCTGACAGACTAAATATCTCGCCACGAATCTCGCAATCTCCCCCTTCATCCCATGTCACCAATAAAAATCTCTGTACATCTTCGTAACCCCAAGATGAATAGAATAAATTAAACTATGGGCCTCGGCCTTCAACTCCTGGCATAGCTCACCACTCAGAACATATAGGCGATCTCCATACCTTAATGTTTTATCTTCGTAAATTCGTAGTCCCATTTGTATGACGGCCTCTGTCCTCTCTTCTAGTCACTGGAATCTCGTAACGGTAGGCAAGGCTACCTTGATCCTCTCAATAAATGTAGACTGAATCTCGAGATAGGCCATTTGTTCATCCCTGTTAGGCAATATAACCTCTATCCTGAGCTCCTGAAGATCCTTTAATAAATAATGTTGAGTCATAAAAAAGTATGCCATAGGTTTCCTGCCTAAGGCATCTGCAACAACAATCACCTTGTAACGGTGGTACTGTACCTCAATATCATAGTCTGTCATCAACTCTAGCCAACGCATTTGTCTCATGTTGAGCTCCTTCTGAGTTTTGAGATACTTCAGACTTTTATGATCTGTGTAAATCTTAACCCGCTCTCCATAAAGGTAGTGCCGCCATAGCTTTAGTGCAAATATTACCGCATCTAGCTCTAGATCATGAGTCGAATAATTTTTCTCATGAACCCTCAGCTGTATCGATGCGTAAGCTATTACCTTGATGTGCTACATCTGTACACAACCTAATCCGCTCCCAGATGCATCGTTATATACCACAAATCCTGCAAATCCAAAAGGAAGTGTCAAGATCGGTGCTGTCGTCAAACGCTTCTTCAGCTCATCAAAAGTCATCTGACACTCCTTAGTCCGGATAAATTTCTCGCCTTTACACGTCAACCGCGTCATAGGCACAGTGATCCTCGAGAAGTATTCTACGAACCTTGGGTAATATCCGACAAGTCCGAGAAAACTCCTAACCATGTCATAGGCCATATTACCACTACAGCGATCTTCTCTGAGTCAATTGATAGGCCATCTCCAGTAATTATATGACAAGGCAATGGTACCCTATCCAAGTAGAACTCGCACTTGCTGAGCTTGGCATACAGCCTCTCCCGCCTCAGCGTCTCCAACATGATCCTGAGATGCTCCTCATGCTCCTCCTGGCTCTTGGAAGATAACAAGATGTTATCGATAAATACCACTATAAACTTATCCGATACTGGTAGAAAACCTTGTTCATCAGGCTCATAAATATAGCTGGCACATTGGTTAAACCAAATGGCATAGCTAAAAACTTATAGTTCTCGTACTTCGTCCAAAAAGTTGTCTTCATAATATTCTCATTTCTCACCTTGATCTGATGATAGGCGGATCAAAGATCGATCTTTGAGAATACACATGCGCCACTCCGCTGATCAAATAAATCGTTGATACATGACAGAGGGTACTTGTTCTTTATCGTTACAGTATTTAGTGCCCTGTAATCGATACACAAATATACCATCCAGTCCTTCTTTGGCACAAATAAGATTGGTTCTCCCTATGGACAAATACTAGCTAAAATGAAACCCTTGTCTAAGAGACCATATACCTGGACCTTCAACTTAACCAACTCTTTTGGTGCTAGTCTGTAGATGGGGGAAGTAACCGGCTTGGCTCCGGGAGTCAACTCTATCTCTCTATTAGGTGGCAGGCCTGGAAGATCCTCGGGAAATATATCCTCAAACTTTGATATAATGCGGGGGTATACTAGTTCACCTTCTGCAATATGTGCCGCTAAGGTAGATTGGACAACATACACTCGGGCTCCCCAAGAAACTCAAACTCAGGGTAATCTTTTGGTCAAAATATAACGCATCCACGTCGGCAATCTAGCGTCGCATGATATTGGCTCAACCAATCCATGCCTTTGACAATGTCATAGTCTAGACTTAACCTCATAATAAATTATCTTATTCTATTTACAAACACTAATCCTCCTTAAAAATTATTTTTTGTGTTTTCTCTCCCTTAAGGTATTAATACTCTTCTCCTCAAAAAAATTTCTCTAGTTTTGTTCTTATTCATGTTCTATTTCATACCTCAGTTTCAATGGTATCGTTTATTTATCCATAATCAAATTTTTGTTTAGTTCTCTAATCTGATATTCCCAAATTCTTCTATAGATATATTCATTGTTCCTTTGTCTTAAACATAATTCTTTCGGTATTAATTTCTTCATATCCTCCAGGTATAATCCTCTAATTATACTGTCACAACCAGTGTTATCCTTGTAATAGTTCATATCTACTATTGGGCTCAAATTTTCTAAGGTATATAATATAATCCACTATTTCATTAAGTAAATCCTCTGCATACCTTATCAAATCAGATCTTATTCTAACTAAAATTATACTCCTCAATTTTCTTCATTCTGTTATTTATTTAACCATAATGTAATTATAATAATGATATCATCCATGTACATGCTAGAATTTCTGTTATCAGATAATTATCTTCTAGGTGAGAGCCTAAAATTTTATCTTCTCCAGTTCATAATACCTTTCCAGGTATCCCTATCATGTGCTACAACTAATTTATAACATCTAGCTATGTATTCCCATAAATTATTCTAGAGGGTTAGGATCAACAATCTTTCTAGCTTTCAGTACTTCATAAATTACTATTATCTTAAGTAGGGGTAGGGTTTTATCAGTTCTAGGAACATACTACTAGGTCCAATTCTCTTGCTAGCAATCTATACTAGTTCAAGAATATATCAACTTACCCTAATAAGGGTAACAATCTTCTCACAAAATATTAAATTAATCATGCATTCTTTCGACTGGACTACGATCTTCTTCTAGAGGAAACCACCAAGAACAAGCATTGGTCTCTCCGAAATAAAGGGAGATAAGAAATAATGATAACGATATTGGTGGAAAAGGAACGAATACAATTTTGAAGTCCAAGGACGATAATCAATTACAAAAGTATTTTTAAAATCGGTTATGAATTGAGATTTTATTCAACAATAATCCTAAATTGCAGGCTCGTTCGGTACAGTAACATAACTGAAACGATATGCTCTGAACTGTAAGGGCCACCACAAAAATAATGTCATGCCCAGTCCTAAAATACACGGAACTAGGCCACATAGTAATAAACAGCTACGTACCAAGGGGATTCCAGTTTGACTATAATATGTATAAGCTGTAAATAAGGGTTACTATCTAGATAATACGGTATACATGTCTATGTCTCAATCCACAAGTATTTGTAATAAAGAAGGGACAATATATATCATGGTGTACACCCATACTACACTTCTCAGAATAGACTCGAAGGAAATAATATGAGACTACAAATATTGGGCTATACTAGCAAAAAGTAAGACCAGAACAATGAAGAAGTGATACAAATATCGAGTAACAATACCTGCTTATCGGTATAATACTCATCAGCAGCTCTAGCCTCCTGTCAGCAATAGACCCTACAATCTGGCAGGGAACTAGGTCCTCAGAGGGACATAATAAGGTACAAAAACAACATGTCATAGTAAAACAGAAAAGAAAATACGATACGTCGATGTAATCTAGAATAATCACCTAAGTGAGCTACAACTTGAAGACAACGTTCGACACGTAGGCTTTTCAAATATAAATTCATAGCTATGAGGCACAAAGACACGGTGTATATCGTAGCTTCGAGCACAGAGTCACACAGTTAATACTATAACTCCGGATATAGGATCTCTACGTAAATAAGGATATATCTATATAGTGCAATAGAAGTAGCCTAAGCGTCTAGTAACTGTCTTTTCCTTCCAATGCGGTCAACGAGACATATCTACAGCTCGCTGAGCCTGAACCTCTATCTAGAAGTCTCATCATATTGAAGTATCTAGCACCAATCATGATCATATAGTCATCACAGGTTCTGGTCATGCTGACAAAATCAGGATATTGGAAGTCTTACACGATGATAGTGTCTGATTATGTCCTAGGGTTCCGATGTAATCAAGTAGGTACATAAAGGTATTGAGAAACATCTAACAATCGATACTAGACATTAACGATGAACGTCTGCACCCGGATATGACCTTGATCCTAAGTAATAATTTTGATTCAAAGCACATACAATGTATAGATGAAATAAATAGTAAATCTGAAACTGAGTTACATAATAGCAAGGTACACTTGCCTGCATCAGGATGCTGAAGGTGGAGCTCCGGTACAACATCCATGTCCAAAATAAATTTTTGTCTTAGTTACATAACTCACGTATAAGATACTAACTAGAGGGTTGACCCAAGTTGACTAGTGTAACGTTGTATTAAATACGAATTCACCCAATCGCATAACGTCCTCAAATAATATTCTCAAACACTAATATTCATCAAGTTTGATTTTGGTCATCTATATATAATATTCATCCTCAACCATATTATATATGTAAACCTAACATAGGTATATCATTATTAGGTTAAGTTGGGTTCCCTCTCTAACTTGTAAACAATGCATACTCAATAACTAATTCCTAAATTACCAAGTTTTCAATAACTAGACATATTCTAAATATACATTAATAATGTACAAGCCACACTCTATTATACATTAACATCTATTCCAAACTACATATATAAATAGATTTAGTTATTAACAAGGAGATTTACAACATAAATGAAAGAAGTGAAGAAGATACCAAGGGTGGCTATGGGTGGTGGCAGCGGTGGTGCTGCAGCTTCTGTCAGTGGCGGTGTTGATCATGGTGGTGGTTCTCGTATCGATAGTAGGGGAGGTGTTTATGGGAATGGTGGTGGTGTAAGTGGTAGAGGTGGTGGTGTAGGTGGCTGTGCTCGTGGTGGAGGTGTTCTTGGTGAAGGTGGTGGTGTAAGTGGTGGAGGTGTTGGTGTAGGTAGATGTGCTTGTGGTGGAGGTGGTGGTGTAGGTGGTTGTACTCGTGGTGGATGGTGTAGGTAGCTGTGCTCATGGTGGAAGTGTTCTTGATGAAGGTGGTGGTGTAAGAGGTGGAGGTGGTGGTGTATGTAGATGTGCTCGTGGTAAAGTTGGTGGTGTAGGTGGCTGTGCTCGTGGTGGAGGTGGTGGTGTATATGGCTGCTGGTAGCTGCTGTAGTAGAGGTGAAGTCATGGTAGAGGTGGTGGTATTCGTGGTGGTGGAAGCTGAAGTGGGTGGTGATGGCCGGAGGAAGGAGGTGAAGGAAATAGAAGTGAAGAAGAAGAAGAATTGAGAGGAGAAGAATAAGAGTAATAGAGAAGAAGAATAGAGGGTTTCGGGTGTGAGTGTGAGGTAAGGAAGGGGAGAGAGAGGGTAGTAAGAAAAACTAGGTTTTTGTTGGGATTAGGGCCAGCCACATGGGGTTGGGTGTATATGTGTGTTTAAATAGAGAAAATGAGTGGTTATGATAGGAGAAATTTGAATAAAGGACTAGGATTCTATATGAGAGAAAAGCACTATGCGAGAGGAGAGAGAGTGTGAGGTGACCGGTTATATGAGGATAAAGGGGTTTTTTATTTGCTTTTCACCAATGGGAGTGTGACACCTAGCAACCTCTTTGCATTTGACTCCCTTAACATTTGGATATCTACAAAAGAAGAAGAAAGGGTGAGGATTTGACATGAGAAATTGGTGTTTGGTATTTTATAGGATGGAAAGGGTGTTGAGTATTTTGTATGAGCCTCATGAATGGGTGTGAGGGTTAAGTTGGGGTTAGGTTAAGTCAGAATCCCCAATTTAATTAAATATTGTATCATAGGTGCTCTTAAATAAAATAGGTGTTTATGGGATCTCAATTGGGAGTGATACAAATGTCATGGGTGTTGTAGGCTTGGTGTTAGTCTTGGACCCTTTAATTAGTTAGGTAAAACTGGTTGAGTTTGTATCCCCAAATCGATGGCAACGACATAGGTACAAGGCATAGGATTAAAGAATTAATTTTTGTGACTGAAAAGTTGTACAATTAAAATAGAGCACAAGGGAGTATGTTTGTGAGTGACAAAAATATCTGGTGTCTAGGTTTGCTCGTCAGGTCAAGAGTGCAATAATTTTTGAAAAGTAAAGGCTATTGTTGTTTTCCAATTTTTGTAGCAATGGTAAGGTAAACCAAGCCGAAAAATCCCTAACTTCTAAACCTTAATAAACCTGAAGCTAAACCAAAATTCTTACCATATAAAATCTACCTGAAAAATTGGAGGGGGTTTACATCGACCTTCGTTGCAGATATAGCAGTCGAGGTTTGTTCAGCACCAACAGTAGTAGAGAGGTGCACAGCAGGAGTGAGCATTCTCCATGGCGATCGATGAGACTAAGCCAGTAGAAGATGTTAGATCAGGTTTAGTTCTTCTTGATTCTATTCCAGCATATGCTTTATTTGATTTTGGTGCTTTCTATAGTTTTGTATTAGTATCTTTTGCTCTTCAGCATCGTTTAGAGGCTAAACCTTTGGCTAGGACTTGAAAGATCACGACTGGGGGTGGCATTATCCTGGTCAATAATTTTTGTAAGGATCGAAGAGTTGCATTGGGAGGCCAAAAGTTGAGTGTGTACTTACTCGTAATGTCACTTTTGAGCTATAACATAGTACTTATGATGGATTGGTTGAGTAGGCACCATGCTAGTATAGATTATCGTGGGGGAAGGGTATTATTTAGACCGCCAGGAGAGCCAAAGTTTGAGATTACCAGAGGAGAAGTAGAGTTGAGCGAGGATGCCATCTTTGGAGCCATGGTGGAAGATAAGGAGTTACCACATCCATTTATAGCAGAATTTATAGATGTTTTCCTGGAGGAGTTGTCGGGGTTGCCGCCAGGCCGAGATAAGTAGTTCTCTATAGACTTAGTTCCAGACATAGACCCAATATCTCAGTACGTCTATAGAGTTAACAACATCGAACTGGTAGAATTGAAGAAGCATGTAGATGAGTTACAAGATAAGGGCTTTATCATATTTAGTTCATTATCATGGGGTACTCCATTATTGTTTGTATAGAAGATGGATGGGTTGATATGCATTTGTATTGACCACGGGACTCTGAATAATCTCACTATCAAGAACAAATATTTGCTACCAAGGGTAGATGATTTCTTTGATCAGTTAAGCGGAGCAAAGGTATTCTCGAAAATAGACTTGAGGTTGGGTTACCACTAGGTAAAAGTGAAGAAGGAGGATATTTAGAAGATAGCTTTTTGGACTCGGTATGGCCAGTTCAAGTTTATGGTGATGTCATTTGGGTTAACCAATGCCCCGGCTGTATTCATGAATCTGATGAACAAGGTGATCACCTGTACCTTGATAAGTTTATGGTGGTATTCATTAATGATATTTTGGTATATTTGAATCCCCTGAAGGAGCATAAGGAGCACCTGAGGATAATTATGGAGACTCTCAGGAAGGAGAAGCGTTATGAAAATATTTCAAAGAATGAGTTCTTCCATAACAAGGTTGAATTCCTTGGACATATAGTGACTGGAAACTAGATCCCAGGAGACCCGAAGAAGATTTCAGCAGTGGAGTCTTAGGCTACAATGAGTTCAGTGGCAGAGATCAGTTTTCTGGGACTAGCAGGTTATTATTGGAGATTTGTAAAGGACTTCTCCAGGATTGCAGAACAGATGACTAGGCTGACCGGGAAGGATATTAAGTTTGTCTGGATAAAGGATTGTTAGGCCGCATTTGATGAGCTGAAAAGGAGATTGACAACAGCTCTATTGTTGACGTTACCGTTGGGGTCAGGTAGATTCATAATCTATAGTGATACTTCAAGGAAGGGTTTGGGTTGTATTCTGCAGTAGATTAGGAAGGTGATTGCCTTTACTTCTACGCAGTTATGTCCTCATGAGAAAAACTACTCCACCCATGATTTGGAGTTGGCAGTAGTTATTTTTTCCCTAAAGCTTTGGAAATACTATTTGTAAAGAGAGTGTGTGGAAATCTTTACAGACCACAAGAGCTTGAAGTACGTATTTATACAGAAAGAGCTGAACATGAGACATCGGTGGTGGTAGGAGTTGATGAAGCACTTTCACATATCATTGTAGTACCATATAGGGAAGGCCAACATAGCCGCTGATGCTTTAAGCAGGTATCCAGTGGCTATGTGTCACACCTCGATTCCACAGAACAGACTCATCCTTGCATTCAATTACGCAGAACCGATCATCCTCGCTGGGCATGATGTCATATAAGTCTAGGGTTGCACTTGTACAAAGCAAGAATATGCACATATTATAAATATCTTTTGTAAATAGTTCCTTAACACAGTAGCCGATTATAAAACACATATTTGTATAGGAAGAAAAAAATTCTTTTATTGATTCATTGCAACGAAGTACAAATTTTTCTACACCGAAATAGAAATGCCTGAACGACTTACATAGCTTTAGGTAAAAGAAAGACTGATAGGATGACATAAAATAATGTTCTTATCCATACATTATGCCCCTTTATTACTTCTTGGAAACTTGAACGCAACTACTAAAAATCTTTAAAATACTTTGGAAATAGGAAGAAGCTTGAAAAGACTGCAACAAAAGCTATAATTCCCTTGAGCTCCCTCGGTATCTCGGTCACCTGCTTTGCCCACAGAGACGTGGGTTAGTACTTAACTTGTAATAGTAAGTAGAACTGGCCCACTCACCTAAACCAACACTTCTTAATTAAGGTAGTAGTTAAATAGGCAACATTATAAATACAATATTTTAATAGGTAACAGTCTATAAGCAACAGTTCATGCAGTAAGATATGTATAAGCTTTTCATATATGGAATCCATATCCAGGCCAATGGTCGTTCTCGTATAATTTACAGGATTATTCTTACCATCCCTGCATAAGACATCATTAGTATGCAACTCATTCTCACTGGGTCATTTGGGGTATAGCACCATAATGGATATGCCATATAGGACTTCAATAGGCGTACAATACGCCATTCAAAGCAGATAGCAAGCCTCAAAGAATTTCTTGCTTATACCCGGCTCTTCCATAGCGCTAATATCATCCTCGGATCAAACGGCCCCTAGTTCCCCAGGTCCCGTTCGAGAAAATTTACTTCCTTGTGCACAAGTTGTTCAAGACCATACAATTCATATACGACTATATGATAAGCATAAATAAAAGTATAAGGTATTTAAATATTTAGAGCAATAATACATATTTTCCATTCTTATTTTAGCATACTTATTCATTTGATTCGATTGGTAGTCCGTAGACTCCAATTTGTCGCTAAGCCATGGCATAAAACTATGACCCAATGATTATATCCTTCCCTGTTTTACATAATTAAACTTTCTCTTATCAATACAATTCTATTAATTTATAATAGTAATATAAAACTTGTGACATTAGTGGCTTTATAGATCATTAGACTTAGCATGGTTCAAGATAACATTATTGAATATTGTCATAAAGGAGTAGAGAAGAAAGGATGAAACCGCTTACCAAGTTGAGAATGTCGAGAGAGAAAATACACTTTTTCGCTCAGTCTCCGGTTACGCATCTATCTACATTGGCAGCAATATTTGGTTAGATTATCATCTTTATTTCTCTCAGAGTTCTCTAGAATGAATGCATACAATCAATAAAAATGGGCTAAACAATCAATCATCAAAAATCAATCACGAAAATGCATTCATCAAAACCAAACAGTGAATATCCAAGAAAGCAAACCAAAAATCCATCGAAAATAATTGGACTCATTCCAACAGAAGCGATCCATCAATTGGAAATATTAATTGCATTATCCATGATCGATTACACCGTAAAGTTTTCCCATACTCAAATTTGACTGAGTCAATCGAGCCACAAGCCTTATATAGTTCACCGATAGGAGCGGGGCACTACGTAATATAACCCTAAGAAAAAGTTTCGTCCTCAAAACTTAAAACAAAGGTTCTACCTCTAGGTTATCGAATAAGTAAGGATACTTCTTCTGTATATCTTCCTTAAGATCCTATGTTAATTCCTCAACTGCATGATTCTGCCATAACACACGGACCAAAGCCACTAATCAATTTTATAGGGTCTTCTCTTTTATGTCTAGGATTTGAACAGGTTCTTCCGAGTAAGATAGGTCGGCACTCAGCTCAAGCTGATCACAGTTTACTTAGTGACTCGGGTCATACATGTATCCCCTTAGTTGGAAAACATAGAAGACATTATGCACTTTCGTGAAGGAAGGAGGTAGTACAAGTCGATAAGTTACTGGTGCCACCCTATCTAGAATCTCGAAAGGTCCGACAAACAGTGGACTCTGCTTCCCTTCGACGCCGAACCGCATCACAGCTCACATAGGGGTAACCTTTA
This sequence comes from Iris macrosiphon, assembly GCA_036927795.1. Taxonomy (NCBI): domain Eukaryota; kingdom Viridiplantae; phylum Streptophyta; class Magnoliopsida; order Asparagales; family Iridaceae; genus Iris; species Iris macrosiphon. The sequence continues at coordinate 152,549,307 of JAYESA010000019.1, read as the reverse complement.
GGAACATATGATCACCCTCCATGAATTCCAAAGATTGCCTATGTACATCCACATAGCTTTTCTGACGAATTTGAGCAACTCAATGATTTTTTTGTACCATGCAAACTTTCTCGATGGCTTGTTCAAAAAAATTTGGTCCGAGTACTTGTTTACCAACTTCCTCCTAATATATCGATGATCGATACTTTGGTCCATAGTGCTTCATACGGGGCCATCTGAATACTCGTTTGATAATTATTGTTATAAGCGAACTTAGCCAGTGATAGATAGGGATCCAAACTTGCCTTCAAATCTGGCATGCACAATCGCAACATGTCTTCTAGGATTTTGTTTACTCTTTCGGTCTGTCCATCAGTCTGTGGATGGTACATCGAGCTGAAACATAACTTGGTGACCATTTCTACCTTAAGGTTATTCCAGAATCGCGACAAGAATTGCCCATCCCTATCCGAAAAAATTGAGACTAAAACTCCTTGTAACCAGATAATATGATCCATGTAAATTTGAGCCAAACGGTCAGTGCTTCTTGTACTTTTTATTACTATGAAATAAGCCAACTTGGTCAGTCTATCCACGATAATCCAAATCGTATCATTTTCCTTTGGCGTCCTTGGTGAGCCCACTATGAAATCCATTTAGATGTACTCCCACATCCACTCCGAAATGGCGAGGTTCTGCAACTCTACGTCGGGTCGCTGATGCTTTGCCTTCGCACGTTGACAATCCAGACATCAAAACACGAATAATGCCACATCATTCTTCATGCCATGCCACCAAAATGTTGTAGCATATCCTTTTATATATTGGTGCTTCTGGATGCAAGGTGTACTTAGCATAATGAGACTTAGTCAGTATTTCCTTCTTGAGTTCATGATTCTTAGGTAGATATAATCTGCCCTTAAGCTACAACGTTCCATTCTTGTGTTCCAAGAAATTGGTTGCCTTTTCTGCTAAAATCAACTAACGTATCTTCTGCAGGAATATGTCATCCTTTTTGCGCAAATTTGATCTTTTCGGGCAAGTTTGGTTCTAACAGCAATTGTTCGATGCCCATTTCTTCCAACTTTCGAAGTAACCTGTTTGACACAGATAATGATCCTACAAATTTTTGACTCAATGCATCTGCCATAATTTTTACTTTTTTTAGTGTAAAAGAAATCGTTAAATCATAATCTTTTAGCAATTATAGCCATCGTCGTTACCTCAAGTTTAATTCCTTTTGCGTAAATATGTACTTAAGGCTTTTGTGATCTGTGAAGATCTCGCAGGATACTCCATAGAGATTGTGTCACCATAATTTCAACAAGAACACAAATGCCCCAAGTCCTGAGTCATGTGTCGGATAATTCTTTTTATGTTTTTTCAGCTGTCTTGAAGCATAGGAAATGACTTTCCCATGCTCCATAAGAATAGATCCTAATCTGAGCAGAGATGCATCTATGCAGATTTGAAATTCCTTAGGTCCATCTAGAAGAGCAAGAATTGGAGCCGAGATGAGCGACTGCTTCAGTTCCTAAAAACTTCTCTCATAGTCATTTTTCCATTTGAATACTACTCTCTTTTGGGTGAGGGGAGTTAGAGGTGACACAATTTTTGCAATGATCTTTACGAATCTCTGATAGTAGATAGCCAAGCCGAGAAAGCTTATAATCTCACTAGTTGATGTAGGTTATTTCCAGTCCACCATTGCCTCTATCTTCTTTGGGTCAACTGATACACCATCTACTAAAATAACATGTCCAAGAAAAGCTAAACTGCTCATCCAAAACTCGTACTTGCTTAACTTCGCATATAACTAATGTTCACAAAGTGTCTGTAGTACGGTCCTTAAACGTTCAACATGAGTTTCTCTATCTCTCGAGTATATTAAGATATCATCGATGAACACAACAACGAACTTGTCTAAGAAGGGTCAGAATACTCGATTCATCATATCCCTGAAAACCGATGGAGCATTGGTCAAACAAAAAGGCATAACCAAAAACTTGTAGTATCAATATATTATATGAAAAGTTGACTTTGGAGTATCCTCTGGTTTGATCTTCAACTGGTGATACCCTAAACGAAGATCAATCTTTGAAAATACTGTTGTGCCATAAAGTTGATCAAATATATCATCAATTCTTGGCAACGGATACTTATTCCGGACTGTCGCTTTATTTAATTTTCGATAATCTATACAAAGGCGCATTGTGCTATCTATTTTCTTCTTCACAAACATCATTGGAGATCCCCATGTTGAAACACTGGGACAAATGTAACCACGATCTAGTAAATCTTATAATTTTGACTTTAGTTCCTTCAATTAGGCAGGAGCCATCCGATATGGAACTTTTGATATCGGCCGAGTATTTAGAAATATGTCAATACTGAACTCAATTTCTTGGTCAGAAGGCATTCTAGGTATATTCTTTAGAAATACGTTGGGTTATTCTTCTATGACTTTGGTCTCTCCCGAGTCTGCACTATTCATCCGAGTGTTCAATACAGAAGCAAGGTACCCTTCATACCCCGAATATCGCATACGTCTTGCTATTATTGCCGATACCACCATCACTGTTTTAGCTGCCTAACTACACGAATAAGAGAACTTTGCTTCGCCAGGAGTGTAAAACATAACTCTCTTCTTCGCACTGTCAATCGTCGTATTGCACCCTCCAAGCCAATCCATGCCTAAGATGATGTCGTAATCGGCGATATGCGGGACTATTTAATCTAAGGATACGTACTTTTCTCCAATACAAAGATAACCATCCCTATAAATTATACTTGTAGGAAAATCTATTCCATATGGAGTGTTGATACTAAGATTTATATCTAATGGTAACTTATAAAATTTATGTTCATTTGTAAATGCAGATGATATGAAGCTATGTGTAGCACCAGAGTCAAATAGTACACGAGCAGATATTTCTCTGTAAAGCAATATACCTGTAATGATAGTGTTTGAGAAAAGCCCTTCTTTTTGAGTTAGTATAAATACTCTACCCTGTCCTCCTAGTCGTATGTTCTGAGCATTCACAACTGCTTCCTGTGAAGCTCGTGGCACTTGTTTATGATTCTGATTGTACTATTGATCACGATTCTGATTGCAATATTGACGTGATTTTGATTTCTTCCCCCACTATTGCATCACACAACCTTGTAATAAAAACTGCCACACTTAAAACATCCAGCCTGACACTTGTCTTGACGGTATTCAATCGGCTTGCACCTGTTACAGTACGGTCGCTTATAGGGTCCCCTGTTGTCATTTATGTTTTGACGCTTGGAAGTATTAGACCTATTTGCTGCCATGGGTTATTTGTAGCTGTTCCCATGTTTGTGCTGTGTCCCCCTCGAGGATAAAAAATTTCTATCTCGAGAGAAGCTTCTTGGGGTTCCCTGTACATCGCACACTTTCGGTTGAGAACATTATGCTGTAAGCCCTCATTCGGACCTTCAATGAATCGGAGTCAATTTGCCTCATCATTCGATATCATGTAGCTGCTGAACTTAGATTACTTTATGAACTCTGATTCATAGTCACTGACGGACATGTAGCCCTATTCAAGCGCTACGAACTCTTTTTTCTTTCTGTGACGGACAGCTGGTGGAATAAACAGTGCGATGAATGCCTGCTTAAATGTCTCCCAAGAGACTTTAGCTTCTTAGTTGGCACCGTATAATGCTTCGCTTCGACACCCACTAGTCTTTTTCTTTGATACGTAGATGCACAGCCGCATAATCCACTCTTTTGGTGCCTTGCACATCCAACATACGGAAGATGCCCTCTAAATTATTTAGAAAGCCCATTAGCTCCTCTGGTTTCATCTTGCCATTGAATCTTTTGAACTCAGATTGCATCTTTTGAACTCAGAAACCTTGAATATCGGTCACCTTCTTGGAGGTTTTTCCATCTCCTCTTCTTCTACTACCATTGTCTCTTTTGTGGCAGCCACATCTGTCATATTGTTATTTCCAGTTAATGTAGCCACCAGTTGAGGCAAGTTATCAACTTGCTATGGTTGCGCATCAAATCGTGCTTGAAACAGGTTGGTTAGCAGCGCTTGAAGCTCACGATGTTGTTACTTAATTATCTTAATATATGCATCGCTCTGCATCCTTTGGGCCTCTAACATTTCTATTACTTTGTCTATTGGGTCAGACGATAATTTTGCCTTGAAGCTATCACCCTTATTCATCTACAAAAGAAATAGCTTCCATTAGCACTCATAAAATATTTATGGGCTTATGGTATAGAATATTGTTTTATGCAGCACTATCGAAAAGCAAATCATCTGAGAAAATTGTTATTGTTTGAAAACTTTTACTTGAAAACCAATTTTTTGGAATCCAAGGAACTTTAAACCGTGATCTGATACCAAGTTGTCATGCCCTAGTTCCGCAGAACCAATTTATTCTCGCATTTGGTTCCGCAAAACTTATCGTCCTCTCTAGGCGTAATACGGTACAAGTCTGGGGTTGTACTTGTACAAGTTAAGAACATACACATGTTTCAAATATCTTTTGTAAACAGTTCCACAACACAGCAGCAGATTATAAAACATATATTTGTATAGGTAAAAAATATTTTTTTATTGATTAATTGCAACCAAGTGCAATTTTCTCAGCACCGAAATGGAAATGGTTGAACAGCTTACATAGCTTTGCATAAAAGAAAGATTGTTAGGCTGACGTGAAATAATGCTCGTATCCCATACATTTTGACCCTTTATTACTTCTTGAAAATTGAAAGCAACTACTAAATTTTTTTAAAATACTTTGGAAATAGAAAGAAGCTTGAAAATACTGCAACAAAAACTTTAATTTCCTTGAGTGCCCCCGGTATCTCGGTCGTCTTGCTTGCCCAAAGAGACATGGGTGAGTACTTAACTTGTATTGGTGAGCATAACTGGCCAACTCATCTAAACCAATACTTCTTAATTAAGGGAGAAGTTAAATAGACAAAATTCTAAATACAATATTTCAATAGGCAACAGTGTATAAGCAACAGTTCATGCAGTAAGATATGTATAGGCTTTGCACATTTGACATCCTTACTACGGCCAATGGCCATTCTCGTATAATTTACAGGATTGTTCTTACCGCCCCTGCATAAGACATCATTAGTATGGAACTCATTCTCATTAGATCATTTATGGTGTAGCACCATAATAGGCATGCTATATAGTACTTCGATGAGCGTGCGATACGCCATTCAAAGCAGGTAGTAAGCCTCAATATATGTCTCATTTATACCCGGTGCTACCAAAGCACTACTATTTTCCTCGGGCCAAACGATCTCCAGTTCCCCAGGTCCGATTCGAGGAAATTTACTACCTTGTGCACAAGTTGTCCACGACCATACAATGCATCTAAAATATATGATAAGCATAAATATAAGTATAAGGTATTAAAATATTCAGAGCAACAATACATATTTCTCCATTCATATTTCAGTATACTTATTCATTTTATTCGATTGGTACTCCGTAGATTTAATTTACAGCTAAGTCATGGCACCAAACTAGGACACAATGATTATATCCTTTCCTGTGTTACATAATTAAACTTCATGCTTATCAATACAATTTCATTGATTTATAATAATGGTATGAAACTTGTGGCATTAGTGGCTTTATCGATCATTAGACTTAGCATGGTTGCAAGAGAAAATTATTGAATATTGGCATAAAGGAGTAGAAAAGAAGGGACAGAACTGATCATTAAATAGAGAATATAGAGAGAAAGAAAAGATGCTTATTTGCTAAGGCTCCGGTCGTGCGTCTATCTACCGTGGCACCAATATTTTGTTAGACTGCCGTCTTCATTTCTCTCAGAGTTCTCTATAATGAATGCATCCAGTCGATGAAAATGGGCTAGACAATCAATCATCGAAAACTAATCACAAAATAATATTCATCAAAACCAAGTAGCAAAAATCCAAGAAAGCCAACCAAAAATCCAACAAAAGCTTTTGGACTCATTCCAACAGAAGATGATCCATCAATTGGAAAGTTTCATGGCATTGTCTTTGATCGATTCTGCCATAAAGTTTTCCCATACTTAATTTCGACTGAGTCAATCAAGCCAGAAGCCTTATATAGTCCACCGCTAGGAGCGAGGCACTACATATTGTTGCCTTACCATCCAGGAAATGTAAATGTAATCGCGGATGCCTTAAGCAGGTATCCAGTGGTTATGTACTTGAAGATAGACATATATTTATTAGCCGATCTTGAGATCTTGGGTATTAAGATGCTAGTTCCTAGTTTTGAGATACAAATATGGGGATTGCAGATGCAGTCTTAACTGATGGATATGATCAGGGATACCCAGTACGATAATATGACTCTGAGGAGAATCTGGGCATAGGTTCGGATGGGATTATCAGAGGACTTCACTATTGCTGATGATGGATCATTGCGACACGGTACCAGACTATGTGTGCCTAGTGCAGAGTTGTGCGAAGAGGTTTTTCTGGAGGTGCATCAATCTCATTACTATATTCATCTAAGTGCTAATAAGATGTATAAAGATCTGAAGGAGCATTTATGGTAGTATGGTATAAAGCGGGAGGTGGCACGCTTCGTATCCAAGTGTTTAGTGTGCCGGCAGCTAAAGGTGGTGAGGTAGAGGCTAGGTGGTTTACTTTAGCCTTTACCTATTCCAGAGTTGAAGTGGAAGAATGTTACCATATTTTTTATTTCAAGGCTTCCGCGTTCTCTAGGAAGAAAAGACGCAATTTGGGTCATCGTAGACAGGTTGACCAAATTGGCCCACTTTCTATCATTTAAAGTGGGTATGTCTTAGGAGAAGCTAGCAGAGATGTATGTTCAATCGATTATCAGATTGAATGGAGTTCCTATGAGCATCGTGTTAGATCGGGATAGTCTCAACTTATCCTACTTCTGGACGAGTTCGCAGACTAGCTTGCGTGTCCAACTCAAGTTCAGTACCACATATCACCCCTAGATAAATGAGCAGTCGGAGAGGAATATTTTGACCCTCGAGGATATGATTCATACTTGTGTTTTGTATTTCAGAGGCTCTTGGAAGGATCATCTTTATCTGGTAGAGTTTGCTTACAACAACCGTTACCAGGACAATATTGAGATTTCAGCATTCGAGGTTCTATATGGATGGAGGTGTCATAATCCTTTATCTTGGGATGATGTTGGTGAAAAATCCTTTTTGGGACCAGACATAATTGTGGATGCAGATAAGAAGGTGAAGCTCATTAGAGATAGACTTCGGTTAGCATAGGACAAACATCGATATTTGGCCCATAGCCGCTGGAGACCCTTGGAATTTAAGATATATATATTTTTGTATTTCTTGTGATTATTTTATTTTAGGTTGAGTGTTAAGGGTATTTAGTTCTAGGTTGGAGATCTGGTGTTCTTGCAAATTTCTTGGACACAGGACACGATTCGCTTTGGTAGCGGAGGTAAGCTTAGTCCATGGTACATCAAACACTTCGGTATTCTTGCGAGGGTCGATACAGTGCTCTACAGACTAGACTTGCCACCAGTACTAGAGGAAGTGTATAATGTGTTCATATGTCACAACTGAGACGGGACATGTTAGATCCTAGTCAAGTATTGGATCACTCAAAAATCGAGTTGGGTCCAACTCTCTGCTACCCAGAACAGCTAGTTGGGATTCTGGATCGCAGGGAGAAGGTGCTACGGAACCAAATAATTTACTTGGTACTTGTCGCGTGGAGGCATCACTCTCCGAAAAAGTCTACCTGGGAGAGGAGAGCCGAGATAAGTGAGTGATACCCTTATCTGTTTAAGCCGTGATGTATCGTTCTTTCTTGCTTTCGGTGATTGCCTATTATAGTATTACTTCTTCCTTAAATTTTGAGGATAAATTTTTTTTAAGGAGGGTAGAATTGTCACTACCATATTTTTAGATGAGAGAATTTTTTTCATTTAGCATAGTTTATATTTAGTGATTAAATATTTAAATTTTGTGCTACTAATTATTTATATTGTGTTTTACTAGTTATTTATTAGTTAGTGGGCTAGCCTAATTATTAGACTAGACATTAGTAGACCCATTAGAACTTATCATGATACTTTGAGCCAAACATTGGATTAAGCCATTTAGATTTATTTATTTTAGTTAATGAAGGACATTAGATTAACTTTAATTAGAATAGAAGCTTTCTAATATAGCCCTCCCTAATTAAACCTCATAACTAACTAATAGGGGATGTATTAGACATTGTGAATTCCTTGGAGGAGGGACAAAAGGGGTTGCCCATATGAGAGGGTCTCTCTCTCTCTCTCTCTCTTTCTCTCTCTCTCTCCCTCTTTCTCTCCTCTTATTAATTTATTTCAATTTTAGATCCTCAATAGTGTTTTTCCCCAAATAACTTCATCCCTACAACAAATTTACCCAATTCATTTTGTTTCCCTTCTATTTACATTACTTAAGGAGCATTGTAGCTTAGATTGCATGGAGCACTTGGAGAAGGAGTCATTGGATAGGAGCTTGTGTCCATTTGAGTTTTATATTGGAAATCCATCTCGTAATAGATAAATTATGGAAATTTCTCCTTAATTAGACTATAATTAATGTATTTGACCATTAGGAAATCTTTCTTGGCTTAGGACTATCCATAGGAATAAGAACTAGGTACTATGACTTATATTGTGGCTTCTACAAAGGTTTATATGCCCAATTTGGTGGAATCCCTAGATTGATGTATCAAGTGTGTGTCATGAAACCAATTAGATTTATTTAGACTTAGATTGATGTTATAGGACTAGATACATGTCAATAATTGGACACGAGTAGAGCGTATCATAGTATTGTGTGATACACTATGATACAGGGGCTCATTTTGGAGAATTTGTGCATATTAGTATATTTTCTCATCAAATTCTTTTATAACTAATTACTTTAGTTGTATTATGATAAGATAGATATACATAATTAGTATTTATAATGTATTGGGAGATTTGATACTTCGTTGGGTGCGTTTCATGATTTGTGTATGATACTCTAGGTTGCTCACCAAGTGTTTGTTAAAATACCTAATTATATATATGTAAGGATTTATATATATATATATATATATATATATATATATATATATATATATATATATATATATATATATATATATATATATATATACATTATTAATGGTTATATGTATGTATATAGATATATATTAATTTATGTATGTATATATGTATCATAGGGTTGGTGTGTATGTATCTTGTATCCAAGAACTAATTTGATAAATGTTGTAACTTGATGCACGTATATAAATAGATATATAGCTTTAATGTATTGGGTTGTGTTCTTGTGTTGTGTTGATGGAGTTTACAGGGGTTTATTATCTGTTCAGTTGTGCATATTTGTTAACTGAACACAGTGTTTAGTTGGCCATAGCTTACAGTCCGGTATTAAGTTGTTATGGGGGTCATGTTGAGGTATGTAGTGGGTGTTGTTGTTGTGGTTGTCGGGTTTGAATCTAAGGAGCAGTAGCTTTATGTTTTGGGTTATGATAAGAAGTAGAACAATATTAGCAGCAGTGTTCCATTATGGAAGATCTTTATCTAAAATGATGGAAGCAGCAACAACACCACACTGTATGTGTGTGCTGATATGATAAGCATACATTAGTGGGGAGAAATGCTCTAGCATTGTCCACATTTGGTGAAGATAGGGAACTCTGATACACATATCCTGGTGAGAGTTAGAGTTGGTGTGTCTATACAACAGTGTATGAGTTGAGGGTGTAGGTAATGAGTATTGTTAGTGTTAGAAATGTTAAGGTATCAATGGGGTAAGTTTTGACATTTTAGTTGTATCTAAGGTAATGGACTTATATAGGTAATATGTATTATGAGCTAAGTAGATATTGAAGTAATAGTAAGGTAAGTTAGAGTATTAGTTAAGGTAAGTTTATATAGCTAAATAATTACTTGATACATATGTATATGGATATATATATTACCTAGTATTATTAGTTAGTGTAAAGTATATTTTGATATTGATATTGATATTGATATTGTAATTTTAGGGTATCCTAGTACCTATTTCTAACTAGTATGACTTCTATCATATCGATATCATTATAATAACTTAGATATAGGATAATATAACCTAAAAGTAGCTACTTTCACCAAGTTTGACTAGTTTGACCTAGAGTTGACCTAGATTGACTACCTAGACTTAGAAATGGCTTTAAGACGAATAATTTGACTACTTAACTTATTTATCATTTCAAAACTATTTGTTGATGTAACATTCCATATTTAGTCTTCGAGGAACTGTTCTGGATATGTTTCGATAATTCATCTCAGATTCCAAGTGAATACATTCTCTGATAGTTTTCCGTTTATGATATCCTCTATGTTTCTTCTATTTAGTGTAGATATCCTTGACTTCTTGATACATGGTTACAAGAATTAGTATTTTTTTATCCGGTCATCAGATGTTATTCCTAATAGTACTTGGCATATCCTATACATGTCATGTTTCTCTTGTACTTGTATCGACACTGATTCCTGGAGAGATTAGCTATCTTCTCAGAGAATTCCATGTCGTAACGTGCCATGGTTGGATCCACTATACCAGTTAGACTTTGGGGAGTGTTAGTTAGATATGAGATTATACCCACCCTGTATGAGTATTCCTGTACAAGTACCCTGTTAGTGTTAATCATACACCTCACGTATGATTAGCCATGCCATAATTCATGTGCAAGTTCTCAAGCTGATCACATGTCACAGCTAGTACTCACTCACTTAGTTAGTTGTATTTTTTGACTCCTGTATATGATTCTCATATCACTTATACTATTTACAAATTTCTATATTCTGTATATTTCCTACAAATACTCTATTTATCTTGTATATTCTATCTATTTACTGTTACATAGTCTTTATTATTTATTTAGAACTGTTGTTAGAGGTGTGCTTCACTCTAATCCTGACTGAATATATTTTTTAGATAATTTTAATGACTGGTATCCTACACATTATGGACCTCAGGACGTAATAGGTGTAGATTTAGAGACGGTGGCTCAAGAGGAGACGGTATCGGGAGATGATTAGCAAGTTACAAATGTTTAGACTATTGGATTGGTTATATCACAGTTTAGATATTTTGGCATGTATTATATTTGAGACTATTGTATTAGTTTATTAGACTTAGTTATGAGTTATATTTATGATTTTAAGTGATTGTTGCGCCTTACCGTTGCTTCGATATTTGGAGCGCTATCCTTGCCATTGACTTCCTATAAATTTCACAACCATGTTCTAGTCGTGCCCGCCTTCTATTCTGTCATTTGTGTAACTCATAATTATGCTCTGTTGTGCTTCATTTTAGTCGCACAATATTTGCCCCAGATATTATTATTTAATTCTAATAAATTTGACTTTTGCATCGTTGTGTGTTCCAATCAAAATTGGAGATACAATCTTGACCCATTTCATGCAACCCAAATTAGGATAATATTCTATTATGTGTATTCTTCATTCATGACACTTGTGTCCCACTTGATTTCAGCCCCATATACTTCTAATTAATTTTAGAACACCGTTTGCATTTAGTTTAATTAAATTAAATTATAAACCCAACTTTGAGCAATTTTCTAATTGTTGGGCACTTTTATGCAAAAGTGCATTAAGGTATCCATCTCGTTGGACACGATACGTGAATAAACCCATTTCTTTTTCATGTATATTTTTCTATAATTATTAGGAGTGTAATTAAACATCAACCTCCTTGAACCATAGCCCTCCAATCCTAAACCAACTGAATCTTAGCCATTCATTTTGAACCCATTTGAATCATGGCCCTTGTAACCCTACATGATAAGGCCCAATCCCAAGAGGGGTTGACCAGTCAAACTAATTCTAGGTCAAACCCATGCCATACTTGTATAAATAATCTTTTTTTTCTTTCTTTACTTTTCTCTTTTTCCTTTCACCAACACCCCAACCGACCTATTCACCTTCTTCTTCCTCCGGCCCTCTTCCCTTCTCCCTGATGCCTCCCTCATCCACCCTGACCTCGACCGAAAGCCTATAATCGGACTCTCCTGAACCCTTCCCTGGTCGACTAAGGCCACCGCTGCAAAGCGCCGGAGAAGCCGTTGCCCGACCTTCTTCTGCACATGAGCACCTGAGCAGCACCGCCTTGACCAAGCACCCCCCTCGACCGATTCTTCCAATCGTAGACACCTCGTCAACCTGTTATCCAGACCCGCAGCAACCGTAACTCACCACCGCACAGCCCGGAGCCCCGCCTCTCTTCGACCAGAACCACTAAGCAACCGCCCCAGTTCCCTCGACGACCCGTTGTTTCCTGCCTGAGCCCGTCGACAACCACTGTTCACCTCCTCCATCTTATCTCCTTCAACCCCTCACCCACCGGAGTTCGACCAGTCCCCCTCCGCCTGGGCTAACCGACTGGATCACGACCCATAAGCCGCTGGACTACCTATACTTGGCCGGAGAGACGCCGCTGCCCTCTTCTCGTTCTCCTGAGATACTGCACACGACTGAACGCTGGAGAAGCCCGTCAATGCCAGCACTCGATCGCCTCGCTTCCCCCTCTCGTTTAACTCTCCTAACCGACCGGCCATCTCCCCGACTTCCCCTTGCCGGATCACCCCGAGCACTTCCTTCATTCCTCCGGTGATCTCCCGGACCGCCATTAACAGCCCCTCCCCTTGACTGAACCACCACGTACCACCAGCACCTTCAATATCGTCGTCGACATCGTCATAATCACCTTTACCTTCATCATAATCATCAACATCATCAACATCATCGTCGTCAACACCATCGCCATCGTCGTCATCAACGTCGTCAACATCGTCATCAACGTCGTCGTCATCAACAACGTCGTCATCGTCATCGCCGCTCTCATGTACGTGCACGCCGAAGCCAAGGTGAGGAGCATTTCTCTTGTGATTGTTGTATGCACATATGTACGCGTATACATATTTTGATGGGTAGTATGTATGTATTAGTGTTAGTATATGTATTAGTATATGTATAATATATAATTGGTATATATATACATATGTATATGTATAGTATATGTATTCCTTAGTATATGTTTATATATATATATATAGTATAAATTTAATTAGTTTATATACGATATATATATATATATATATATTGCATGTGTATTTAATTAGTGTATATACAAATATTTATTATATGTACTAAATTGGTACACATATATATATATTATGAGTATAAATGTTATGTACTAGATAATAATATGTATATATATATGTACTAGATGACCCGAGTGTAACCACGGTTATCCCGTAGTTACATTGACCTGTGACCATATAATTATTAGAAGACTGCCATATTTACACTAACATACTGGCGAGACCCGTATTATTTTGACTGTCTGTCGTGTACAGCAATTACAAATGCGATGCCCGTGCAATTAGACGCACACTTGACCCTAGTTGACCAGTGTCATACCTAGCGTAGCCCTGAGTTCATTGTGTTTTGATTGTGTGTGTTAAGTGTAATGTCTGATACAATATTGTATTATATGATATGTCTATAGGACTGTTGGATTGTTCTATGAGACTTCAGGAGCAGGATATTGGTATTGACAGCTAAGGACCCCAGGCGAGTATATTCTCTGATAGTTTTTTATTTATGATATCCTCTATGTTTATTGTATCTAGTATAAATATTCATATTTCTTGACACGATGGTTATACGGATTGGTATATCCGGATCTCATCATGAGATGTTATTCCTTATTCATGGTGTATCTTATATAAGTCTTGTTTCATTGTTTATCTTGTACATGTACAGACACAGATTCTCGGAAAGTGTCGCTATCTTCTTGTAGAATTCTATGCCATTGCATACCATGGTTGGATCTACTATACCAGTCGGGGTGGAGGATATTTTAGTGTAGATATGTGATCATACCCTTCATGTACAAGTCTCGTTCACATGTTAGTGTTGGTCATACACCGCACATATGACGAACCAGGCCATTATAGCTCGTACAAGTTCCCAAGCCGGTCACATATTAAAGCTAGTACTCACACACTTAGTCATAGTATTCTTGTTCATTGACATATTATTCCTTTCCGTATTTATTTACAGTATTTCCAGTATTTCCTTTATTGTATATCTCTCGTACATGTATATGCATCTTGTATATTTCTATCTATTTACTGCTACATAGTTTATATTATTGATGTAGAACTGCTGTTAGAGATGTACTTAGTTCTATCCTGACTGGAAATATTTTTTCAGACTTCTACTTAGAGGACTGGTGTCCGACACATTATGGACCAGGTATAGATGCGGACTACACACCAGAGATCTAGAAGAGACACTACCTGCAGCTGTTTAGACAGTATTTAATTTATACGCTGAGACTTATTTGATATTTATTTCAATTTATATTTAGACTTATTCTTAGTTATGTTGAGACTTGTGGAGACTTTATGTTGGACAGCTAGACTGTGATTTATCCTTATTCTGAGACATTGTGTTTGACTATGTCATTCTTCTTATCCTTTATTGTTCTTTCATACTCTTATAGTGGTTGTGATTGAGTTTACATTATGAGATATTATGAGATGTATATTATCCTCCTTATGGAGATTGATATCATTGACTGGTTGTGAGTTATATTAGTTTTATTGTGACCTAGACAGCGTTCTACCATCGATGCTGCAGCGTAGGCTGGACGTACCCACGCACTCGTGCTCCTATTTCGGGTGCGGGTCATGACACATTTTTAGTGGTGGCCCATGCAGGTCTGACTTCACAAATTGTGCGATGTCGTGGTAGTATGACAACTTAGTTGTACTACTGCGTGCCTGCGATAGGATCTAGGATATAACATACTAGGATGAGAGGGGATACTCAATCACAACTAGGAACATTTCCAATCTATTATCTTGTTGTCCTTATTTTTCCTTCTGAATGTTGCTTCCTTAGAATTTTACTGTCCTCCCTTGATGATATCGCATCTATTGCCTTGATTGATTCTTTTCGGTCTATCTTCAGGATGACGCCGAAGACAAGATCTATGAGAGTGAGAGCATCAACTTCAGAGGGGTATGTCACCTCTCCACCGGACGGGCAGACATTTGGAGTTTCTCCTCTCCCACCTGTTCCGAGTGTTGCCCCAGCTATGACAGAGAACCATCCTCCTTCACCGACTCTGCTTCCCGCAGGTATGCCCATTGAAGGGGCACAGATGTTTACCTTGATCCAGGGCATAGTAGATTCCTAAATAGCGATAGCAGAAGCTCAACGAGTTCAAGCTGAGGCTTCGAGAATGCAGGCAGAGGCACACCAAGCGTAGAATAAACTGATGAGAGAGAGCATAGAGAACGCTCACCAGATGCCACTACAAGCAGTTGAGAGAGTTGCCCAGCAGTATCCTGGCCAACAGCAGCCAAGGACGTTTCAGTATAACCACCAGCAGTACCAGGCACCGGTTCGTGTTCAGCAGGATCAGCAGACTTGTCATTATTGTAAGAAGCCAGGTCATCTTAGAAAGAGCTGTAGAGTGAGGCTAGGACTTTGTTTGTACTGTGGTACTGCAGGACATCGGATGAGGGATTTTCCTCTAGTTCATTATCTTCTCGGTCAGCGAGCAGCTCCAAATTAATTTTGCGATGACGGTCGAGGAGACCGATACTGCAGGTGATATATTAACAAGTTCTGTTCTTTCCTTCCTTTTGTTCCTTTTTTCGTCTTTTGATTGATTAATTTCTTAGTACCGTAGCTTGTATGAGTAATTTTTGCTAGAATATAGTTAGTAGTACACCCTGGCAGAGACTGCAATACCATGACAAAACAAATCATAAAACATACATATTTTCCTTAGATTGCATGTTGTATGATTGCAAGTGGGATTTTCTTCGACCTTTATTGTTGAAGGTTTGACCGTAGTGAAGAATTAATGAAGAGCTTATGACTTGACAAAGAGAGACAAGGTATCTTAAATTTCGAGGACAAAATTCTTTTAAGGAGGGTAGACTTGTCACCCCCACATTTCAGATTAGGGGTATTTTTGTCTTTTCATAATTAATGTATAAATAATTTCATAATATTTAATTATATTTAGTAATTATGATTTTAATTGATTGTTGCGCCTTACCGTTCCTTCGATATTTTGAGCGCTACCCTTGTCATTGACTTCCTACAAATTTTACAACCATGTTCTAGTCGTGCCCGCCTTCTTTTCTAGCCTTTGTGTAACTCATAATTATGCTCTCTTTTGCTTCATTTTAGTCGCAAAATATTTATCGCAAAAATTATTATTTAATTCCAATATATTTGATTTTTGTATCGTTGTGCGTTCCAATAAAAATTGGAGACACAATCTTGACCCATTTCGTGCAACCCAAATTAGAATAATATTCTATTCTGAGTCTTCTTCATTCATGACACTTGTGTCCTACTTGATTTCAGCCCCACGTACTTCTAATTAATTTTAGAACACCATTTGCATTTAGTTTAATTAAATTAAATTATAAACCCAACTTTGTGTAATTTTCCAATTGTTAGGCACTTTTATGCAAAAGTGCATTAAGGTGTCCATCCCGTTGGACATGACACGTGAATAGCCCATTTCTCCTTCATGTATATTTTTCCATGATTTTTGGGAGTGTGTAATTAAACATCAACCTCCTTGAACCATAGCCCTCGAACCCTAAACAATTGAATCTTAGCCATTCATTTTGAACCCATTTGAATCATGGCCCTTGAAACCCTACATGACAAGGCCCAATCCCAAGAGGGGTTGACCAGTCAAACTAATTCTAGGTCAAACCCACACCATACTTGTATAAATAATCCTTTTTTCTTTCTTTCTTAAGTTTTCTCTTTTTTTCTTTCACCAACACCCCAGCCGACCTATTCACCTTCTTCTTCCTTCGGCCCTCTCCCCTTCTCCCTGACGCCTCCCCCATTCGCCGTGACCTCGATCGGAAGCCCACGACCGGACTCGCCTGAACCCATCCCCGGTTGACTGAAGCCACCGGTACACAGCGCCGGAGAAGCCGCTACCATCCTTCGTCTATACCTGAGCACCCGAGCAGCACCTCCTCGACCAAGCATCACCCCTCGACTAATTCTTCCCGCCGGAGACACCTTGTCGACCTACTGTCCAGACCCGCAGTAACCGCAACTCACCACCCCACAGCCCGGAGCCCCGCCTCTCTTCGACCAGAACCACCAAGCAACCGCCCCGGTTCCCTCGATGACCCGTTGTTTCCTGCCTGAGCCCGTCAACAACCACCGTTCACCTCCTCCATCTCATCTCCTTTAACCCCTCACCCACCGAAGTTTGACCAGTCCCCCTCCGCCTGGGCTAACCGACTGGATCATGACCCGTCAGCCGCTGGAGCACTGGTACTTGGCCGGAGAGACACCGATGCCCTCTTCCCGTTCGCCTAAGATGCTGCACACGACTGAACGCCGGAGCAGCCCGTCAAAACCAGTACCCGACCGCCTCGCTTCCCCCTCTAGTTCAACTCGCCTAACCGACCGGCCATCTCCCCGACTTCCCCATGCCGGATCACCCCGAGCACTTCCCTCCTTCCTCCGGTGATCTCCCTGACCGCCATTAACAGCCCCTCCCCTCAACTGAACCAACATGCACCACCAGCACCATCAATATCGTCGTTGACATCGTCATAATCACCTTCACCTTCATCATAATCATCATCATCATCACCTTCGTCGTCATCAACATCGTCGTCGTCAACACCATCGCCATCGTCATCATCAACGCCGTCAACATTGTCATCAACGTCGTCGTCATCAATATCGTCATCATCGTCATCGCCGCTCTCATAAAGGTGCACGCCGAAGCCAAGCTGAGGAGCATTTCTCTTGTGATTGTTGTGTGCGCATAAGTACGCGTATGCGTATTTTGATGGGTAGTATGTATGTATTAGTGTTAGTATATGTATTAGTATATATATAATATATAATTGGTATATATATACATATGTATATGTATAGTATACGTATTCCTTAGTATATATTTATATATATAGTATAAATTTAATTAGTTTATATACGATATATATATATATATATATATATATATATTGCATGTGTATTTAATTAGTGTATGTACATATATTTATTATATGTACTAAATTGGTACACATATATATATTATGAATATAAATATTATGTACTAGATAATAATATGTATATATATATGTACTAGGTGACCCGAGTGTAACCACGGATATCCCGTAGTTACATTAACCTGTGACCATATAATTATTAGAAGACTGCCATATGTACACTGACGTACTAGCGAGACCCGTATTATTTTGACTGTTTATCTTGTACAGCAATTACAGACGCGATGCCCGTGCAATTAGACGCACACTTGACCCTAGTTGACCAGTGTCATACCTAGCGTAGCCCTGAGTTCATTGTGTTTTGATTGTGTGTGTTAAGTGTAATATCTGATGCAATATTGTATTATATGATATGTCTATAGTACTGTTGGATTGTTCTGTGAGACTTCAGGAACAGGACATTGGTATTAACAGCTAAGGACCCCAGGCGAGTACATTCTCTGATAGTTTCTTATTTATGATATCCTCTATGTTCATTGTATCTAGTATAAATATTTATATTTCTTGACCCGATGGTTACACGGATTAGTATATCCGGATCTCGTCATGAGATATTATTCCTTGTTCAAGGTGTATCTTGTACAAGTCTTGTTTCATTTTTTATCTTATACATATACAGACACTGATTCTCGGGAAGAGTCGCTATCTTCTTGTAGAATTCTGTGCCATAGCGTACCATGGTTGGATCTACTATACCATTTGGGGGTGGGGAGTATTTTAGTGTAGATATGTGATCATACCCTTCATGTACAAGTCTCGTTCACATGTTAGTGTTGGTCATACACCGCACGTATGACTAACCTGGCCATTATAGCTCGTACAATTTCCTAAGCCGGTCATATGTTAAAGCTAGTACTCACACACTTAGTCATAGTATTCTTGTTCATTGACATATTATTCCTTCTCGCATTTATTTACAGTATTTCCAGTATTTTCTTTATTGTATATCTCTGGTACATGTATTTGCATCTTATGTATTTCTATCTATTTATTGCTACATAGTTTATATCATTGATGTAGAACTGCTATTAGAGATGTACTTTATTCTATCCTGACTGGAAATAACCTATGAAAGATTCTTGTAAGCCTATACAGAATCACCATGAATAACCTATGAAAGATTCTGTCACATAAATAGTGTCAAGTGTCCTATGGTATGACGTACTTAGTAAAGCAAGTACGAAAATATATCGGATCGTTGTATCAATTCTCTAAGTGACGTTACACGACTCTGCGTACGACATCTACACCCAAATCTTGTCCGGACGTTAAGGAATGTCTTACGGTTCTAGGTTGAACTGGTATAATACGAAAGTATATATATATATAAATAACTCAAGCAATTAGTATCAAAAGAACTACACAGGTTTAGCATGGTACACTTGCCTGGGTTCTGAACTCCTTCAGTTGCTCCTGTAATAAGCAAATCTTCAGGTACGCCTACGGATGTTGAAATAAATATTACCATCACTCTCAAAATACATGAAATAGCTAGGATTGACTACCCATAAGTCCAATTTGGATATAGGGGATAGTTTTGGGTCAAAATGGGGTCCACATGTGACCCACTTTACTTTAAAAAATATGCCAGAGACAAAGTTCTCCAAATTCGTCAAACTTAGTGTCTAATTGTCCGAATTGAATCTAGGTCCCGCCGTATCATAATTGTCCGGATTGAAACTAGGCCCGGCCACATCAAAAACCTTGTTCACCCACCCGTCATCGTAAGCATCATGCTCGTGGACATCCATATACGGCTCCACATAAGGTTCCAACTCTGATGCTAGAGACACAAGTTCTCCGTGCGTGGTCCACTGATAATAATTCGGCGTGAAGTCCTTCGAGTACAAATGTTATGTGACTTCCACTTCTGGATGATATTTTTTGTTGCGACATCTCACATACGGATACTTAATTTTGGTACCGTCCATGTACTAAGGGAACGCCTTGGCGAACTGTAGGAACTGTTGTACACCCTCAATGAATTCATCCCGCACACCGCACATGTTATCAAAATGATGGTTGTACATCCACGAATGATGACGCAAATAGTAATTCATTTCCATTTCTAGATACTTCTGCAAAAATGATAGTATGTATCCTATAAATCATTATATACAGTGTGATTCTCTAAAGAAGAAGCTGACAATTAGTTGGCTTGGTAATCTATATTTGAAGTCACATAGAAGAAGCAAAGTAGGATATATATGATTAAAATTGTGCATCACCGTCAAGAAGGGCGTACTTCATAAATTTATAGGCGCAAGACAATAACAGGGGGGAGACAAATTGGTTGACACTTTATTATTTTCCATTGTGCAAGAAAATTGAACTTGGCAGTTGGAACAGTTGTCAATCTACACAAAGTAGTCACATAATTATATGTAAGATATTGCATATCCCTATCCCTATCCCTACAAACAAGTTGCATGTAATATTTCTTATGTTTAATAAGTAGGTAGCTGCTAGTTGATAACAGATAAACAATTTGATATTAAGTATATAACTCATGTAATGTACTAATTAATATAGCCATGAGGCCAATATGTAAAGTCAAAAATATTAAATTCTCTTCAAAGCTAGGATAAGGCCAACTAACTACACTAATGACTCAGCTATGAATTACAATATTAGTAACTAGTGCTAATTACACTGACTACTAACTGATGCTAGGAGTTTAATACTGATACTGAACTTCTGGCAACTGAATTAGTACTGTAACTGGGACTTGATAATGAGGTATGGAATAGGCTGATACTTGATACTGAGCTCTGGCATAGGCTTGATACTGATACTGAGCTCTGGCATAGGCTGATACTAAATCTCGAGTCTAAAGCATTGCACTATGTACCTGATGAATTAGGCACCCTGCACTGTGTTGCACTTGAACACTTGGACCGATGTTGTTCTAGCACACTGATACTACATTGAATAGGAATGTATCAATACTTTCTCCTTATTTTGACTTTGCCTCAAGGTCAATGTATGAATATGTTCTGATAAACTCATCATATGAGATCCAAGTAGCAGTATGGACATCCCCTTCTTTCCACTAAACCAAAAGGTCTATTGCAGCTCTATTTTCTTTTTTGACAAGTTTTCTATCAAGGATCCAATCAGGCTCTAATAAGGATTCCTCAGTATAATTTGGAACCCTAACCCCAGGTCAAAAACCCTAACCCCAGGTCAAAAACCCTAACCCTAACCCTAACCCTAGGTCCTGATCCCAGGTGGTGTCAGTTTTGGGTTAGGGTTGGTTTCACGTGTGTGTGTGTGTGTGTCATATCTGTGTCAGTGTCTGTCACATGTGTGTGTCGTGTCAGTGTCAATGTCATGTGTGTCCTGTGATAGAGAGAGAGAGAAAGAGTTAGGGTTTACCTAGAGGAGGAGGAGGAGGAGGAGGAGGGGGGAGGAGGACGCACCCAGAGGGGGGTCGCCGGGAGGGAGGAGGGGGCGCCAGAGGGAGGAGGGGAGCCGGAAGGGGAGGACGGGCCGAGGGAGGACGCCGGAGGGAGGAAGGAGGAGCCGGATGGTGGTCGCCAGAGGGACAAAGTAGGAGCGGGTTTGAAATTTGGATGAGGAAGAGGGAGAGATCGAAGGAAATGTGGGGAATCAGCCCTAAGTAAAAAATTTAGCGACATTTTAGCGACGTCAATAATGACGTCGCTAAGTTAGTGACGTCTTAAACGTCGCTAATGACGTCGCTAAATGTCCAAAAGATATACGTCGCTAAAAATGTCGCTAAACATCGCTAAATAAAATATATTAGCGACGATTAGCGACCTAAATTGAACTTATAGTGACTAATCTTTTAAAACTGAATAAAAGTCGCTAAACGTCGCTAAATGTCGCCAATTAGCGACGTCTAGCGACATTTTTACTTGGAGTCGCTAAATTAGCGACATTTTTCTTTGACGTCACTAAAAAATGTCGCTAATCCCCCTTATTCTAGTAGTGTATGATCATCATTGAGAATTGAATGTTTAGGCACTTTGTGGGAATGAGTATCATAAGTATTCATATGGTGCACTCAATTTATTTGGTGAAATAGCCATTAGTGTGGAATTGTTGCATTTAATACCATTGTGTATATATATGAGTATATATCTACTGATATGCATATATATATATATATATATATATATATATATATATTTGTGTGTATCTTTACATTATATATGGATATATATGCTAGATGTGTGTTCAAGAAGGAATGGGGTTAACACCAAGTCATTTTAGACCAGATAACAAGTCTGGGTGTGTGTATTCAGTTCAGTGAGACACTAACTGGATGAGGTATCTATATAGTCCTAGGGAGTAACTGTAGTTGGGGTAGCATGCGTATTTAGGTTAAGTTGTTTTCAATTGGGAAAGCTCGAGCACAGAGCCTGCAGACATTAGGAGATGGATGTCTTTGTTCAGTCCAGGCATTAAGGGAATGACCACTCGAGTGCAAGCATCCCTTGGATGGTGTTCAGTCGAATAAAGAGCAGAAAATAGACAATTGAGAGAGGTTGTTCTATATATGTTGCTAAGGAGGATGATATGCTTAGTTGCACAGGTAAAGGTCAGTGTATAGGTGTGTGTCCTTATCAGTTAGTGTGTGTGAGTATTGTATTTGAGTATCAGTGAATATTAGCTTGTTTATCTTGATAGTGTATGTGGTGTTGCAAGTATAGAATTAAGAGCAACATTCGTATCTGCAGGTTCTTACCTTCATAAGAGAGAGGTCTGTGACTGTGTAAATCTGGGAATTAGTGAGCATGATTGATACTGTGGTGTATGAGTATTTGTGGTATGAATGTTTGTGTCTTGGTATCCTAGTGTTGGTGTGTGGTGGGTTTGAATGATAGTTAGGTGTTAGTATCAGGATAATGTCCAGTGTAGATAAGAGTATCATAAGTTCTATCAGTGGGAATGAGAAAGATGGTCTTAAGGGTACACATGAGATACAAATTGAGTTGTGGACAGTGAGTGTAGGTATTAGTGTTAGTATAAGGTTAAGTGTGGGTTTGTTCAAAGATAGTTAGTCGTGTGTTTATGTGTGAATGAGTGGTGTCTAAGAGATGAGTGAATCTGTTGAGGGTTTTGAGTGTTAGTGAGTTATAGAGTGAAGTGTTCAAGTATTTTAGTACTGTCCAAAGGGGCTTTTCGTATGGGTATTAGATATTGGCATGAAGTAGATAGAATTAGGTGCATCCTAGTATCAGTGGAAGCATGGGTAATAACCTAGTATAGCTAAGATAAGCTAGAGATCAATTAACTTAGTGTGGTCTAAGTATTGACCTAGAACATCATATTTTATCTTAGTTTTGCATTTTATCACTCCATTTACACCTATTGACATAATATTTTCTAAATAAGATTGTGTGACACCAACTTGGGCATCGAGATACACCCTTTGCTCCGGATGAAAGGCGAGTATATCTTTTTGTTAGTTTTTATTTCATGATTGTGTATATATGCCATATTCTAGAACTGTATACTTAATTTTCATATAGTGGTTACACGGACTGGTACTATATGAATCATGTCAGAAGATATTATCCCCTTACCGTACTTAACAGGTACTCCTTCATATGTATTTTATCTTGTGCATCGGGTATTGATTATCATACACTTCATGTTCACACACTATCTCGTGTAAAGTGTGCCTATATCACTCGGGTTCGTAACGTATCGTGATTGGATCCATGAGTATTGGTTGGGGACGGGAGAGTAGGAGTTTGTTATGTGATCAAAGCAAGTGTATTCGTGTATATGCCAATTAAGCATAACACGTGTAATCGAGTTACCTAATTGAATTTGTTTTCAACCTAAACCGATCACATAACAAACTTGTACTCTATGGCACATTAGCTAGTATTACCTATTTCCATACTTGCAGTTATTTCTTATTGCATGTTCTTTTCTTCCAATATTTTACATAATTATTCTAGTACATTTTCATTTCCTAGTTGCTAGTATATCATGTATTCTTTTCTATTACCTGTCATATATATTCTACCATGTATTTGGAACTGCTTTCAGAGTTTTGCACTTCGTTCCAATCCTGATTGGATATATTTTTCAGATGACTGATTAGAGGAGATGTGTCCCACATATTATGAGAAAATATATGGTGAGCCAGCAGGATAGATAGCAGCTCTAGTACAAGAGAAAATAGTACTTGCCACAGAGGAGACTTAGATTTTATAATTTCTTTGTATTTGACTCTTTAGAGCCTTTGCATGTATTATTATTTTTGAGTCTACTGTATTTATTACTAGATATTAGATTTGGACTTGTATTTGTGATACTTGTACTTCTTTCCTTTACTCCATATCGTGTCATTTTTTCTCTGTTTGATATTAAGATTTAGTATTGTCTTCCATTATTATATCATCATATTATTTCTCTATTTGGATTTGAGATGGCATGACAGGTACCATATATATATTGTGTGTGATGTTAGATAGTATTGTTGACCCAAACGGTCATGTTCCAATCTACTGCAAACTCAATAGTCCTCGCTGAACGTGAATTACCACGTTGTAGCGCTCCCGCAGGACAATCGTTCTCATCGGGACATGATGGCGTACGAGCCTGGAGTTGCGCACGTATAAGACGATGTTATCAAACATCAAAGTTATCATCAAAATAACTAAGTTATAACGAAAGTCAAGTATTGTGTACCAAGTACATATCAGATATACGCAGCAGAGCTCTCGATATGGTCCAAATAAAATGCCACGAAGGTGATTGTCTCAAAGGCGATGTAATACTCTTGCTCTTTCTCTACCCCACAAAGGTACTTACAGTTCATACATCATGTCCCGTATATCCAAGCAGCGTCACTACACTTGCGTACTTGAAATAATGCCCATAAACGTGGGTCAGTATACCGCCGTACTGGTGAGCGGGGTAACCCACTCGTTGAAGCCGACAATAAGTAAAATAGTGAATGCAAACTTTTATATGGTTATCTTTCTATTTGAATCCTAGATTCATTTCATGGCATAGGGTATGACATGCTAAGGAAAGTTATAAATCAAGTTAAGCATGCAAGCATTCAACTCATGCCAATCGACAAGCAATATATAACTAAATCGAAGAAAACTAGCATGCAACCCGTCCAACTCATACCCAAGCAACACGTGAACCTATCAAACCATTTCCAAGCCTTAATATCCATCCTTAATCCAAACCATAATCCAATCTTGATATTGATACTCTTGCCGAGACAAGGTGGCCGTAGCCTACGCGAAGCACAAACCTACCAAAGTAAAGCAAACCAACTCTTATCTATATGAAGTTACTGGCCAAGCCATAAAGGACTTTAATCGGACTAATCACTAGGCAGTTCTACCCGATCCAGGCCTGGTAGCTAACCCGCCTGATCGTATCAAACTATCGGCAATGCGCCCAAGACACGTTACCATTGTCTCCTCCATGGTCGAATGGTCCCGGTGCCCCGGAGCCTATCTCGTTCGAGGAGACGAAACTCTGTGCAATACAGATTGTCCGTGACATGCAGACACCAAGTAGGTATGACGAGAGGATCGAACATTCTTGCCCCACCAAGCGATCTTAGACGCATTCAACCAAATATCCAACCAATATTCATAACCATTCTCCAACATATAGCCCAAGGCACCAAATCTCAAGTTATCCCCATAGGCACTATGCCTCTTCTCAACACAGTATTTCCAATTGGTGCAACATCCCACGCTCAGAATAATCCCATGGCACAATAATCCAATAGTGGCACAATGCCCTTGCCGATACAGTTGTTCGATTTTGAACCACAACTGCTCACTTTGCAAGACAAAGCGCCCAAGTGATACTCGTGCACTGATGCACGCTCGCTCGCCCAAATTTTCGATATTTCCAATGCCTCAATGTTCCAACCAAGATGTATAATTCCAACTGTCCTAGCATAATTCCAAATGTTTTTTCGACTAACTGCCCCAAATGTAATCTAACTCTACATCCAACTTCCCAACGCGAAAACCAATTCAAGCCATAAAGTAATCTATGCAAAGGACTTACACTCTATGCACGCCACAGTGTAGTAATTTCCAAGTTTCAATCCAAGTGTTCAAGCCTTTACGTATTTTCCATATTATTAGGCATGAAGGAGTAGAGGAGAAGGGACAAAGCCCACGCATCGAGTTGATTCCGTTAAGCATCATGTCCTGCCGATACGACCGATCCCTTGAACTCGTGGTCCGATGGAAAGAACAATCTACTGAATTGGTATGACCGTACGAGTAGGTCGTGCTCTCCAAATCATCTGACCGATCGGACTAAGGAAGACGATATTATCGTTCTAATCCATCTATCTCAGTACTGCTTTGAACGAACACCTAATTTCCATCGAACTCCGCTAGCAATCTTCACATGAAACCAACTCAATCAATACTTATTCCCAAATCCAACAAATCAAATGTAACCAGCTATTATTTTATTCAATCCGACTCAACGTAACGCACCGTACGGTGGCGGGGCATTACATAATATACCACTTAGAAATTAGGTTCGTCTATGAACCATGCTGGTACTCATTCCTATCATATGCCGCTTGTCCAATTTTACAATCTGCTCTATGCAACTCACATACTCTTGATCTGACTCAATATCTCGCTCTGTTGAACGTTCACACAAATTCCATATTTCCACATCCTCCTTGCAGCTTAATATGAATTCTTCGTATCGCTTAGTTTTGGATCGTACACATATTTAAGGCGTCCCTAAAATACATGCATTTCAGCCGAGCTTTGCGATAGCGAATTTGGACAAGTTACAAGGGTATCTTTATGTCCGAGGCATCCATTTGCTTTATTCCCAATTGAACAAATCCTGATGTTCATTCCAATATATTTGTTCGAGCACTATTCTCAAATATGATAATTTCCTACCGACTCAATCAGTCTATGTTCCAACTCAATCCATCCAACTTTTTCTGAATTCATACTAGCAATATCTCCAAATATATCTCATGCACCAAACGATCATCTCAACTGATACTACCCTAACGAGGCAACTTACCCAAAAATAAATTATGCTCTTATATCATCTCAGCCCAAACACCTATTCCTTAATCTCAATACCTCACTGGGTGAACATCTATCTTGAGGTTCGTGTGATCTACGAAGATTTTGCCGCCACGCCAAAGGGATAGTGTCACCACGATTTTATCGTGGACACACTCGCCACAATTCTTAGGTTGGGCATGGAATAGTAATTCGTGTTGCTTCTACTGCCTCGAAGCACAGGATATCACCTTTACCTTCTGAACGAGCACGCTTCCCAGACTAAGTTCTGATGCATCTTATAAATCTGAGGCACATTTGTCCCTTCCAGTATCGCAAAGATTTGATCTGAACGAGCCGCTGCTTTAACTTCATGAGCTAGTTTCACAGTCGTCAATTCATATGAATGCTATTCCCTTCTGGGCATGATGAGTCAGAGGCGATGCCATCTACAAAAATCTACGACTCCGAATCTCATCATTTGACTTAGGCCATTTTCATCATTGCTTTGGTCTTCCGGCTGTATCTACAGCTGAAGGCTATCCCAAGGGTATCTCAAATCCAACACTCAGTCAGTAGGCCAATCTCCAACACACACTACTCACATTTGCCCTCGACGCATTCCCAAATGCGCCACCGTAAGGGTCGTTCTATGGCTCTAGAATATTCATCTTCGATTTGGCGGACAAGTCACTAGGGTCAGCTGTCCCGAAGCTACGCTCGATAATTGTAAGTTATCACGATGGATAGTTACTACGAACTGTAGAAGCATGAAAAATACACCGCAGAGTTATACGCAGTGTTTCAGAGCTGTGTGGCATAAAATATGACTTAAGAGCCATCGGCGTATAACAGAGCTTTGTCGCTACTACAACGTAAAATATAAGCTCAAGGATAATCCGCGTAATACAGTATTTCCAGGCTTCTCCAGCGTATAAAGGGTATTATACCGCCTTTATGGCGTAAAACTCATCCGCTTTTAATGCAGCATGGAAGTGTACAAGGAACGCTTCGTATTCCTCGAATGAACCTGTCAGATCGTGCAGTGAACCAGACTCCTGACAAAGAGTACTGCACGACTATCTAGACGACGGCTGTAATGATGGTGCGGCACAGAGACCCAAACTGTCGTTAAGTGATATTTCCCTGATGCAAAGTAATTTTACGCATACAAGGGAATACGCTGCCTAGTTTTACACAGGCAGATATAAGCTTTTACGCTCAGTAGAAGACAAAATAAACTGCCACGTCAAAAGCTGCTCTTCGTACAGAGCTCGAGGCACGTATCTGCATTTAATGCTCAGAATGGTGGCAGATCTTCGTACAGAGCTCAAGACAAATCTCTGCATTTAATGCTCAGAATGGTGGCAGATCTCTGCATTAAATGCACGAGATTTGGTTATATCTCCAAAGACTTGGCAAGCCATAATTTTGGCTAATATGTCTACATCATCACCCCTGCACATTACGCCATCAGGCTATCTTCAGCTATAGGAGCACGCTGTATGCTATCTCCTTGGAATACGCCACCGGGCTATTTTCAGCTATAAGGAGCACGCTGTACGCTATCTCCTTGAAATATGCCAACTCAGGCTATATTTGCATTTGTGCGTGAGAAAGCTATATGGTCCAGAATACGCTCAAGGCCTCAATCAAAGAAGGAGGATCAGTTATCTTTTACGCTAGCTACCTTTCCACGCAACGTCAGGCTTCTACACCTACAAGGCTTCTACGCCAACCTGACAACTATTTGGCTTCTATGCCATGGTGACAGTTATTGGCTCCTACGCCAACCTTATTTACGCAAGGGACAGTTACCAACGTGGCTCACATGCCGTGATCTTTGCAGCAGTTATACGCATTATCTCTTAATGGGACATGCGTCACACGCTTATTCAGAAGATCATCTATACGTGGGTGGCAGTTATTATAACCGTCGCGTAAAAAGTGCCATACTCTCCACTATCCGGCTTCTATGCCGACTGGACGGTTACTGTCACTAAAACCCTATAAATAGAGACCTCTATTGACAAAGGTCTGGGGTCGAAAGGTAAAAAATTACAAGATCAGAAAGAGTTAAAAGAAATTAAAGAACAGAGAGAGAAGAGCTCAGACAGAGAGTAGCGATCGATGATTTTGCATCAAGCATCCACTCCCTCTTGCAATCTTTGAAGCATCCCCTTCTTCTACGGCACTTCTTCATCATTGTGTGGTCCAAGGGACAAAGTGATCGACTGCAGATCAGACTCCTATAGAAATATTTACCCAGATTAAAATTTGTACTTAACATCCTTGTATAGGATTAATAGTACTTCTTATTTGTAAACCTAAGAAAGGGTTTTGTATAAATCTAGTTTTATTTCTTTCGTTTATTATCAAACACAAGATGGCGACTATGCTGGGGATCTCTTTCTCATCTGACGAGAAAGCAATTGCTCAACACGATGCAGTATCAGTAGAATCAAGGAAGAAGACCTTGGTCATCCAGTTTGACCAATCCGTCTATAAAGATATGCTTCGACCAGGGGGTAGCTCTCACTCTCTCTGT
The DNA here is from genome assembly GCA_036927795.1 of Iris macrosiphon. Classification (NCBI taxonomy): domain Eukaryota; kingdom Viridiplantae; phylum Streptophyta; class Magnoliopsida; order Asparagales; family Iridaceae; genus Iris; species Iris macrosiphon. The sequence goes on along the minus strand of JAYESA010000019.1, from coordinate 152,519,609 downwards.
TCAAGACAACAGGAAACTGCGTAAGGTCTGGATACCCAGGACATCCCCTACCGTTCCTGCTGACTTTCTGGTTTCTCCGACCAACCAGGTTGTAGCTGCGCAACCTTCACGCTCTACGCGTAAAGCTCTGTCTCCCGTCTGTGACGTGGCAGACAAAACTTCTGACAATGCCTCAGTGCTAGTCCAGAAGTCTACTCCGTGCTCTGCACGTAAAACTTTGTCTCCCATCTATGACGTGGCAGACAAGGTTTCTAATAATACCTCAGCGGCAAATCAGAAATTCCAATCGCTCTCTGCACGTAAAAATGCATCTGCCCTCCGCGGAAAAGCAGATGGTCCCTACAATTTACGCAAGGGAAAAAAAGTAGCGGACTACTCAACTTCTCGGCCTTTATACCAGCATAAGAAGAATCTGCCCGCTCTCCAGATTATGCGAGAAGCGGATGGCCGATTGAGGGCCTCCTCAGTTTTACGCCAACCTGAGCAGAGCTCCAAATTACGCCAGGTTAAGCCCCTCAGCGTAAAGAAAGCCCGGTTTTCGAAGAGACACACTCCTCGGGGATTATCCGCTACTCAGATGGCTGAACTGCTGTATATAGGTGGCAGGGGAAAAGTGATGGTTCCTAATATCCGTATGCCAACTGACATAAACAATAGGAATAATCCTTCTTCTTCTTCTTCTGTAAATCCTCCTGACTTGCGCGAATTTCTGATCAGAAACGCAAAGACTGGAGTCATAAACAGGCTTCAGTTCCCTTAACTATCAAAAGGGGAGAGATCATATGGGAAGATGCATCAACATCTAATGTCATCATGACATATAGACCATATGAAAATGATGCTTTTATTGTTCCTCCAACTCACGACGACCAGCATCCAATAGTCTTCGGTCGCATGCGGAGCAGTCCGATTGTACAAGAAGAATTTCGCTAGTCTGAGGGTGGCAAAATGCAAATCCACAGGTATAGCCCACAAGCTTTGAAGATTATACAAAACATGGGTTATGATTTGAAGTTGAAACAAGGCCTCAACTATGGAAAAGGCAGACGAACACCGTTGCATAGTAATCCTTACTGTCAACAAACTCGTTTTGGATTGGGTACACTGCATCTCTTGCAAATTCCAAACCTCCAGAGGCTAATCCTGTAATAGCAGAGGCAGGTCCTTCTAAATCAACTTCAGGGGTCAAATGACACGACATGTCTGGGGGTAGCCTACCTCGACAAAATAGGGCACAATCCAAAGCTGGGGGTAGAATTTTTTCTGAGTCCGAAGATGATGCAACGATGACGATCTTCCCGGAAGACCATAAAACTCAGGCATCGGAAGCCCGAAGGCCGAAAGGGACTTTCTCCTTCATTGAAGATGACATCAATGAAATCTTCAATATGTTGATGAAGGAACACAAACTTCGGCTACCCAACATCAGATACCCTGAGAGGGCTGGCAAAGTCGATGACCCAGATTATTGTCTCTTCTATCGGTATATTCATCACCCTACAAGGGCTTGCTAAGTATTGAAAAAGAGGATCCAGGAGTTGATCGATGCCAAGGTTATCACTCTGCATCTGTAAACGAGGGGACGATTACTGCAAAGTAATTTCACTTTTAACATGACAATTTGCTCCCTCAAGAAAGTACCGGATGATGAGTCCCTAAAGTTTTCCCAGTGGATTCTTCAGGTCTATCCCCATTTAGGAAAATTACTCTACAGTGAATTTTTTGGACATGAGTTCATGTTCATATTACCTCTGAACTATTGTCCAAATATTTTGCTATCTCCCCAGATGAGTTTGTCATGTTCATATTACCTCTGAACAAACCATCCTGGTCTGACTATCGATTATCATGTCCATATTACCTCTGATATCGGTTGTCATCTCAACTTAACATCCGTACTTAACTTTAAGTACACCAGTAGTGTTGAGTCCACAAAAAACTACCATGTCCATATTACCTCTGAGCAGATATGTACCTCCATCCCCAATGGAGTCACAATCCAAAAGTTTGTCATGTTCATATTACCTCTGAACAAACTTTCCGAGTTTTCGGCTATCGATTATCATGTCCATATTACCTCTGATATCGGTTGTCATCTCACCTTAACGCCCGTACTTAACTCTAAGTACACCAGTGGTGTTGAGTCCACAAAAAATTGCCATGTCCATATTACCTCTGGCAGGGCTTGTCCTAAACTTATTACTTGTACTCTCGTGCGCAAAAAGTAATAGGTCCACAAAAATTCCCCTGTGGAATGTCCGTAATGGAAAATGAAATGTTCATGTCCATATTACCTCTCAACTATCCTTATTTTTCCAGCGAAGAAAGAGTCAGTCTCTATTCATCCCTACAGAGTCGTATTTTATCACGTCTATATTACCTTTGTCAGGATTTGTCTCAAACCTATTACTTGCACTCTTATGCGCAAAAAGTAATGGGTCCACTAAAAATCCTCTAGTGGGATGTCCTCAACAAATACAGTATCGTACTACGTCCATATTACCTCTAGTACAATATCCAAAATTCGTACAAATAATCGTAAAGAAATGGGAGGGTCCTTATATAATTGCAAACGACGCTTACAGATTAGCCAAGCCTAATAGAAATTTGGCAATGGCTACTATCAACTGCAAATTCCTGAAGAAATACTATACTTGATCTCCTTCGTTTAACGGAGTTGACGAAGATCTTATTCTGACGATACCATGCACAAAGGTTAGCTGGATCATATTCTATCAGGTTCATGTTACCTCCGAATAGATATCCTTAACTAATTTGTAAGCCTATCATGTTAATGATACCTCTGATAGTGTTTAGTTTACAAATTTAGTTGGATTATATTCTTTCAGGTTCATGTTAACTCTGAATAGATTTACATTCAGCAAAACCTTAACGAAAGAATGTCATGTTAATGATACCTCTGATATCACTTTCACCCTAGCCTATCACATTCTAAAATGATGGGTCCATAAAGTCAGAAAATGTGTCTTTATTATCTTAGAGAAATTACAGGAGAAACAAGAAAGTACATCATTGGGGAGGAGCAGTCAAGTCACGGATCTGCTGCACCAGAGTAACCATTCTCTCATCCCTGGAGTTCAAGACGTCAGCGCGAGCCCGCTGTAACCTTGTCGCCTTATTGTTTAAAGTAGATAGCTCAGACCGGGCTTGTACAAAACCTGCATGGATGACACCCGCATGTGCCAGGTTCTGCTGAGACATTTCCCTGCGGATCTACAGCACATCTTGATATGCCGACAAAGAGAGAGCCTTCTCCTCTGCCTGAGCGAGTTCATCTTCAGTCTGCAGACCCTCGCTGCCTCTTTCTCATATTCGGCCTCGCACTGAGCTAGCTGGTGAATGACATACCCCAATATGGCACGCTCTTGATCCATCTCCTGCTGCTGTTCCTGGACGGATTTGTTCAGAGATTCCATTTATCCAGCAAGCTCTGCAGTTAAGGAGTCATATCTAGCTTGAACGAGACCGTCGATGCTACCTCGAGATAGTTGCAAATAGTCGTTAATGGGTTGTTCCAAACTATTAACTATTTGCTCTAGCGCATCAGCTCTGTCATTATCGTTGAAGTATCTAATCTGCACTATACTTAAGTTGGAAGACGTCTTCAGAGCCTCGAAGCTTAGATTCTTCTCCAGCACCATCGATATCAGCGTTTTCAATATGGCGTAGACAATGCTCAAAAATTGCTCAACCAACATGGCAAGATTCGAATGGGTGCTGGGAGTGGCTGCAATATCAGAGAATCCCCTTCCAGCAACGAATGCAGAGGGTGTCGTCACAGTCGTCGCTTCAGTAGAGGGCACGGCAAAGGTAGAGGCAACGGCAACGGCTGAAGTCGTTAGCATACTCAAAGGAGGCATAGTCGTAATGACAAGCTCATCCTCCTCTCGAGATATCGAAACTATTTCAGGCGAGCCTGCACCCGAAAATATTTCCTCTTCGAAGTCGGGCACCTCCATGTCATCGGCAGGAGCTGAAACAGAGCCAAAAGGCGCGTCAACACTGCCCTCCCCGTAGATGTCTTCCCCTAAAAAGAAGACAAGAGAAAGTTAATATCAACATGATGTTAATTTTTCTAAAAGAAGCATAAAGACGACATTTACCCATGGCATATGGTATATATGTCGCGTCGGCGGCCAGTACAGCTAAATCATTTCTTAATGATGCTAAGCGAGCTGTCATACCTAGAGAAGTGGATGTGCCAACTGACATTGGCAGGTATTCTTCCAAGTCTTCACCCAGATCCAATCGAGGTTCATCAGGTGGAATCTCGCTGGGTATAGTTACAGATGCGGCAGGGGTTTCTCCTGTTGCTGATCTGGATAAAGATATCTTTATTTGGCTCGGCCTCGAAGGCGATCTCGTACCACTACCTGAAGCGGTAGAAGTGACAGCAGCCTCGAGCAAAGATTCTCTGGCAATGCCAGCCGAAACGGTGGAGGTTTCCTCTCTAAAAGGCGAGGAACATCTAATCAAAGAATCGTCCCCAACAGGGGAAATAGCAGGTTCACTTCTAGGAACCTCAGGGTGGGAAGTCTTGACAGGACCACCAACCGTCTTCTTCTTCGTGCGAGGGGAAGTCACCTTCAGAACAGGAGCCCTTCGCTTACCAGAGATAACCAGAGGCCCTGCAGGTGGAGGTATTTCGCCTCTCGGTACTACCAACAAAGGCTCATCTAGATTGACAGAATCCTCACCCTCGTCAGAGAAGACTGATGGGACTTCGTCTCTTCCCGTTGACTTAGAAGAGGGCATCCTAAAACTTCCACACATATTAAAATCACGATGGAAGGTATTGGTTGCCACATAAAAATGGGCATAGGAATGGAGGATGCACAACTCCATAGAAAGTAAAGTCGCGGGCACAGTAAAAGCTGCTCCAGTACAACCCATTATGAAGTACCGCCACTCTCTCGCTCCATCAATAAGTCCACCCCTGGACTTGAAGCTGGTGACGGCATTTTCCACGTGCAAATGGTCATACCCAAACTGCCTGGCAAACTGACTAGGCAGGTACGGCTCCAAGAAGTATTGGTCTTCACTTCTGTACAATAAATGGGAAGGTCTAATGCAGACCAACCAATTAAAAGCTTCAAGAGAAACAATGGTCTTCCCTTCACCTGAGTCCTGAAGCCTGCTCTCATGTTGATTGAGATGTACAGAGGGGACGGTGCAGAAGAGCTTCCAGCTGTGATCAAAATTTAGTGCCCGCCGACAGTCTAAAACTGTGGTCACGTTCCAAGTGGAATTCTTGTAATTCAACAAGAAATTACTTTCCGAACTACTGCCAGGGCCGGGAGACATCACCCTGGGGTTATAGAGAATTAACCATCCCATCCGATATAGGAACGGTAATTCTACCCTGGGAAAGCTATCACGCCGAGTTTTATCGGCAAGCAGCCCATCAGTAATGGCCCTCAGGCCAGCTTGTATGCGGCATACCATGGTAGGAAGCAAGCCCAGTCTTGCCCCGAATACCAGATGCACTACAGGCCATAAGGTGTTGCGGTGAATGTGATCCGAAGATGCAATTCCTGGCACTACCAGTCGGTACAACCATATAGAGAGAAAGCCAGCCAGTTGATCTTCCTTGGACAGAGGCCTGCGGCAATGCCTCAAATAACTGTAGGCTTTAGTACCCGTAGGATATTTCCCTATCCCTTCGTCGAGAATTTGATCTGAAGCCCCAGCATCTTCAATAAGGTCATCGACTACCTGAGCACTAAGCACACTCAGAAAGCTCAAAGGCCTATCCCTGCTATCCACGACTTTGTCTGGCTTAGCTGTCCTGGCCTGATGGAAGAAGAGGTAGGACGCCCATTTGTTGGTATGAGCCAAATCAGAGGGCTCATTATAGAAGGCAGTGCACGCTAGATAGTGACACATCAGCTCCTGGTATACTGCTACTACCCGAGGGTCTGTATCCCCCAGCTCCCAATTTGTGGGAACATACTCTTCATAAGGAGTATCCCCTATTGGCAGTCTTGAAATTTCTGCCATTTTATGAAGGGCCAATTCCAACTCCCCTAGTGGAGTGGCGAAAGTCCCGGTAAGCGAGATATATCGCTCCATCAAAGCCAGAAATAGGTTGGGGTTAAGAGGTAAACCAACACTGGTAGCACTCACAGCCGCATACAGACCAATTCTCTCCAGCTCAGTTTGAAAATGCTTCAGGGCCCAGTCAGCTAAACGAGCCCATCGAAGATTTGTAGGGATAACCCACCCATTGGTCCGAGGATTAACCTTGGGGTATACTCCTCCATGATCCATGTAGTCATTGCAGAAAGTCGGTAATTGAACTAGTTGGAGCAGTGAAGTATCTTCACCGGGCCGGAAGGGCGGCTTACAAATAACCCTTAGTCGGACCCTTTCTGATAAAATATCTTCCCCGGCTGGCCGTGGAGATTGGGAGTCAGAGTCCACGATATCCTCCTGGGATGCGTGGCATGAAAGAATGACGAGATAGGATAATCTCTCAGCATCTTGGGCAGATACAGGACCAAGCCCCGGCAGGAAAAACCCAGTTTTCTTTCTTGGGCTTCGTTTGGGATTGTTTGTCAATCATATCCCCGAAGAGAAAACCCAGTTTTATATATTGTGCCCCGTCTATATACGCCAGGGGCTCTCCGTTGATCATGCTCAACAGCATTCGCTCTCCTTGAGACGATATCAGGATTCCCCTTCCTTCAGGATATTGGGATCCAGAAATAGGAAATATCACATGGGACAAATCCTCCAGGTAATTGGAATGCAGCATCCCAGCAGCAGAACCCATCACCTCAGCCAACGGAGATACATGCAAGTTAACTATAAAGTGCAAGAAAAATACGTCAGTTTCTATACTAGACCTCATAATCTTGCAACTTATGCCAAAGAGCAACAGTCAGTGCTTTAATGCCAAGACTGTAAAAACTTGACTTTTTATGCTGGAATCTCATTCCAAGGCGTAAAATTCAAGATTGGCAGTATACAAAAAAATCTGACAGTTTGTGTTTTACGACAGATTGCCAAAGTTTGAGTTATTATGCCGAAATTTTCATCCAGAGCGTAACACTCAAAGTTTGTAGTATAAGCCAATTTTTGACAGTCAAAGCTTTTTACGCCAGACTGCAAAAATATGAAGTTTTACGCTGACACATTAGAAATATGGGCGTAAAAGATGAAACATCTGTGTGCATCATCTTCCTCGAAAAAGCTATCAGCACAAAAGTTGACCAAGCACGTTCACGTACAACATGTGCGAAGGATTTTCTTCATTTTTGTCATCCAAAAAGCTTTACCTATAACGCCCGGTGTATAGCTCGTCGGTGGGACACTTCGTTCAGAGTGGGGCTTATCCTGCCCGACGGGAGTCGCTCTTGCTTCGACAGAGAAGCGAGAAGAGGAGGCAGCCTTCTTTCCCTAAGAGGAAGAGATTGGTTTTGGTGCCATTGCTAAAAACTCAGAATGCTCAGAGAAGAAAGGAAGGAGAGTACTCAAAGAGACGAAGGTTTTCTTTTATAAAAGACAGGTGAAGAGTCCTCTCTCTGAAAGCCTTGGGATATATATAAAGTTCAGATGGACTCCTCGAATCCCTAACCAAATCCAATATTTAATATTTTGGTTATGAATGGGGACTACGTCAGTATATTACTCAGGGAAGGCGGACAGTCAGCGAATTCAAAAAGTTTTCGTGCAGAGCAGATTCGTGATTTTACGCCAAGGAGCTTTTTATGCTCGGGAAGCTACAAATCTACGGTTTTACGTTCAGAGGCTATAAGTCTATGGTTTTACGCCCGGATGCTTTTACGCTCGGTAGCTTTTACGCTCGAGAGGCTACAAACCTACGACTTCATGCTCAGAGGCTACAAATCTATGATTTCACGCTCAGAAGCTTTTTACGCTCAGAGGCGACAAATCTACGACTTCACGCTCAAAAGTTTTCTTTACAGAGGCTGCAAATTTACAGTTTTATGCCCGGATGCTCTTATGCTCAATAGCTTTTACGCTCGAGAGGCTACAAACTTACGATTTTATGCTCATCTATACTACGGATCTATGACTTTCCGCATATCTTAAAATAAACAGGCCAGATTATGCGTATATCTGAACAAATCTCAAGACGGTCAATTACAAGGGTTCACGTAGAAGATACTCCTTCTTGGCCTCAAAATATCCCAAGTACCCAAAGTATACAGAGTTCAGCATGAAAAATGACTTTTCTTCTTGGGTCGACTGGAGTTTCATCCAGAATCCAGTCTGAATATTTTCTCTACAGTTCAAGATGGCGACTCAGTTTTGACAGCTATTTCTCGCCCTATTTCAAGGGATTTTCGGGAAATCATTCTTGAATATGACGGTCTGAACAATAATTCTCCTTCTCAGAAGAGTGACAGTTCAGAATTCTACGCAGTTCCCCATTCCAAACAGCAGGACAGTTCGAATATTTGACTTAAATACTAAATAAGCTTTCTGCGCATCTTCAGTTATGCGTAAAAGATATGACGAAACCAAATACTCTTTTTATCAGAGTCGGCGTAAAGTTATTCAGACGTGTTGAAGCTACACATATTCAGACTTTATCACAGCAAAAAATATGGTAAATTATCAGATACGCAAAAGAAGACGATTTTATTAAATCATGATTATATATGAAGGAAATTCAGTCTATATCGGGTTTTTTATCTTCATGATTACATGATTACATATGAGGGAAATCCCGTCTACAAAGGGTTTCTCATCCTCATTTAAAGATCATGCCCAAAATTTGTTCTGTCATGTTCTCGCATCGGGGGAGATTTATCCGTCTTCTACAACAGTTCATCGACTTCTACAGTCCATAAAAAAGAAAATAATTAATGGCAGGAGGATACAACTGGGCCTGTATAAATTATTCAAGAGCCCATCCTCCATACGCCATGACTGATTGAGTTGAGGTTTTAGACCCAACTCAGTACTGGAAGACAAGGCTAGTTTGTCTTCTCTCGTCCACGAACAACGGAAGAAAATACAGCTTGCAAGCTGTATGGTCGAATGTGACCTTTTCTCTCTCCTGGACGAATGGCCATATGAAGTTGTTGATTATCCCGAGCAAAGGAAGCTATGATATCCTTCCATGATCCATCGTTGCAGTGGACATTTGCTCGAAGATGCCATCTTTTTTTGGCTCCTTACATGCTGGAAGAATATGATCTTCTTCTTCCTCAAGTCGACCTGACGAACTCCGACAATCATCTCTGTGTGGTGAAAGAAATGTGGAAAGAACAGGTTAACTCCTCAGCCTTTATATAGGCAAAAGAGAACACACCGAATCCCAACAAATCCCCAAAAAACCACCAAAAAATCAACCTCGAGGAACGACTCAGACTTGACCATTTCATGCTTCATTCAAAGTGTTTCAAATTACGAGGAATTTAAAAACTTTGAAGGAGATCTTGTAGAAGCATGAAAAATATGCTGCAGAGTTATACGCAGTATTTCAGTACTATGTGGCATAAAATACGACTTCAGATCCATTGGCGTACAACAGAGCTTTGTCGCTAGTACAACGTAAAATATAAGCTCAAGAACAATCCGCGTAATACAGTATTTCCAGGCTTCTCCAGTGTAAAATGGATATTATACCGCCTTTATGACGTAAAACTCATCCGCTTTTAATGCAGCATAGAAGTGTACGAGGAACGCTTCGTATTCCTCGAATGAACCTGTCAGATCATGCAGTGAACCTGACTCCTGACAAAGAGTACTGCACGACTATCCAGACGATGGCTGTAATGATGGTGCGGCACAGAGACCCAAACCGTCGTTTAGTGATGTTTCCCTGATACAAAGTGCTTTTACGCATACAAGAGAATACGCTGCCTAGTTTTACACAGGCAGATGTGAGCTTTTACGCTCAGCAGAAGACAAAACAAACTGCCACGTCAAAAGCTGCTCTTACTACAGAGCTCGAGGCACGTCTCTACATTTAATGCTCAAAATGGTGGCAAATATTCGTACAATGCTCGAGATAAATCTCTGTATTTAATGCTATGAATGATGGCAGATCTCTACATTAAATGCTCGAGATTTGGTTATATCTCCAAAGACTGGGCAAGCCATAATTTCGGCTAATATGTCTACATCATCGTCCAAGCACATTACGCCATCAGGCTATCTTCAGCTATAGGAGCACGCTATACGCTATCTCCTTAGAATACGCCACCGGGCTATTTTTAGCTATAAGGAGCACGTTGTACGCTATCTCCTTAACATACGCCAACTCAGGCTATATTTGCATTTGTGCATGAGAAGGCTATTTGGTCCAGAATATGCTCAAGGCCTCAGTCAAAGAAGGAGGATCAGTTATCTTTTACGTTAGCTACCTATCCACGCAGCGTCAAGCTTCTACGCCTACAAGGCTTCTACGCCAACCTGACAACTATTTGGCTTCTACGCCATGGTGACAGTTATTGGCTTCTACGCCAACCTTATTTACGCAAGGGGCAGTTACCTACGTGGCTCGCATGCCATGATCTTTGCAGCAGTTATATGTATTATCTCTTAATGGGACACGCATCACACGCTTATTCAGAAGATCATCTATACGTGGGTGGCAGTTATTATAACCGCCGCATAAAAAGTGCCATACTCTCCTCTATCCGACTTCTATGCCGATTGGACAGTTACTGTCACTAAAACCCTATAAATAGAGACCTCTATTGACAGAGGTCCGGGGTCGAAAGGTCAAAAATTCCAAGATCGGAAAGAGTTAAAAGAAATCGAAGAACAGAGAGAGAAGGGCTCAGACAGAGAGTAGCGATCGACGATTTTTGCATCAAGCATCCACTCCCTCTTGCAATCTTTGAAGCATCTCCTTCTTCTACGGCACTTCTTCATTATCGTGTGGTCCAAGGGACAAAGTGATCGACTGCAGATTAGACTCCTATAGCAATATTTATCCAGATTTAAATTTGTACTTAACATCCTCGTATAGGATTAATAGTACTTCTTGTTTATAAACCTAAGAAAGGGTTTTGTATAAACCTAGTTTTATTTCTTCCGTTTATTATCAAACATGAACCATGCTATATCTCATCGGCAAATCCGAGCCGTAATCTAACCATTCCATCTGAACGAACTTCTGAACCCGAGCACATCATGCACTACCTCTTGACGATCTGTCAACCAAATGCTGCTTAACCACCTAGAGTCTTTCTATCTATCCAAGCGACAATTCGAGAACTGCGTTTGTTGAAACCATCTTTCATCAATCCGTCGTTCTGCCCTGAATCCATCAAAAATTTTGAATTGCCATGTTCGACTCTTCGTACTACCACTTGCAATAATTTCCAAAACCAAAGACTTGCTCTAATTCTTATTCGTCTGCCATGTTTCACAGTGCATGTCCAAATTGCTCGAGCAGCACAGTATTTGCCCTGACGTTGCTCCCACGTTTAGCTATCTTCAAAAGTCCATCCGTCACAATCTTTGCTCTCGTTCTATTCCTTAGCCTGTCTAGATTTCTCTATATTTTGATTAGTCCACACATTCTCAATGACTCGTGCATCAGTTCAAACATATATCTCAAATCTATATTGTCTATATTTGTTGCCTCAATCTACCTAAGTACTGCAAGTTAACTCCCAATCTGACTCAACATCAACTAGACTTGTCTCATGTTCGTTTATGTCTTACAAAGAATCCATCTACCATCGTTGCACCATTTTGCCAAATTCTACTTCCTCTAAACCTGAGTCGACTTCTCAAGCAGCAATATCCAAAATTCTTCAAGTCCGTTCAAATCTATCGTATTGCTCCTCCAAGTCAGATCGTGTTTCATTACTCAACCAACAGCTCAAACGTGTTGACCAAATTTGTAGTCCGTGCTCGCTATCCTTCAACTCACCAATCGCTTCGCTTAAGAGTATCCCAACTGTTTGTTCCTTATGCTCAACTCTCTTTTTGTATTCATGAATGCTCTATCGAACTTTTAAATCATGCAAGCAAACTCGGATATTCAGCTTCCCATCTAACTATCTAAACTGTTTCAAATACTTTGTCTGCCTCAATCCTTCAAATTTCTAAAGACACTTTCCATTGCTTGTTCTGATCTCGTCTATCTCTTAAGTCCAACGATACTTTCATTTGCACAAGTCTGTTCTCGCTTGCTCAACTCAACATTCGCTTGATCTATTTTTTATTCTTTTCAACTCAACCGATGTGCACCAACCAACTTGTATTCCTGTTGCCAGTGTCTGTTGAGGCAATTTCTTTTGAGGTCAACCCAAAATATTCTAATGCCTTACTCACTATGTGGTATACCATATACTACTCCGAATCAAGTTACTACTCGCATCATAATTCCTTTGCACTAATCCGATATCCGTTCGTACCATCCTTTATGCGTGATCCTGCCATCCCCAACTCAAGTCTGACACAAAACTCGGCCAATTTTTTAACCATCCAACTCTTTCTATCAATCTTATTATGCAACTTGTGCTATGTTCTATTCTCAATGCTTTAAGCTATTCTTAACACAATCTGATATTTTTGCAACATGAGCAACCCGTACAACGATCTCTTCCAAGTAATCCAACCCAAAATCCAACTGTTCCTTATATTTGTTGTATGAGCAACTCGTGCAATGCTATCATGATATTCCCAAGCCAACTCAAACCTGCTCAGCCAAAGCCCTATGTGGTATACCCAGCCAAAAATTAAACTTTTATCCAACACATTCGCTACACGAGCAACTCGTGCAACGATCCGTTCTCAATCGATGCTTCTACTCCCAACATGCCGCATAAGCAATCTCGTCTACCAACCAACTGATCCACTGATTCAATCAGAAACTCCTCGAACGACAAGCCAAACCAAAGCAACGACACACCTCTCTCAGCTTGCTGCACAAATGCAACAACGCCCAATAACTTATTGTATGAATACAACAACGCCTAACGATGCTAAGTGATCTATAGAAAACCAATAAAAGCAACACAAGGAAGCACAATATGCAGCCACAACCAGCAATATATAGACTTATTGTATGAAACATCCAACGCGGCACTAAGTAGAGTCAAGAGCTAAAAGACACACGGAAGCTATTTAGAGTTTGTGATAAAGCGAAGGACCAAGTCCGAGAAAATAAACCAGGCGCTTTGATACCAATATGTCACGACCCAATCTCTCGTAAGCTCAATAGTCCCCGCTGAACGTGAATCACCACATTGCAGCTCTCCCGCAGGACAATCGTTCTCATCGGGATGTGGTACCGTACGAGCCTGGAGTTGTGCTCGTACAAGGCGATATTATCAAATGTTACCCCAATATTTCGGATTAGGGGTATTTTCGTCTTTTCATAATTAATGTGTAAATGTTTGTATAATATTTGATTATATTTAAATTGCCATAATTTATTTTATTGTTCTGCCTTACCGTTGCTTCGATATTTGGAGTGCTACCCTAGCCTTTGTCTTCCAACAAATTCTACAACCTTGTCCTAGACGTGCATGCCTTCTTTTCTGATCTGGTGTAACTTATTATTTTATTCTCTTGTGCTTCATTTTAGCCGCACAATATTCGTCGCAGATGCATTTATTTATTTCGATATAAATTTAATTTTGTATCCTTGCGCGTTCTAACCAAAATTTGGAGACGCAATTTTGACCTATTTCGTGCAACCCAAATAAGGGTAATATTCTATTCCAAGTCTATTTCATTTATGACACTAGTGTCCCACTTAAATTTCGGCCCTTGTACTTCTGATTAATTTTAGAACACCAATTGCATTTATTTTTTATTTAATTGAACCGTAAATTCAACTTTGTGCATTTTCCAATTTGTTGGACACTTTTATGCAAAAGTGCATTAAGGTGTCCATCCCGTTGGATACGACATATAAATAAACCCATTCCTCCTTCATGTGTATTTTTCCATGATTTATGGGAGTGTATAATTTAACATCAACCTTCTTAAGACTATGTCCCTCCACACCTTGAACCAATTGAACCCTAGCCCTTCATTTTGAACCCATTTGAATCATGGTCCATTCAAATCCTATATGAGAGGCTCAATCCCAAGAGGGGTTGACCAGTCAAACCAATTCTAGGTCACCTACACCCTACCTCATATAAATAATTCCTTTTTTCTTTTCTTTTCTTCCTAAAAAAAAAAACTAAACCTAGAGATAACTTCCTATCCCACTTATTCCCAACTCCTTCATCTCCACCCCTTCCTCCCTTAAGCCCAGCCGACCGGAGACCAGAGCCCGCCGCCTAGCCAGTCTTCGCCGGAGTTCACCATCCCCTAACAGAGGTCTCCCCCAGCCGCCTCGACCAAGAATCCCCCGACCAGAATCCCACTGCTCTTTCCCGCCTCCACGCGACCTCCCCGTCATCGTCGACGTCCCCAGCAGTGCCTGAGCTTCCCCAAGCGATCGGATCCATCGCCTCCAACATCCCGCTGACCCGCCATCAACTGCGTCTGAACCCGACGACAACACCGACTGCACGACTCGCCTCATACCGCTGCACTTAGGAGCCGCCGAGTCCTCCTCCGCTCGACCGGCGCCGCTGCCACCTGATCGACTGGACCAAGATCTCGCAGGAGACGTTGCACCCCACCTAGCCATCCACCGCGAGACCCTGACAACGACCACCACCGTTCACCTCCTCCATCTCATCTCCCTCAACCCCTCACCCACCGGAGTTCGACCAGATCCTCCGCCTGCACACGCCTACACACACCCCTCGATCCGCTGGACTTCTCATCCCCACCGGTGAACCTGACCCCGTATCCACCACCAATCATCCTCCCCGGCCTCCCCCTTGCTCCCTCAGCCGGACCTCCCTTCCTCCAGAATCACCGACCTCCACCCGAGCCTCCTGCCTGAAGCTCTTTCCGGCAGCACCTCCATCATGACTCCGTCGACCTCCTTCATGATCATCATCTCCATAACAACATCGTCACCATTACCATCACCATGATCATCATCACCATTCGCCCACGTCGTCGTAGTCGTAACCTACGTCATAGTCGTCGCCATCATCGTCTTCGCCGCGCTCATGCACGTGCACGCCGAAGCCAAGGTGAGAAGCATTCTTTTGTGTTTGTTGTATACACATTCGTAAGCGTATGCATATATTGTCCATTAGTATGTGCGTATTGGCATACGTATTAGAGTATGTTTAAATGTATATTAGTATATATATATAGTATAATTCTTAAGGTAGTATGTATATACAAATGTATACGTATAATATATGTTTAATATATATATATACATAATGTATGTATTTAATTAGTGTATATACTTATATTTATTATATATGTAATAAATTGATTTACATATATATATACCAATGAATATTAATCTATATGCTAAGATTAATAAATTTATATGTATATGTATACGTATACATATATAAATATATATAATATAAACTGTATTAAGTATACCTAAATGCATATATTTATTAAAATTGCAATTAGTTAGTATTAATGTTTATGATAAATGATAATAGGTATTATATGCCCATGTACTAGATGACCCTAATGTAATTACGGATACCCGGTAACTACCTTCACTTGTGACCATGTAGCATGCTAGAAGACTGCCATATGTACATCGACGTACTGGCAAGACCCGTATAACCGATTGTCTGATTGCACAGCGATTACAGACATGACACCCGTACAACTTGACACACACTTGAACCTAGTTGACCAGTGTCATACCTAGCGTAGCCCTGAGTCCAATGTACTTATAATTGTGTGTTAGAGTAATGTATGATCAAGATTGTATTATTTAATGATGTCTATAGGATTATTGGATTGTTCAGACAAGACTTCGAGAATCAGGTTATTGGTATTGCCAACAGCAGGACCACAGGCGAGTACATTCTCTGATAGTTTCCAATATGTTGATTATCTCTATGACTCTTGTTGTATAGCGTACATGACTCTGACACTGTTGTTTACACGAGTTGGCATCATTGAGACCTGTCACGAGGAGTCATGATTAGAATCCATCGTGCAAGCTGGAGGAAAAATAGGGAAATATTAGTAGCTTATGTGATCATACCCAACTTTACATGCATCATAGCTCACCCACACCTCACGTCGGTGCAGCCTTACCATTACATGCCTCATAGCTGTTACATGTGGTTAGCCTGACCTTGTAGGGATGATCGCTAATCAATGTAATAAGTTTTATTAGTCCTAAGTCGATCACATGATATGCTGATGTTTCACACACTTAATTAGATGATCCTTGACATGTATCTCTAGTATATTGATCTAGCATCTCCACATGTTCTAGTTATTGTTCTTGTACACACTTACATACCAGTTCATTGTTCTTGCGTGTACTTGGGTTTCTATTTCATTGCTAGATGTACATTGAGGATGATATGCTCCAGAACTTTATTTATTCCAGTATTTCTATTTCCAGTATATCCATGCTTGTCAGTATTTCTTATTGTCAGTTTTCATATCTGTCTTGTATTTCTTTACAATGTGCTATAGATTTTGTCAATATATGTGGAACTGCTGTGAGAGGTGTATTTCGTTCCAATCCTGACTGGATATATTTTTCTAGATTGTGACATAGAGGACTCGTTTCCGACTTACTTGGAGACTGGATGTTTTGGATTGTAGGTTAGATTATTTATTGTTGTTTAGACTTGTCTTGTATTTTATTGCTTAATTCGATATCTCATCATGCTTTAGCTTATGTGATTGAGTATATTTCGTATTATATGGTGATATCTGTGTCTCCTTATGGAGTTGGATATTCATGTGAGATTGATTAGATAGTTACATGACCTAGACAGCGTTCTACCGCCGATATTGCGGCGTAAGCTGGACGTACCCACGCTCTCGTGCCCCAAAATCCAGGTGCGGATCATGACACATTTAGTGGTGGCCCATGCAGGTCAGACTTCGTAAGTTGTGCGATATCGTGGTAGTGCGACGTCTTAGTTGTACTACTTCATGCCTGCTATAGAATATAGGACATAGGATTTTAGGATGAGAGAGGATACTCAATCACAAAAATTCTTAAGAGATTCCTGGGATGACCCCTTGAGAATCTTATTATAATTTCCAATTTAAATCTTTTTCCTTGTCCCATCCGCTCTCGCTTGTTGTTATTGAACTTGATTCTTGTTGATCAATTATTAAATTAAAATATTGGTATCATTGTTGAGTTTGATTCTTGTTGACCAGATATTAAATTTAATTCTTGGTATCGTTGTTGAGTTGATTTCATATCGAGATAAATTTTACGGGCTAAAATTTACGGTATCACCTGATGGCATATATTGATGAGGACAGTGAGAAAGGTAAAACGTCTACTTTGGTTATGGAACCTAGAGTTTATCGCAGCCATACTAGCTATCGTGACGAGAACGTAGGAACCTAACTTGGATGTACATACTTAAATTATGAAATTTAGAGTCTCTCGCAGCCATACCGGTTAGCGTGGCGAGGATTCTAGATGACATGATTATAGAGTTGCATACCTTAATTACGAAAAATGTCGTTTATCGCATCTATGCTTACTAGCGTGGCGAGGATTCTGAGTGTCATGATTACGAACAAACGTGTATGATTATCATGTTGTATCTTAAATTGGTTTTTAAAGTATCATCTCAATACTTATCTATTTCTGTTATTCCAGGACTTTGTTCCTTTGCTTCTTTTTCTTGACTAGCAGTAAAGATACCTTCCGTCCTTAATCTAGTTCCTTTTTGAGCTTCTTTTCCTTGAGGATTCCTTATTAGTATGATAATTAGTGACTTACAATTATGTCTGTAGCTTGTATTAGTGTTGACTGAGTGTGACTTGTGGGTCTGTAAGTGTTCCTTAGTTAGACATGTGACCAGTAAGCATTAATCTAGAGTTAACCCATAACATAGTACCTCGTGGCAATAGTCCTATAATATGTGTTATTATGGTTAGTATTGGTACTATAAGTAGAAGGAGAGTGTAGAGTATCAGTGATAGTTCCAAGAGTTAGTATCGGAGTCATCATGCCAGTTCTGGATAGTCATGAATTTATGTAGTTGGTGGTTATATGTAAAATATTAAGTATCAAGGAATTGTGTTGAAGATTAATGGAGCATAATATTCAATTTGATGATTGATTACTTGGGTGTGTCAAGAGTAAAAGAAGTGCATATGCATAAAGAAAATTAATGAGTGTGCCATAGTAGGAGAATACCCATAAGTGTATAAGAAAGTGTGAGAGAGTAAGAATGCATGATGCTAAGTAATAAGACTTGTATTACAGATAAAAGAAGGACTTTAATATGTGATTTAATCTGAGTGTACCGATATATGACTAATGATGAATGTACCACCTGATATTGAGACAAGTGATGTATTGGAAGCAATAGGTGAAAGAGTGCCTAGAAGGTATGTGCAGGATGCACAGTGGGTGATAAGTATCAGAAAACGAAAGTTCATGAAAGTGGAAGCATTAGTATTAGAAAATTCTAATGGTGTGTCATGGGTTGAGAAATATCAAGATGGATTATGTAAGGTATGAAGTGTATCGCAGACTAGTGTAACAGTCTGTAAAAGATTTAAGAGAAGATACATATACATAAATCTAGATATGTAACCATATGCCTGTCTTTGAGAGTGAAGTAAAACATATGAATTATAGAAAGTGCAAGTGATCATAAGTTCTAGTCAATATGATAAGGTGATCTAATGATGGAACTAGTATTACCATACCAATAGTGCTAGTAATTCTATATCAAGGATTTATTGAGAATGGTGCTAATAACATTAAGTACTTTGTGCGATGATAATTAGATTGGTGTGTCAATTAATATAGATAGAAAATCATTGGAGGAAATATGTGTGATGATAACTTTGATTATTGGAAGTAATAGTGCAAGTAATCCGGGCAGTACAAATTTCAGTACACAGTTGAGAGTTGTAGATAATTGGTGTATTGTGTGCACCTCGAGTATTAGAGACTGTGAGTATTTATATGTATACTTGTGGATTTAATTTATAATTTGAAGAGTGGAAATGAATTTTAATTTTTACGAATTATTGAGGAGTTGAGATTCATGTCATTAAATTTTGAGAATTCGAATTCAATTCGATAAACATAGTCAAGCTATAAAGATTTTTGGAAGTGATTAAAAATTTTAATGTTTGGAAATTAACTTTTGAGGAAAGAATATACATTTTCATTTTAAATTGTTCAAAAAGTTAAATTTTGATGATCTTATTTTGAGGATAAAAATTTTATGGTGGGTAAGAAATGTATAACATTATATGAGTAGATGATGTACATGTGTAAGGATCTATTGGCTTGAGCATATCTGAGATGGCACTGCAAACTGACTTGGGTGTCCATCTAGAGTTGTATTAGAGAGAGCAATACTTAGTATAGTGTGTTGCACTTGAGTGAAAAGAACAACTAGTATAAACAATTGTCGTAGGTAAGAGATACTAGCAGTGTGTGTGCTTATAGTTGAAACAGTGGTACCTAAAGGGATACAGGTATCAAACTGGGGGTGCATCATTGACCTATGGTTATGTTAGAGATTCTTGGTATCAGATCTAGGTATCAATAGACAGGTGTATGCAATAAGGATGTATTCATGGATGTTGTGGACTAATGATTAGTTGATATAGGTACCAGTGTGCAAGGATAGGAATTAGTTAGTGAATGTGCCAGAGTTAAGTCTATGTTAGAGATAGAAGATACTGCAGGTAATGTGTTAGCAGGTTCCTTCTTTTCTTTCCTCATATTCCTTTTTCCGTCTTTTGATTGATTGATTGATCGATTTCTTAGTACCGTAGCTTGTATCAATAATTTTTTTGCTAGAATATAGTTAGTAGTAAACCCCGACAGAGACCATAATACCATAACAAAAGAGACTATGACCATGCATGTTTCATCTAGATTGCATATTTTATCTAGATTGCGTGTTGTATGACTATAGGTAGGATTTTCTTATACTTTAATTATTGAGGGTTTGACCGTAGTGAAAGAGTTAGTGAAGAGGTTATAACTTGACAGAGAGAGACAAGTTGCCTTAAAATTCGAGGATAAATATTAAATTAAATGAAGAGTTGAGAACTTAATATGGCAAAATTGATGATTCGTTAAAATATTAATTTTTATGAAGATTAAGATATGATTAAATTTATCATTAAAATTTGAGAAAATTAAGGAGATTATCATTATATTCATTGGACTGCAAGTTATGAACTTATATTGAATATGGTATTTGAAGATTTCATAACTATTATATTATTGGATTTTGTGTGGAAAAAGAAATCGAGGATTAAGATCACTAATGGGTTAGTGTTCGATTTTATATTTTGGAATAAGGATTTAAATTTTATAAACATGCATCAATTGGATTTATAACTAGAAGTGTGAGATGATTAATGGATTAGTGTTGAATTCAAATTTTGGGATAAGATTTTTTAAATTTTATAAATATGCATTGACTGGATTTCAATTAAAGGATTGGATAGTAAATTTTGTATTTAGTGAGTTACTCAAACTTGAGGAGTTAGAGATGATTAATGGGTTAGTGTTTGAATACAAACTTTTTGGATGAGATTTTAAATTTTATAAATGTGTTTTGAGTGGATTTAAAATTGGAGGATTGAATACTAAGTTTTGTATTTAGTGATTAGCAAAAAATAAAAAAATTATTTTGAGTAGATTTTCAAAAGCATGGGATTTGATTTTTAGGTTTGAAGATTTGCGGGAATATGATACTTATAGAATTTTGAAAGAAATTTTGTGAAATAGCAATATGAATTTACTTCATGATTATATGATTTGATGAATTTAAAACCTTGATGGAAAATAAATAATATAATGAGTAAAATACGACTGTTGAGGATCTTAAATTTTGAGGACGAAATTCTTTTAAGGAGGGTAGACTTGTCACCCCCATATTTCGGATTGGGGGTATTTTCGTCTTTTCATAATTAATGTGTAAATGATTGTATAATATTTGATTATATTTAAATTGTCGTAATTTATTTCATTGTTGCGCCTTACCGTTGCTTCGATATTTGGAGCGCTACCCTAGCCTTTGCCTTCCAACAAATTCCACAACCTTGTCCGAGACGTGCATGCCTTCTTTTCTGATCTTGTGTAACTTATAATTTTGTTCTCTTGTGCTTCATTTTAGCCGCATAATATTCATCGCGGACGCGTTTATTTATTTCGATGTAAATTCAATTTTGTATCCTTGCGCGTTCCAACAAAAATTTGGAGATACAATTTTGACCTATTTCGTGCAACACAAATTAGGGCAATATTCTATTCCAAGTCTATTTCATTTATGACACTAGTGTCCCACTTAAATTTCGGCCCTTGTACTTCTAATTAATTTTAGAACACCATTTGCATTTATTTTTTTATTTAATTGAACCGTAAATTCAACTTTGTGCATTTTCCAATTTGTTGGGTACTTTTATGCAAAAGTACATTAAGGTGTCCATCCCGTTGAATACGACACGTGAATAAACCCATTCCTCCTTCATGTGTATTTTTTCATGATTTATGGGAGTGTATAATTTAACATCAACCTCCTAAAGACCATGTCCCTCCACACCTTGAACCAATTGAACCCTAGCCCTTCATTTTGAACCCATTTGAATCATGGCCATTGAAATCCTACATGAGAGGCCTAATCCCAAGAGGGGTTGACCAGTCAAACCAATTCTAGGTCACCTACACCCTACCTCATATAAATAATTCAATTTTTCCTTTTCTTTTCTTACTAAAAAAAACTAAACCTAGAGATAACTTCCCTGCCGACTTGTTCCCTGCTCCTTTATCTCCACCCCTTCCTCCCTTCAGCCCAGCCGACCGGAGACAAGAGCCCGCCGCCTCCCCAGTCTACGCCGGAGTTCACCATCCCATAACAGAGGTCTCCCACAGCCGTCTCGACCAAGAATCCCTCGATCGGAATCCCACTGTTCTTCCCCGCCTCCACGCGACCTCCCCGTCATCGTCGACGTCCCCAACAGTGCCCGAGCTTCCCCAAGTGACCGAATCTACCGCCTCCAGCATCCCGCTGACCCGCCATTGACTGCATCTGAACCCGACGATAACACCGCCTATACGACTTGCCTCACCCCGCTGCACTCAAGAGCCGCCGAGTCCTCCTCCGCTCTACCGGCTCCGTTGTCCACCTGATCGACTGCCCCAAGATTTAACCGGAGACGCTGCACCCCGCCTCGCCATCCCCCGCGAGACCCCGATAGCGACTACCACCATTCACCTCCTCCATCTCATCTCCTTCAACCCCTCACCCACCGAAGTTCGACCAGATCCACCGCCTGCACACGCCTGCACACACCCCTCGATCCGCTGGACTTCTCATCCCCTCCGGTGAACCTGATCCCGTGTCCACCACCAGTCATCCTCCCCGGCCACCCCCTTGCTCCCTCAGCCGGACCTCCCTTCCTCCAAATTCTCCCACCACCACCCGAGCCTCCTGCCTGAAGCTCTCTCCGGCAGCACCTCCATCATGACTCCGTCGACCTCCTTCATGATCATCATCTCCATAATCAATATCGTCACCATTACCATCACCATGATCATCATCACCATTTGCCCTCGTCGTCGTAGTCGTAACCTACGTCATCGTCGTTGCCATCATCGTCTTCGCTGAGCTTGTGCACGTGTACGCCGAAGACAAGGTGAGAAGCATTCTCTTGTGTTTGTTGTATACACATATGTACGCGTATGCGTATATTGTCAATTAGTATGTGCGTATTGGCATACGTATTAGAGTATGTTTAAATGTATATTAGTATATATATATAGTATAATTCTCAAGGCAGTATGTATATACAAATATATACGTATAGTATATGTTTAATATATATATATATATATACATAATGTATGTATTTAATTAGTGTATATACTTATATTTATTAAATATGTAATAAATTGGTTTACATATATATATACCAATGAATATTAATGTATATGCTATGATTAGTAAATATGTATGTATATGTATACGAATATAAATATATATAATATAAACTCTATTAAGTATATTTAAATGCATATATTTATTAAAATTGTAATTAGTTAGTATTAATGTCTATGATAAATGATAATAGGTATTATATGCCCATGTACTAGATGACCCTAATGTAATTATGGATACCCCGAAACTACCTTGACCTGTGACCATGTAGCATGTTAGAAGATTGCCATATGTACATCGACGTACTGGCAAGACCTGTATCACCGACTGTCTGATTGCACAGCAATTACAGACACGACACCCGTGCAACTTGACGCACACTTGACCTTAGTTGACCAGTGTCATACCTAGCGTAGTCCTGAGTCTAATGTATTTATAATTTTGTGTTAGAGTAATGTCTGATGCAAGATTGTATTGTTTAATGATGTTTATAGGATTGTTGGATTGTTCAGCCAAGACTTCGGGAATCAGGTTATTGGTATTGCCAACAGCAGAACCACAGGCGAGTACATTTTCTGACAGTTTTCAATATGTTGATTATCTCTATGACTCTTGTTGTATAGCGTACATGACTCTGACACTGTTGTTTACACGAGTTGGCATCATTGAGACCTGTCACGAGGAGTCGTGATTGGAATCTATCGTGCTAGCTGGGGAAAAAAAGGAGAAATATTAGTAGCTTATGTGATCATACCCAACTTTACTTGCATCATAGCTCACCCATACCTCACGTCGGTGCAGCCTTACTATTACATGCCTTATTGCTATTACATGTGGTTAGCCTGACCTTGCAGGGATGATCGCTAATAAATGTAATGAGTCTTATTAGTCCCAAGTCGATCACATGATATGCTGATATTTCACACACTTAGTTAGATGATTCTTGACATGTATCTCTAGTATATTGATCTAGCATCTCCACATGTTCTAATTATTGTTCTTGTACACACTTACATACCAGTTCATTGTTCTTATGTATACTTGGGTTTCTATTTCATTGCTAGATGTACATTAACGATGATATGCTAGTACTTTATTTATTCTAGTATTTTTATTTCCAGTATATCCATGCTCGTTAGTATTTTTTATTGCCAGTTTTTATATTTGTCTTGTATTTCTTTACAATGTGCTATAGATTTTGTCAATATATGTGGAACTGCTGTCAGAGGTGTATTTTGTTCCAATCCTGACTGGATATATTTTTCCAGAATATGACATAGAGGACTCGTTTTCGACTTACTTGGAGACTGGATGTTTTGGATTGCAGGTTAGATTATTTATTGTTGTTTTGACTTGTCTTGTATTTCATTGCTTACTTTGATATCTCATCGTGCTTTAGCTTATCTGATTGAGTATATTTTATATTATATGGTGATATCTGTATCTCCTTATGGAGTTGAATATTCATGTGAGATATATTAGATAGTTACATGACCTAGACAACGTTCTTCCGCCGATGTTGCGGCGTAGGCTGGACATACCCACGCTCTCGTGCCCCAAAATCCAGGTGCAGGTCATGACATTAAACATCAAAGTTATTATCGAAACAACCAAGTTACAGCGAAAGTCAAGTATTGTGTACCAAGCACACATCAGAGTATACGCAACGGAGCTCTCGATAGGGTCCAAATAAAATGCCACAAAGGCGATTACCTCAAAGGTGATATAGTACTCTTGCTCTTTCTCTAGCCCACAAAGGTACTTATAATTCATACATCATATCCCGTATATCCAAGCAGAGCCACTACACATGTGTACCTGAAATAATGCCCACAAACCTGGGTCAGTACACAGCCGTACTGGTGAACGGGGTAACCCACTCGTCTAAGCCGACACTAAGTAAAATAGTGAATACAAATATTTATATGGTTATCTTTCTAGTTGAATCCTAGATTCATTTTATGGTATAGGGTATGACATGTTAAGGAAAGCAGTAAATCAAGTTAAGCATGCAAGCATTCAACTCAAGCCAATCGACAAGCAATATATAACCAACTCGAAGGAAACTAACATGCAACCCGTCCTACTCAAACCCAAGCAACATGTGAACCTATCGAACCATTTTCAAGTCTCAATATTCATCCTCAATTGAAACAACAATCTAATCTTGATATACACACTCTTGCCGAGGCAAGGTGACCATCGCCTACGTGAAGCACAAACCAACCAAAGTAAAGCAAACCAACTCTTATCTATATGAAGTCACTGGCCAAGCCATAAAGGACTTTGATCGGACTAATCAATAGGCAGTTCTACCCAATCCAGGCCTGGTAGCTAATCCGCCTGGTGGTATCAAACTATCAACAATGCACCCAAGACGCGTTAACATTGTCTCCTCCATGGTCGAACGGTCCCGGTGCCACGGACCCTATCCCGTTCGGGGAGACGAAACCCTGTGCAATATAGGTTGTTCGTGACATGCAGACACCAAGTAGTTATGACGAGAGGATTGAATATTCTCGCCCCACCAAGTGATCTTAGACTCGTTCAACCAAATATCCAACCAATATCCATAACCATTCTCTAACATATAGCCCAAGGCACCAAATCTCAAGTTATCCCCATAGGCACTATGCCTCTTCTCAACACAGTATTTCCAATTGGTACAATACCCCACGCTAAGAACAATCCCATGGCACAATGCCCCAACAGTGGCACAATGCCCTCGCTGATGTAGTTGTTCAGTTTTGAACCACAACTGCTCACTTTGCAAGACAAAGCACCCAAGTAATACTCGTGCACGGATGCACGCTCGCTCGCACGAATTTTTGATATTTCCAATGCCTCAATATTCCAACCAAGATATATAATTTTAACTGTCCAAGCATAATTCTAAATATTTTTCAAACCAACTGCCTCAAATGTAATCCAACTCTAGCTCCAACTACCCAACGCGAAAACCAATTTAAGCTACAAAGCAATCCAAGCAAACGACGTACACTCTATGCACGCCACAGTGTAGTAATTTCCAAGTTCCAGTCCAAGTGTTCTAGCCTTTACGTATTTTTTATATTATTAGACATAAAGGAGTAGAGAAGAAGGGACAGAGCCCACTCACCGAATTATTACTGTTAAGCATCATGTCCTGTCAATACGGCCGATCCCTTGAACCCATGGTCCGATGGAAAGCATAATCCACTCAATTGGTATGACCGTGCGAGCAGGCTGTACTCTCCAAATTATCTGACTGATCGGACAAAGGAAGACGGCATTATTATTCTAATCCAGCTATCTCAGTACTGCTGTGAACGAACACCTGACTCCCATCGAACTCCGTTAGAAATCTGCATAGAAACCAACTCAATCAATACTTGTTCCCAAATCTAATAAATCAAATATAACCAGCTATTATTTCATTCAATCCGACTCAGCGTAACATACCGTACAGTGGCGGGGCATTACACAAATAGCGTTCTACGTCGTTGTTAAAAAGTACGTTGGGCGTTGTTCATGTACTAGTGTCCTTATTTTGGGTATAGGTCATAAAAGGAGGATAGGAGACCCTATTCGTGGATAAAGGAAGGGTGTCATTCTATTAATGAGATGGGGTTGAACGTCCCAACTACTAATCATGGGTTTCTATGGGCCATCATATAGTTAGGGTGCATGTTAGGTTAGCCTTCTTTCATATCTAACTGTTTGATGCAGGGACGAACATGAAATATAAACTCATATGTATATTCAAATTATTGCTAACTTGTATATCTGTTGCAGGGATAACCATTCGGCCATGGATAATAATCACTGAATAAGTGATCATTCGTATTTCTTATGTTCGTTATCATAATTGCTAATAAGAGGTATAGGTTTTACTTGAATATTCTGCTGTCCATCGAACTAAATTGGATAAGTCCACTAGAAGAACTTTGTCTTGAAATCAAAAGAAAAGTCCACTAGAGTCTGCTTTTGTTCTAAGAGTTAATGAATATGCATGGCTCACGATACATATTATGCACTGCACGATATAACATTGCCCCTACTGTATTCTTAGATGTATTGAATATTAAAATTGTTTTCAAAGATATGTTTTTGAAAGAAATAATCTGACTCTAATCTTGTGCTGAATAAAATGGACCTAGGTAAAAAGTAGCAAGATCGCTAGTAAAGTAATATTTTGCCATATGCTTACTTAGTGTTGGTTTTAGAGAGCGTTGCTTCTGTTCGTTGCTTTTATACTCACCAGTTCTTTTTCAAAATACTGATCTCCTACCAGTTTCCTTGTTCGTAGGTACTAGATCATTCGTAGGAGAGATAGCATATCGTCATCCTCAGGTATTAGAGATCTGGAGTCGATGCCTTGAGTCCTATCGAGATATTTTGAGCTGCTTTTGTATAAAGTGATATAATGTATGGAATGGTGTCATTGTAATTGAGAAAGAGGGCTTGAGCAGATTATAATCTCGGCTAAGTGTCGCTTGTAACATATCTTAAATATAAATAAAGAGCTTATTTTCTTATGCTATTATGTTCTTTACTTTTCTGTTATGTTGTGTCGCTGCTTCTTACTCTGAATAGCTTACTTGCCCTTATTCAAGCCTTGGCCTTGTGCAAGCACAACTTAGGCTTGCACGGTATCACGCCCATGCGAGGACGATCGATTCAACAAGGCGCCATGCGAGGACGATCGCCCCTTGCGAGAATCTGGGCGTGACATAATGGTATCATAGCAACTCTACCCTGGGCTTCGCTTCAACTCAAGATGTTTCCTTGCCACTTTATATCGTTCCCGCAATGAGCGTTCCATACAATAAATCAGTAAATATTCTCAAAGATGCCAGTAAAAGTTTTTTGGATTTTTTTATTGCTTGAGAATTATGATTTCTGATTTCTAATGGCTGGAGTTTTATTTAAGTTTGATTGCTAAAGTTTTTGATTGAGGATGGTGAGGGATGGGAACTATCGTTGCTCTGGTTATCGAAAGTTTCTTCTTGAGTTTATAAGGCAAAACTTTTTTTTGGTAGGTAAGTATGTAGTGTCCCGCTCCGCGTTGGCACTATGTATAAGTGATATCGCTTTTCTGGTTCGAGCAGAAGCCTTCTTGAAGAGTTTTCCGATTGAAACACAGACAGATTGATCTTGGTGAGTGGGCAACACTTCATTCTCTGATTCTTGCACGCCTTAGTAATGAATCTGAGTTTTCTAATATTTGTGCTAATTAGATAAAGTTGCATGGGAATGATAGAACGAGAATATGCATGATTAACTAGAGAATTGGTGTGCTTGTCTAAAAGAGATATAACCATTGCCATGTTAATTCATAATAGAAATATTGCATGCTAAGTTATACGGTCACCGCTATCGAATGAACCCTTGCCATTGAAAGTAAAAGAATAAAATGTTACATGCTAGGTCACACTAACACTGCTATTGAACGAACTATTGTCATACTAATAAGAAAGAGTAAAATATTGCTTGAACTTCAAAAACCATTGTTAGCTATGATATAATAGAACTGCATGCTTTAGTTAAAGAGATAGAAGAACGGTACCATGTTTGTTTTAATAGAGATTGCTTATATCTTTTTTTTATCATTTTAAAAGATAGAACTGTTTGAATGCTTGAACTAAAATAAGAGATAATACAGGCCAGAACTCCATGGTTATAACTCTGCTACTTCGATTGTTACGTTCCTCGTACATCGAAGGTTAAGTGCCCCGTATATCGAATACTAGGCTAAGTAAGAAGAAGAGAATTACTGGTTACGTGTCCCGTACATCAATATAGATTGATATATAGAAGAGTTTGCTTGATTATTTCTTGCTTGCATTATATGTTATCTGAAGAAAGTATATTCATGTATCAGTTTGGATAAACTTTTGCACAAAGACTTACCCTCTCGATCTGTTCGTGGGGCACTGGGAATCGTTTGGCCTTGGAGAGGACATGATACCTTGTTTGTGGATAAAAGAAGGGTGTCAGTCTATTAGTGAGATGGGCTTGAACATCCTTACTACTGATCATGGGTTTCCATGGGACATTATATAGTTAGGGCGCATGCTAGGTTAAATTCTTGCATACCAAACTGTTTGATGTAAGGACGAACATGAAATAGAAACTCATGTATATATACAAATTATTGCTAACTTGTACGTCTGTTGTTGGGATAACTGTTCGGCCGTGGGTAAGTATCTCTGAATAAGTGATCATTCATATTCCTTATGTTCCTTATCATAATTTCTAATGAGATGTATAGGTTTTACTTGAATATGTTGCTGTCCATCGAACTGAATTGAATAAGTCCACTAGAAGCACTTTGTCTTGAACTGAGAAAAATAGTCTTCTAGAGTATGCTATTGTTCTAAGAGTTAATGAATATGGCTCACTATACATGTTGCGTACTACACGATAGAACATTGCCCCTACTGTATGTTTGGATGTATTGAATATGCAAACTGTTTTCTAAGATATATTTTAAAAAATAATCTGATTCTAATCTTGTGCTGCATGAAATGAACCTAGGTAAAAAGTAGCAAGATCAATAGCAATGTAATATTTTGCCACATTCTTACTTAGTATTGGTTTTAAAGATTGTTGCTTCTGTTCGTTGCTTTTATACTCACTAGAAATTTTTCCAAAGTGTTGTCCCCACCAGTTTGCTTGTTTGCAGGTACTGGATCATCCGTAGAAGCGATAATATATCATCATCCTCAGTAGCCAAAGATCTGGATTGGATGAATTGAGCCGTATTGAGATATTTTGAGCTGCTTTTGTAAAAAAGGATATAATGTATGGAACAATGTCATTATAATCGAGAAAGAGAGCTTGAGCGAATTATATTATCGGCCAAGAACCACTTGTAACACATCTTGAATATAAATAAAGTGCTTGTTTTATTATGCCATTGTGTTCTTTACTTTTCTGCTATATTGTGCTGCTGCTTCTTACTCCGAAAGGCTTACTTGCCCTTATTCAAGCCTTGGCCTTTTACAAGCGCAACTTAGGCTTACACGACATCACCCCCATGCGAGGATGATATGTTCTGCAAGATGCCATGCGAGGACGATCAGCCCTTTGCGAGAATCGGGATATGACATAAAAGCATAGTAAGGTTGTAAAATATATGTAAAAGAGAAAAAATTATCTATCGTATGTAAATCAATCGGCAAGGGTGAATACTATTTTATTTAATTTTAAAACTATTAAGAAATAACACGGAAAATATTTATGGTCCGACTCTGCCTCCGCCTCTGGCTGTTCGATCACTCATCCCCCCTCCTCGGTCAGGTAAACCCTAACCCTAATTCTCATGTATATAAGTTTTATGTGTGTGTGTATATATATGTGTGTGTGTGTGTGTGTGTGTATATGTTTGTGTGTGTGTGTGTGCGTGTGTTTTTTAGCTTTGTGGTATTGGTGTTGTGACATGGAGGTGACGTGAAGGGGATATGGGTTATATGAGAAGTGCTGCAGGTAGTGTGGGAGAGTGGCAATTTGGTTATGACACGACACAGGACATGACACATATCATTTGTAAGGATGGGGTATCAAGTGAGGTGTTGTGCAATGCACACTTTTGCACAGTGCAGTAAGGGTGTATGTGTGGATATCTTGGTACTATGAACACTAACACTATACTAATCCTAACTCGAACACACACACATACGCGAACACTAACACTAACCCAAACACGGATACGCGGACACACTAACACACATACACCAACCGTAACACGAACACGAACACGCACACATGTTTGTATCATGTCATCTCGTGATACGTATGGTAAAATTATAGGACCCATGGATATGAAAGGTTAGGACACGATATCGAGGATAATGTTGTAAGAATTTTATCGGATACGGACACACGTATACATATCAAGTATGGATATCCAGGATTCTATCAGTGAGTGTCAACAATGTATCCTGGATAAAATAAAATTGACACTAATATTCATGACTTCATTTTTTAATTAGAAAGTTATGGCCTAAACAAATTTCAAGTGTAGATATCCAGGATACAGAGTTGACACTCACTGATTACACTTCAAAATAAGTATCCAGGATACAGAGTTGAACGAAGAAGTATCAGTGCTAGTACTAGGTGTATCAATGTATGTACTGTATTCTTGATTATTCTTATGTGTATGTAGACGAGTAGGTGAATAACATAATTGGGTATTCCTGAGTATCAATGCTAGGACTAGGAGTATCAGTGCATGTACTATATTTAAACGAAGAAGATAAATTTTCAGAAGATGATTGAAAATATCAATATAAAATTCATTAAGACTTGTGACATATACTATAATTTAACAATTTTCTTGAATGACATAAAAATGTCACTAATTTAGCAATGTTGCATCGCTAAACGTCACTAATTTAAAAAATATTAGCGACACAAATATGTTGCTAGAAAATGTCGCTATAGCGATATTTTGCGATATTTTTTCTATCAGCGACTAGCTTAAACGCGACTTCATTGAAACGTCGCTAATTACGTCGCTAAAGTTTTTGGCGACATTTTTATGCCATTTAGTGACATTTTCAAATGTCGCTAATTTGACTTATTCTGGTAGTGAGATACATCAGAAGTGATAAACGGTAGTTCAAACATGACCGCAACTGCAACATTCTCCCACAAACAATATGGAAGGCCTTTTGTACAAAAATATAGAAATCATCATTACTGTCACTGTTGGTCCTTCCTATCCTCACATTAAATGGATTAGGAGAGTAAGAAGATGTTGTTGCATAGTCAATTCCAAGTTCTATGCTGAATGATGAGAAACAAAAGAATGATGCACGTTCCATAGTTAAATTCATTTTCTAATAAGCTTGGACGATGCGAATACAAAGAATGACACTCGTTCCATAGTTAATTCCATGTTCTAAGATGAACAATAAGAATCCAAAGAATGATGTACATTCCATAGTCAATTCCATGTTCTAATAAGCTTGAGAGATGCGAATCTAAAGAACGATACTCTCCGTCTTTATTACTTCTTGGTCTATTGAGTTATAGACCGGTATGTCGCTCATCTCCAAACTTGAAGTCCCTGAGGTTCTCGAACTTCTTATCCTTCGATTATGAGAAGATACGCGAACGCATTTCTGGCGTAATAGTCAAATAAAGAAGTGATCAACCTTATCCCCGCCCTTTTGTGGAGAATAGAAGTCACAAGTATCTGAGTGCACCAGCTCCGGAGGATCTGTACTTGTACCCATCCATCTAAACGGCTTCCTGACTACTTTTGTCAGAGCATAGTCATCACGTCTCTCCACCTCCATACCGCCACATCTTGGAGATATCCCTGGAGTAGACATATTTGTTGAAAAAGATGTCTTAGTCAGAAGCATCATAACTCAATAGGGGCAATCTCTTCCTCATGCTGGAAGTCCAGAATCATAATCATGATCCCTAGATCTTTTGCTTGACACTTGTTCGCCATAGAGACCTTCCCTAAGATAGTGCTCTTCCTTGGTGAACTACTCTTTCCCAGAGTATGCGTGGCCCAATGCACAAGTGTCTACCCACTAGTTAACTACCACGCTTGATGACTCAACCTGCGCAATAATAGCAACCAAGTTAAGTAATCAAAGGAACCAATTTTAGATATACCTTGGTATGTTGGTTTGAATTGGTTCTGCTTTCAAGATCCAATTTTACCCATGTGCCATGTCTTGTTAAGTGCAGTGACCTTCATGCACATAGTCCATCATGCGCCAATTTTTCCATGTGTAGAGATGACCCTGTGCATAAGTCTTTATGTGCCTCTTGCATACCCATAAGATACTATGCAGCCAACTCTGCCATGCACTAAGAATCTGTGATGCGACAAGAGTCTGCCATGCGACAAGTGACTATCATGCGGCCAAGAGACTACCATGCGGCAATAACTATCTTTCTCTAAGTCTTGTCATGCGCATACTCTACAATCCTTGGTCATCTTGTAATATTTCGTCCAAATAGAATACGCGTCCTTCAAATGCTAACTCCTCCATCCTGGGCAATTGTAGGTTCCGACAACTCATTTTCAACATTTGACAAAGGACTACTTCCCTCATCCAAATTTTCGCAGTGTATCATGTCAATCTTCTCAAGTTTGTGAAAACTTATTACCGAGAAGATTTGATCGAATGTTCTTTCATCTTGTTTCAGATCTTGCTTTGAGATTGTTAGTAGCGAGGCTGATCAAAGATGGTAGAACTCGGGACATAGTGGAACTACTAGCGTGACCAGAAGGTCCTCTCTCTACTGGAACCCAAGTGGTCGTCAAGATCAAATATTCACACAAGAGTTCCTCATATGATATTTCTCTATTCCAATAAAGTACGAACCAAAGCAGGTTACAAACAAACTCAAAAGAAAATAAATATTACAAAAATCAAAAAGAAAAAATGTTCTTCTCTTTACATTCGCAGACGCTACAACGAGAATGAACAAGCAAAGAAAAAGCTGAAAACAAGCTCCTAGCTGGGGTGGTCAAAACCACCGTTGCTCAAAACAAGATTCGCCGGACAGACGATCTGCCCCCATGAACCAAGAAGTTAACAAATGAACTTCTGTAACGCTCAATGTCACTTTTGAAAATACCATGTTGGAATGGGACACTGTGGGCTGCAAATGCGATCTTGTGTTTTCAATTTTTTTCATCTATTTTTCTCCCCTCTTCAAATGAAAGAAGAGGTCCTCTCTATAAATAGGAAAACATCACCTATTCGGCCTAAAGAAACTTCAGGACGCATATGCGCTAACCGACCAGATCCACCAAAAACTGGGTGTCAGAGCTGTAGGCCCCGCATGCGCCGCCTCCGCCGCCGGTTACGCTGTACTGCACGAGGTAGACAAGTCCGCCAAACACCGAAGCAGCCGCTTGAGCCGCATGCGCCACATTCGAAAGGCACAAAAAACCATTAGCCGCCTATAGCAGACCCTGTCCTCTACACATGTAACTCACTCATCCCACCTGGCCGCATAGGGTCAGGCCACATAGCCCATGGCCACATAGGACAAGCCGCAAAGCCCCTGGACACATAGACCCTTGCAGCATAGTGCCTGGACGCATAGCGCCATGCCGCATAAGCCCGAGTGCCATTCGACGATGCTAAGTGCAAAGTGCACCAAAAAAGTGCCCTTGAGTCCGAGTCCGAGTCCGAGTCCGAGTCTAAGTCGCTAAGCCCCTTCGGGAGTTAGCTCGTAAGGAAAATATCCCAAAGGTGGTGAAAAAATAAAGATTGTAATAATAGAGTTCACACTTAATCCCTCTGAAAAAGTCAACCCACATTGACCACCACCCCATATGCATATAGCAATATTAAACATAGTTATATATTGAAATATACATATTGGTGGTTTTTTAATGTGGGACTAAAACTCACAAAACTAAGTAAAAAATACCAACATCTATATTGGTGTCTCTTTAGTTTTTGTATCGAAACAGTGGTTAAACATGCCCTGGGTAGGGTTGCGCCTGTTCATACGTGTTAACAAGGCCAATAAGGAAAGACCATGCATGTGGGTTCAACAAGTCAGTTTTTTCTTTTAATTATTTTTCAGAAAAGACGTACCTATATAGAGTTCGATTATAATATTTCAAAGTTAGTGGGTGGTTCAGATAAATTACATTGTTTTGGGGCCAGCTGATACCGTTTGAGGCTTTAGGAAATGACTTCTTATAAAATAGATCCTGTTGATATGATTTAGTGCAAAAAGGACACAGTTCGGTCGGTTTGCGTGTTTCCAAGTATCAATTAGTTAATTGCTGCATATATATATATATATATATATATATATATATATATATATATATATATTTCACAAGGTTAGCTTTTTTGAGTTTTCCATATCCCAGTACTGAACCGCAACAAAAATAATTACCAATTAACAGTACTTAGCATTGAGCTTCTTCTTTCTCCTTTTAGAGCTCACTGTTAGTCCTGCTGTTTGTACAAGGAGAGGACAGATCTTGACAATGTACGTAGGAGTCTGTGTCAAGCACATGATTTTGCTATATTCTCTTTACTTCCCTAGAAGTAGTTAGTGGGTATTCCATATATGCCTACAATTATATGGTTAGAACCTTTTTATAACTGTCACATGGCATTCGTGTGACGGCTGTTTATTAGAGAAAAAGAAAAAGGTGAGATCCGATTGCTGTACGGATAGTTGTCATGTGATTGAAACGTCACGTAACAATCGTTCATTGGAAGAAAGGTAGAATTAGAAGTGGCCCACATAGCAGAAGAGTGAGAGGGTTGTAAGAAGGTGGTAAGCATTTGGTAGTAAACTTAGCATTATTGTTCCATATATAGTTATAATATGTATTTTTATGCAGATATAATTAGTTGTACCAGTCGAATTACCTTGTTTAAAAATGAGAGGGCAAAAATTCAGACAGACACTGACAAAGTTGACAAGTTGTAATACATGATTATATCCTCGGATCAGGAATCCGAAGATTTTAGAGGTCTGGAGAAAATTAGTAGTGCACTTGACTTGGTTATCCGACAGGAGCCAGGAAGAATGTTAACAGCCTGATGAAGGTGCCAAGTCAGCTTGATCGATGATCAATTAGCATCATACTGTTTCCATTTTAAACTTCAGAAGAAAAGGTGATACGTGATCATAATGTTGCCCGACTAATTTATGCTACTCTAACTAACGGTAGAGGTGATAAAATAGCTGCAGTGTTCAACAGAAGAGTCGTTATAATTAATGAAGATTGGTTATATACAGCTATTTGGTACAGTAGCACAAGTGTCCCTGGGAAACCCACCAAAGTATATAGATCTTGAGTTGATGTATAACATGATAGAAATTGGTGAGAGGTCCATATCCACTGTCATATGGGTAGTTGGTCGTAAAGAGTAATTATCATCCTACGAATGCATCAGCTACAGCCAAATCGGCTTCATTTGCTATACTTGCTAGTTACCTAAAAAATCACAGTTCTAACCTGTGAAGATAATCATACCTGTGTTTACCTGTTCAGTAGACATGGTTGTACATTTTTTCTGGAGAACGAGAAAGCTTTGATACCAATATTGTTGGGGACGGATCGCAGCGGAAATACCATTCGAAGATAACGAACCACCGTCTAACACAAGCACCAACACATGTCAAACCCAACATATGTTCAGTGACTGTACTGTTAAAGTCCGGTATATTCCGGTACACAGTTCCAGTTCAGTTCAGCTACTAATCCTTCTTGGTCTTCGTCGTAACTCTCGTTGACGCTTTACAATGTCCAGACTATCCTCCCAGACATTACGAATCGAGGCTGGACCCTAACACAAAGTATATCGTGAGAGGTCTATATCATGTTTGTCATAAGGCTACTTGGTCTTAAAGCGAAATTATCATCCTACCAATGCATGAATTAGCTATTGCTAACTAGGTTTCATTTGTTATAGGCTAATTTTAAAGGCACATCAAAAGTTGATAAGGATAGTCCATTACTTGGTACTAGTCCAGGCAGAAATTTTACTCAGGACAACCACAAAATTACTTTGGGTTGTCCACCCCGAAAAAGGGGCACTGAACCCCTTTTCGCCCCGCCATGCTGACCCCCCACCCAGTCCCACCTCTAATCGCCATCGTTGTTGCTGCTCTCGCTGCCACTGCTACTCGCCGTCGCCGCTCGTCGGTGCGCATGCACTTCCAGACCACGCTGTTGCATTTGAACCCCCTGCCGAACCTGATCTGCCACACCCGGTCCCCTCGCTTCATCCTCCACATCGCCTCCACGTAGTCGAGGTCGTACCAGATTAAGCTGCTCGTCATGTTGTCGAACCGATGCAGCGCCGTCCTCGACGTCTCGACTTGCTCCGTCGAGAGCCGCAGGCTCTTCTGGAAGTTTTCGATCACCGTCGTTCCCTCGACGTGGATGCATATGTGCTCGAACGCTTTCTTGTAGGGCTTCCACTTGTGGTTGACGAACTTCCTCCCCTCGAGGCTGAAGAGGAAGTGGAGATGCTCCGAAGACGGGAGGGCCAAGGGGCTGAGCGTCATGATGTTCGACTTGAGCGCTTGTCCAGCGATCCTCATGAGGACCTTCGAATGTCATTCCCCGATCTCGTAAGGGCCGATCGTCCTCGCTTGGTCCTTACGGAATCGATCATCCTCGCATGGACGTGTTGCTGTACAAGCTTAAATTGCTCTTGCACAAGGCATAGTACCTGCACAAAATACAAGTTAGACAAAACCATACATATATAGAAGAACGAGATTTAAATGCAGAAAACCAAAGTTGAACACATTTGATAGGAAAACAAAATACTTTCTTTATTGGATACTTGAAGATTGGATTACAAAGTAAAGT
Source organism: Iris macrosiphon (assembly GCA_036927795.1). NCBI lineage: Eukaryota > Viridiplantae > Streptophyta > Magnoliopsida > Asparagales > Iridaceae > Iris > Iris macrosiphon. The sequence goes on along the minus strand of JAYESA010000019.1, from coordinate 152,482,361 downwards.
ACTTACTTGGAAGATTACAAAATATGCCATAGATGGATTATAAGTCTTTTTACAATCCCAAAACTAGCCACAACGTCCATACATCATCCTAGAAACTTCGGAATAAAACCTACCCCTATTAAACAATGTAGAAAACTTTTCCTTCATATCGTAATCGAGTTTCCAGGTCGAGTCCTCGACCACATGATTTCTCTTGAGTATGCGCACCAGCGGGACTGCACAATTCCGGAGCTGTTTCTCTTTTTGATAAAAGATCTTAACGGGCTCTTTGACGTACGACAAGTCTCTCTGCCAACCAAGCTGTCCAAAATCTACTACATGGTGTCACGCTCCGATCTTCTGCAGGTTATCGTCCGTCCCATCAAGTCGGGAAATACCGTGCCAGCGCTCCCGCGGGACGATATAACCCATCTGGATGTAATGCCGCACGAGTGTAAGCCGTGTCCATGTAAGGCCATGATCCGAACAGGCGGTAAGAGGTCTAAGCCACAGAGTTGTACAGATGGTTCGAGTGCAGAGAAAGAAGAAATGCACAGGCGATTGGTAACAAGTTCACAGAGTCGTCAATAGCGGAAGCATTGAATAACACAAGTATAGAAGTAAAATAAGCCCTTTATTTATATTGAACAGGTGTTACAGTCGGCGCTAGGCCGAGATTTATAAGTCGCTCAAGCCACTCTCTCTGAAATAGTAAAAGTGTGCTAAGTGGCTACGTTTGTGGAATGATACATAGGCGATTTTCCAATATTATATCTTGTGTATGTGCTTCAGTCCCGAGAGCAACTTACCAAGGCTCCTGAGTGAACTCCTCTCCTTAGCATGCGTGAACGAGGCATCCGCACCGAACTAGGTTCTTCCACACCCTGAAAGCAATCTGGTGGGTTATTAGTACATGAATGCACTGGTGGGGAGGCTGCTCGCCCACTCTTCAAATCCAAACACGTTATATAGGTTCCGTACACCATCTATTAAGTTATCTTTCTAGTCTTTCCTTAGGATCAGTTTTATGGCATAATGAAAAGCCTAATTCGTGTGGCAGTGCGTTGTACGATATAAAGGAATACGTCGAGACTTACAAACTTACCATCCGTCCTTCTCTGTCCAAGCAAACCAAGTTAAATCAAGCAAGAGCATATATAATAAAATCCAGGGACTATTGCATAAGCAAATACAAGGGCCGTGAGCGAGGTTCTATTTCGGGTGTGCGAATTCACGAATTTTAAAGCGTTTAGCATTGGATGTTCAATGTGTTTAATGGATTGCTCAGGTTGCTCAATTCGTAAAGATTACTTATAATTATAATCGTTCAGGTATTTCCCAAATTCTGGATGCGATACAATAACTCGCATGCGGATTACCGCTAAGCGAGGATGACTTATCTATATAAACAAGAGGTCACTGGCATAGCCATAAAGGGCGAGTCATTGACGAGGATGGAATGCAACGAAAGAACAAGGTGCACTACAAGCCATCCCGCCCAGTACAAGAGACCCAAAAATCATTTCCATTTCGGATCGATCCCGGTGCCTCGAAGAACGTCCGTGGAACATGATCGGAAGATCCACCTTATTTCCAAATTGTCCGCGACATGCAAGTATTGGTCTTCCAGATTCATAACTTAGCATGATAATCCATGATTCTTGTTCTGAACGAGCATTGCTCCACGAGCTGTGTTTCTTAATTTGCTTGACATAATTCTCGTTCAGTGTTGAACTTGACTTGATGCCTTCTCCTAGTGCGGGACTGCCTTGGCGACCTAACGGTCCTGGATACTTGCAGATTCATATTGCACAGAAGAAATATTTGATAGACTTCTGGATAACTAGATGCATGCACGATACGAGATAGTGTTACTAAATTGTGGCATAATTTCATTGAGGCAAGCATTGAAATGTGGCAACGAGTACAAGTTAACATATAAGAAGGTAAGCATGCATTTTATGGAAACATAAGCATTTACGTTTGGCATGGGCCTAAGGGTAAAACGAGGAGTGAGACCGTAAAAGGACATACCGAGTGACATGATCTAGAGACGTGCAGTGTAAACAAGTGAATAGTGCACTACGAAGAATATATATCGTTCTACTTTAGGCATAGCGGGGTCTAGTTGCACAAGGCAAAGGTAGCATGCAAAGGTCCATTTATAAGCAAATTTTTATTTTCATGTTCTAACACAAGCAATAGAAGTTGGGATTATTCCCTTAGCTAGGTGCATTATATTCTTCATTAGCAAGCATGGGGTGATTCACCTACCGACTAGCATGTATCGTCCATATTTTAAGTGTGCTGGCTAAGCAAAGACAAGTTTATCATAGCCACCCACCTTAGCGATGATTTATCTCAGTCGAGTGATACTCCGAGCAAGCCTCTGAAAGTGTAAGTCAAAACTCTTGAAGTGCCAAGTTTGGCAATCCTTTGCCTCAAACGAGTTTTTTCGCTGAGCAAAGCGGATCGGGTTGTTACACTTGCGCCGTTTGAATCAGTTGTCTGCTACAGTGGAATGGGTCATCACATAATACACCACTCAGAAGAAGTCTCATCCTCGAGACTTCCTGAGCATAAATTGTTCTATCGCATTATCGAATTTATCCCAAACGTAGTAATCGGTACCACTAGATCCGTTCAAATATAATTTTTTACTCGTTACTTATACCGTGTCTCAGGTATACTGGGTCGGTCTTATTGAATGACTCTATCATTCAATCCAGGGTCTGACTCGGTCTCTATTGCCCCTTAGTGCGGAACATGTATCTCTTAATGTGGGGTCCAGTACAATCTATCTTGAATGATAATCTAAGGCTGAGGCAAACTTATACAAGTCGTTATACTTGTCCATGAGGATCTAACATTTTTACTTGCACTAGCATTCGAGATCAGCATATCGTAAGCCCGGATCATGCACATATTCCAAGTGTCCTTCAAACATATGCATGTCAACCAACTTAGCGATTGTGAAGTCTTTGCACTCGAGTTTAACATATCATTGATTCTTGGATCATGCATACGTTCAATGCGTCCCTCAAACATATGCATTCAACCAAACTTAGCGATAATGAAATCGGATAAGTTACTTGTGAAAATCTCAAGGGTTATCATTTTTTGAATCACAAGGATACTTCAGACATGGTCAATAACATTCCAACTCATTTCCATTCCAATCAAACCAAGTATTTGTACTACCGTTAAGCATGATCTATCTGATCAATCGACTAGCGTCCATCCGTTCGGGTCAAACATAGCACACACTTACCGTTCCAAGTCTAATACTAAGTCTTGCTGCCCCAGTTCTATGGCTTTGTTCAAGCAATATTCTAAAGTCGGTTACACCAGTACTTTCAATCGGCAGGGTCGTCTGCCTAATTACTAGGTCAGCTCAGAAGGTCATAGGTATAAGTTTAAGCACACGATTCATAGTGCAAATTCGTTGCACGATGTTCTCCGTAATTCCTAAGATCAAACCATTGTTCGTTTACAAGGGATATTCTACCCAAGCTTATTTCACTCAGATTTCTAAACATCGAGCACAGATAATCCTACTCTCAATTACACGTTAATTCATGGGGTTCAAGTCCGTTCAGGCAATCCATGATATATCCAAGTTGCGTGACAAGCCTAACAATTCGCATAGTCTATCTCCTTAAGACATGTTTGATAGTATCCATATATCCATTCTAAGTCTAGACCACCAAGCCAAGATTTAATTCTAAACCTTTGTTTATAACTCCAAGTCATCCAATAAAATTTATGTATCCATTCAAGAAACCATCAAGCTTGATTTACTCCAGGTTCTAGGCTAATTTATCCTTGAAACATTTCTGATTTACTTGCATTCCCACTTCGTCTAATCGTGTCGAACAAAAAGTTAAGACGATCCATGAGTTGTCACGCTCTAGTCTCCCGCAAGTTCGATCACCCTCATTGGAAGTGAGATCACCATGCCAACGCTTCCACTGGATAATCGTCCTAATCCGGGCGTGACGCATGTACGAGCATAGAGTTATGCTCGCACAAGACAAGAACGTTGAATAATATGGTTATCTTTCAAATGATCGAGACACCTTATCATTTTACTTCTTTGCTCCATCTAAGTTATATATAAATCCACCAAGTCATGTCCATTCATGCCAAAATTATAATTCGTCTAGTAAAAGTATCCAACTTCAATGTTACCCTTCGGTAAATCCATAGTCTACTTCTAGCAACCCTCTAACAACTAAGTTTTAAATATTTAAGCCTAAGTCTATCCACTTTAATACGTTCTATTCATGGAGTTCGTTTGGAATAATCATCGAACATGTTTCCGTGAGTTTGATCATCCCCGCCATACGTGAAATCACTACGTCGGTGCTCCCGCTGGATAATCGTTCCTGTTGGAACTAATTTTGAAGGTTATCTTTTTGAACTAGATTTTAAGATCGTTCTTTCAAACTCCAAGTCAAATCTGTTATCGCTTATCTCTTTCATCGAACCACAATATTTTTTTCTCGGGCTAACTTCTATTCGAGCGATATTATATTCAAGTTCAATCTGTTTATTTTAATTCGAAATCTCTCGCATGATCCTCTATATTTCTAACAAGTTTTCTTAACTAAGATATTAATTTTTATTTTCGAATCCCTATTCGATATAAGCCTTATCATTTATTCAAGACATTCTTCAATCGTTCAATCCATCTATCGCACGAGACCTATGAAACCGTTTGGACATTTCTAAAAGATCCATACAACACTCATAATTGAGTCACCTAATTAAATCCTCAATTGGTGTTCGCATCAATCGCTAGCATATTCACTAAGTTGTTCCTTAGAATTCTTGCACGATACATAAGCATCGCCTGATAAATCTTAGTCTCGTATATATATCCTGTTGATTGTCATCCAAGTAAATAATATTTGATTTGTATCTTCCGACACGAAATACTGTTCGAGCTATTTACCAAAATTCAAGGATGATTTTTTATGTTCGCCTTAGCGATAATCTGATAATATTTTTATAGTTTGCCATTCTAAGTTTGACTTGCCTTTTTCTGAACGATATTCCAATTTTGCTTGCAACTTGCTACTAACAAAGGGTCTTAGCACTCGATACTCAACACAACATAGCCGAAAGGCTATGTGCATAGCTAACCATTCGAACGACATTCTATTTCGCACCAGCTTGGAAATTATGTATAGGTATTCGTGTTTGCACATAACTTACAAATTCTAGCATGAGTCTATTCCCACAAAGCCTAACACAGGTCGGCACAAAGGCCTTCGTATCACGATTTTTTATAAGCAATAACATCACTCACATGAACTTTTTAAAAATATTTAGACTCATTGTTTGGAATATCCCATCGGGTCAACGGGAGAGAGTATATGCACATAACCCACAAACGAGCTTTCAAAACTGAGAAAATTGATAAGAAGTACAAAGACGTAAAGCCATGCTTTGATACCAATATGTCACACCCCAATCTCCCACAGGTAATCGGCCGTCCTCGCTAGTCACGAATCACCACGCCAGTGCTCCCGCAGGACGATCTATCCCATCTGGGCGTGATTCCATACAAGCGTAAGCCGCGCCCATGCAAGGCCATGATCCGAACAGGCGGTAAGAAATCTAAGCCACAGAGTCACACAGATTATCCGAGTATAGCGGAATAAAAAATGCACAGGCGATTGGTAACATGTTCACAGAGTCGTTAATAGTAGAAGCATTGAATAACATAAGTATAGAAGTAAAATATGCCCTTTATATATATTAAACAAGTGTTACAGGCGGCGCTAGGCCAAGATTTATAAGTCGCTCAAGCCTCTCTCTCTAAAACAGTAAAAGCATGTCAAGTGGCTACATTTATGGAATGATACATAGGCGATGTTCCAATATTATGTCTTGTATATGTGCTTCAGTCCTGGACGTAACGTTCCAAGGCTCTATAGTGAACTCCATGCCTTAGCACGCGTGAAGGAGGCATCCATACCGAACGAGGTTCTTTTGCACCCTTCAAGCAAACTGGTGGGTTATCAGTACATTAATGCACTGGTGGGGAGGCTTCTCGCCCGCTCGACAAATCCAAACATGTTATATAGGTTTCGTACACCAAATATTAAGTTATCTTTCTAGTCTTGCCTTAGGATCAGTTTTATAGCATAATAAAAGCCTATTTTGTGTGGCAGTGCGCCGTGCAATATAAAAAAATATGGCGAGACTTACCAACTTAACATCCGTACTTCCCTGTCCAAGGAAAACCAAGTTAAATCAAGTACGAGCATATATAATAAAATTCAGTGGCAATTGCATAAGCAAATACAAGTGTTTTGAGCGAGGTTCTGTTTTGGGTGCACGAATTCATGAATTTTAAGGAGTTTAGCATTAGATATTTAATGTGTTCAATGGATTGTCGTCACTACCATATTTTCTAGGAAAGGGTATTTTAGTAATTTTATATTTAATTAAATATTGTGCATGATAATAATTATTTGTTGTATTATTTAATTATTGTTAGGTGTTAGTTATTTGTTTTGGACTTGTGTTAGTGGACCTAACTAGTTTAGTTTAGACTCATGGACCAACATGTATTAATTGTAAGATTTGAGTCCAATTAGAAAGCCCATTGATTTTGAGATGGATTAAAATTAATTAAACCGTTAGACTAGAAGCTTTTCTCCCTAATTATTTCTTCATGAAAGGCCCCAAGGGGTATATTGGACATTATATAGTAGCTTGAAGAAGGGGTAGAGGGGGCCGGCCTATTAAAGAGGGGAGAATTGATTTTTCTTTCCTTTTTTCATTTCAAAACTAGATCTAGAATTTCTCTAAACCAAATTCTTTCATTTCTACTTTATTTTCCTACCAAATTACATTCCAATTCCTTCTCAAATCACCATTGGATACTAGTGGAGCAAGGATCTAGAAGAAGGAAGCAAGGATCTACAAAGAGGAGAAAGGATCTACAAGTTGGAGGCAAATTTTATCACATTTGGAGGTTTCATTGGGAATCCATCTCCCAATAGGTACAATTCAGTTTTTCCCTTAATTTAGGTTCTAAATATGATATTTAACCATGAGAAATTAATCCATATGCATAGACTACCCATAGGATTTGATTTTGTGTTCATAGGTGGCCTACTGTGAAAGTTATGGTACTTTTGTGTCAATTTTGGGAGAATTTTGAGATGGACATTTGTTGTATGTGTCTATTAGTCCTATAGATCAATTTGGCATGTGCTTATTTGTTTGGGACTAGTGTCGTATCCAAAATTGGATACGTGTAGGTCGTATCCTAACAATTTGGTGATACATATTGATTTGGGGGGTTTTCCTCCGACACAGGACTTTTAGCATGTCATATTTTAACATGGACACGTATAATTGTATTTGACTCTTCGTATTGTTCATAAATAATATATTAGACTTGTTTGTGTCCTTCGGAGTACGTTTGGATGTGTGGTGGACTCGTGTCGTATGCGTATCCTAGATCTAGTAGGATACGGAGTGATACGTTCCATGTGTGTGCAATTAATTATAGATCTAATTCTCTTGTGTTTTTATTCATGGATAAGTGTAATTATATATATGTATATATATATAATAGTGTGTGTATATATTTATGTAATGTTGAGTCTTAGATCTATGTACCTATGTATATACTATATGTGTATATATTGTATGTAACTATTCTTCTACATGTATGTATATATATATATTGTAGTATATATATAGATAGGTATATGTTAATAGATAATTATATGTGTTTTTAGTCATATAATATATATTATATTGGTGTATATGTTTATATGTATGTATACGTATGTACTTTGTTATAAATATATTACTATGTATATTGCTAAGTGGAATTTTGTACATATTACTATGTATGGGTGTATGGATTGTTATTAGTAGTATTATATGTATATGTATAGATATATTATGTAGGTTATATATATATATATGTTATTATTATATATATATTGTATATATATATATATTGTATATATATATATATATATACATATATATATATATACATATATAAATATATATATATATATATTAGTGACATCGGACATGGGCTTTGGCGACAACAGTAGCGTCGCAACTACATCAGCAATACCAACAGCACAGCAGTAGCCGCAAGAGCAACAACAAGCGTCACTGAAAAGTAGCAGCAGCAGCCCTATAGCGACAATAGCAGCGGCAACTGCAGGAATCTGTCGCAGAATCGGCCAAGTATCAACAGCCGTATCATAGGCTTCAGCGACGGCTTTGGCGACAGTGGCAGAAATCTGTCACTAAATCAGCAGAGTATCAGCAGAAACAACAATTTTTAGCGACAAAAGTCTGGGTTTTAGCGACAGTTTGACCGTTTATATATATATATTAGATATATATATATGTATAGATTTATATATATATATATATGATAATTTATATATACGTAAATATATTCCTAATTGCTACTTGTATTATAGTATACTATATGTATAATAATTAGTGTAGCATATATTATATTTATGGGTAGTTAGCATAAGTAAAGTAGTGGGTATTACCTTGAGATACCAAGGTAAGTACTAAGGTAATTGGGGATGCCAAGGTATTGGGTTTGGGTATCAATATTATAATTTAGCGTTGAAATACCAAGTTGGCTTAAAACCAAGGTATCTATTTAATGTTTGTAATTAGGATTTATATAATAAATAAATTGTTCGATATTAATACGTGATGTTTTCTTTTTTATTTACGTATCCAGAGATACGGTACCCTAGTACCCTAAGATGTAGTTTATGACCTAGACTTTAGTATTTGAACCCAATATCTTTGTGGTAGACTCATGCAACCTAAAAATAGGTAGTTGACCATAGTTGACCATAGTTGACCTTAGAGTTGATTTAGTTTGACTTTTGACTTAGAGTTGACTTCTTGACCTAGAAGTTGACTAGTTTAACTTATTTTCTTTTCGAAACCTTATATTGATATTGTATTCTATATCTAGGTCTCTGAGGTACTGTATTAGACATCTGTGAGACTATTCTTTGGATTTCAGGCGAGTACATTCTCTGATACTTTTTTATTTATGATATTCTCTATGTTCATTGTATTTAGTGTAGATATCCATGTTTTTTGATACGATGGTTACACAGATTGGTATATCCGGATCTCGTCAAGAGATGTTATTCCTTGTATATGGTGTATCTTGTGCAAGTCTTGTTTCATTGATTATCTTGTGCATGTACAGTCACTGATTCTCGGGGAGACTTGCTACATTCCTAGAGAATCCTGTGCCATAGCATACCATGGTAGGATCTATTATACCAGTCGGGGGTGGGGAGTATTTTAGTGTAGATATATGATCATACCCTCCTTGTGCATGTCTTGTTCCTTGTGAGTGTTGTTCATACACCACACGTATGATCAGCCAGGCCATTATACTCTTGGGCAACTTTCCAAGTCGATCATATGTTAAAACTTATACTCACACACTTAGACCTTAGTATTCTTGTTCATTGACTTATTGTTCATTATTATATTTATTCCAATATTTTCTTATTGTGTATCTCTTGTATCTATTGTTGCATCTTGTATATTCACATCTATTTCTATTACATAGTTTTTATCATTGATTAGAACTGTTGTTAGAGATGTACTCTGCTCCTTTCCTGACTGGATATATTTTTACCAGATGACACTGAGAACTGGTACCCTACACATTATGGACCTCAGGATGTTGTGGGTTTAGAGTCAAAGACCCTAGTTCAGGAGGGACTTATCCCAACTGAGGCAGATGACCCAAGTATAGTAGTTTCTTAGTATTCTTTTGTAATAGATTTGTCTCCAGCTTACTTTTTTAATAGTTCTTTTAGAGTCATTGATGTATTATTTTATACTCATGAGTTGTATATGACTATTCTATTCTTTATCATATTCGTGCTCGTTCTATCTTAGATCTATGATTGAGTATATTGTTATTGTTGGTGGTTCATTATATTGCTAGATCGATTACCCAGACAGCGTTCTACCGACGATTCTGCGGCGTAGGCTGGGCGCTGTTCCCGACTAATACCCTTATACCGGGTGCGGGTCATGACAATTGCTCAGGTTGCTCAACTCTTATAGATGACTTATACTCATAATCGTTCAGGTGTTTCCCAAATTCTAGATGTGATGTAATGACTCACACGCGGATTGCCGCTAAGCGAGGATGACTATTCTATTTGAACAAGAGGTCACTGGCATAGCCATAAAGGATGAGTAATTGACAAGGATGCAATACAACGAAAGAATAAGGTGCGCTATAAGCCATCCTTCCCAGTACAAGAGACCCAATAATTATTTCTATTTCGGATCGGATCAGCCCCGGTGCCCTGAAGACCGTCTGTGGAACAGGATCCGAAGATCCCCCTTGTTTCTAAATTATCTGCGACATCCATGTCTTGGTCTTCTAGATTCAAAACTTGACATGATAATCCATGATTCTTGTTCTGAACGAGCATTCCTCCATGAGTTATGATTCTTGATTTGCTTGACATGATTCTCGTTCAGTATTCAACTTGACTTGATGTATTCCCCTGGTACAGAGACTACCATGGTGACCTAACAGTCCCAGATATTTGTAGGTTCATATTGGACAGAAGGACTATTTTATAGACTTATGGCTAACTAGATGCATGCATGGTATATGATAGTGTTGCTTGATTATGGCATAATTTTATTGTGGCAAGCATTGGAATGAGACAACGAGTATAAGTTAACATATAAGAAGGCAAGCATGCATTTTATAAAAACATAAGCATTTACGTTTGGCACAGGCCTAAGGGTAAATCGAGGAGTAAAACAGTAAAGGGACGTACCGAGCGACAGGATCTAGGGACGTACAGTGTAAATAAGTGAACTGTGCACTAGAAAGAATATATATATCATTCTACTCGAGACATTACGGGGTCTAGTTGCACAAGGCAAATATAGCATACAAGGGTCCATTTATAAGAAAAGTTTTATTTCCATGTTCTAATACAAGCAATACAAGTTGGGATTATTTTTTTTAGCTAGGTGCGTTATATTCTTTATTAGCATACACAGGATGATTCTTCTAGTGACTAGCATGTATCGTCCATATTTTAAGTGTGCTGGATAAGCAAAGACAAGTTCATTATAGCCACCAATCTTAGCGATGATTCATCTCGGTCGAGGGATACTCCGAGCAAGCCTCTGAAAGTCTAAGTCGGAACTCCTGAAGGGCAAAGTCTGGCAATCCTCTGCCACAAAGGAGTCTTTTCGCTGACCAAAGTGGGTCGGGTCGTTGTACTTGTGCCGTTTGAATCGACTGTCCCCTTGAGCGAAATAGGTTGTCACACATGGCTAGTATCATGCACGTACTTTTTAAGCTATGATATTATGGAAGATATCATGTACGACTGACTAGGCAGGTGGCAATACGTTTTGATAGGCAACTGGAGTTACTTTCTTGAGGACTTCGAATGGGACGACAAATCTCAGACTTAGCTTCTCCTTTACTCCAAATCTCGTAAAAATAATTGTCCATCTCGATCTAATACAATAGAAACTATTGTAGATGCATGAAAAATACGCTGATAGCTATACGCAGCACGTTCGTGCATGGCAGCGTAAACAGAGGACCTCAGAGCTATCAAGATATGCAACAGAGCTTTTTCGCTGAGCACAGCGTAAAAATATAAGGTTAAGGACCATCTGCGTAGTGTAATATGTCCAGGCTGCTTCGGCGTGAACAGAGTGCTTCATCGCCTATATGGCGTAAAACTTATCTGCTTTCAATATAATATTGAAGTGTACGAGGAACACTTCGTATTATTCGAAATGAACTTGTCAGATCATGCAATAAACCTGACGTCTGGACTCCTGACAAAGAGTACTATACGACAACCCAAGCGACGGGTATCATGATGGCGCGGCACTATAACCCAGGCTATCATTTACTGTCATTTCCTTTGCGTAAACCACTTTTTCACATACAAAGGAATACGCTGCCTTGTTTTACACAGGCAGATATGAGCTGTTTATGCTCCGCGAAAGACAAACAGCCTACCACGTCAAAAGCTGCACTTCGTACAGGGCTCGAGGCACGTCTCTGCATTTAATGCGCAGAGCGGTGACAGTTTCTAGAGGCACGTCTCTGCATTTGAAGCGCCAAATACTGACAGATGCCAGAGGCACGTCTCTGCACTTGATGCACAGAAGGATGGCAGACCTTCAAACCATGCCTCCTCATTTATTGAGCAGGATGATGGCGGATCTCCATATTTAATACAGGAGATTTGATTAAATGTCACCGAACCGTCGTTTAGTGACATCCCCTTTGCGTAAACTACTCTTACACATATAACGGAGTACGTCGCCCAGCTTTATATAGGCATACGTGAGCTTCTTATGCTCCACAGAAGGCAAACAGACCGCCACATCAGCAGTCACTCTTCATACAGAATTCGAAGCGCGTATATGTATTTAATGCACAGAATAATGGCAAATCTTAAAGACAAGCCTCTGAATTTAATGCGTAGGATAGGGGCAGATCTCTGCATTTAATGCAAGAAATTTGATTATATTTCCAAGAGCCGTAATTCTGGCCAAAACGTCCACATCGTCTCGGCTTCTACGCCTGTTCGGCTTCCATGCCCACCCGGCCTCTATGCCTACTCGGCTTCTATGCCTAATCGGCTTCTATGCCCACTCGGCCTCTATGACCACTTGGATTCTACGCCTACTCGGCTTCTACGCCTACTCGGCTTCTATGCCTATTTTGGCTTCTATGCCATGGTGACAGTTACTTGGCTTCTACGCCAACCTCTTCTACACAAAGGATAACTACCTACGTGGCTTCTACGCCGTGATCTTCGCAGCAGATATACTCGTTTTGTCCCTTAGTTGGACGCGCATCACATGCTCACTGAAAAGGTTATCTATACGCAGGCATTGATTATTTTAAACCGTCGTGTAAAAGGGTGTTGTACTTTCCACTACTCGGTTTTCACACAGACTGAGTGGTCCCTATCACTAAAACTTTATAAATAGAGTCCTCTATCAACGAGGAAAAAGGTCGAAGAAATTAGGTCTGAAAACTGATCAAGAAATCCAGTATCAGATCCAACGGTCGCAAAGATCGAAGGTCAGACGGTCGAGAGAGAGAGAAAGAGGAGAATCTGGAGCTCAGGCAAAGAGAAGGGATCGACAACTTTGGCATCGAGCATCCACCCTCTTTAGCAACCTTCAAAGCTGCTTTATGTCTTCTACGGCACTTCTTCAACATCGTGTGGTCCAAGGGCTAAAGTGATCGACTGTAGATCTGACACCTAAAGCAATATTTACCCAGATAAAATAAATTGTACTTAGACATCCTCGTACAGGATCAAATTTGTACAATCTTGTTTGTAAACATAAAAGAAAGGGCGGGTCTTCGTACAAGACCTCATTTTCCGCATATCAAATTTTTTTATCGTTTATTAAACCATAAACAAGATGGCGACTCTGCTGGGGACATCTTTCTCTTCTGATGAGGAAGATATTGCTCAACACGATGCGGTATCCGTGGGATCCGTGAAGAAGACACTTGGCGTCCAGTTCGACCAGTCTGCCTACGAAGACATGCTTCGAACAGGGGGTAGCTGTCACTCCCTCTCCGTCCAAAGCAACAGGAAGCTGCGCAAGGTCTGGATGCCCAAGACATCCCCTACCATTCCTGTGGACTCTCCGATCTCTCCGACCAATAAGGTTGTAGCTTTGCTCCCTCCGCGCCTTGCGTATAAAATTCAGTCACCTGTCTCTGGCAGGACCGACAAAACTTCTGGCAAAGCCTCAGCTCTAACCCAGAAGTATAATCCGTGCCTTGCGCGTAATATTCAGCCGCCTGTCTCTGGCAGGACCGACAAAACTTTTGGCAAAGCCTCAGTGCTAACCCAGAAGTATAATCCGTGCCTTGCGTGTAAACTTTAGTCGCCTGTCTCTGGCAGGACCGATAAAACTTCTGGCGATGCCTCAGAGCTAACCAAGAAGTATACACCGCGCTCTGCACGTAAATTTTAGTCTCCCGTCCCTGGCGGAACAGACGAAACTTCTGACAATGCCTCAGCGCTAGTCCAGGAGCCTAAACCGTGCTCTACACATAAATTTTAGTCTCCCATCCGTGGCGGAATAGACAAAATTTCTGATGATGCCTCAACGCCAAATCAGGAATCAAAAACGTGCTCCACGTGTAAAAATGCATCTGTCTTCCGTAGAAAAGCAGATGATCCCTGCAATCTACGCAAGGGAAAGTAAGTGGCGGACTACTCAACTTTATGAACTTTACGCCAGCAAAAGAAAAAGCGACCATCTTCTTTTGTAGCTCCTACTGACCTGCGCAATTATCTGATCCAGAAGCGCAGGGAGAGAGGATCTTCCAGCATGACTATTATGCCTCCTAGCGAGTACTATTGTAATGTTCATAAGATTGTAATTAATTGTTGTTGTTCTGAAGCAAAACGGTCGGTTTTCGACCGGTTGAGCTACTCTCCATCTTTCCAGGAAGAAGAGCCCACGCATGCATCTGTGAACATGGCTTCACACGTACCTAGAGGAGGGTCAGGCTCAAGACGTCATCCCTCTAGAACTCCGAGCCGAAGGAGATTCAACATGCTTCTTAGGAACACCGAAGCTGGGGTATTCCAAAACACTCGTTCGAGGTCGCAACAACCAGCTTCGTACTCTTCTGATTCCGATGCCGGGGGTCGCCAGTCTCCCGAATTAGACGCCGTAAGTATAGAGTCAACTTCTACAGAGATCTATACTAATCTTTCAATGACACCTAGGGAGATGGGAGTTTATGCCATTGGAGATGAACACGAGGAAGCTTCCTCATCCGGGAACACTGAGCAGCGCATCACTATACTAGAGATGTCTCTGAAGGAAATACAATCCATGATGGAGAACATGCACCAGATGATGCTAACTCAACACGCAGCTGCCATGGCTCCAGTATCGGCTCCTCCAACTCAGATACGTGTGGAGGTTGACTTACCACCATCCACAACGATCCAAGAGCCTGCTCAAGATAAGAAGTCAGCAGTTCCTCCGCTTCCTCACTCGGAGAACGTATTACCTCCCACCAGGGTTGCGATGCAATCAACTCCTCATCACTCCGTGGTCCCGCCATCGGCTGAAGATCCGATGCAGGCAGTACGGGAGTTGAAAGCCCAATTTGATGCCCTGAAGCACAAAAATCAGCTCAAGAAATTGGGAATCAACCAACCTTACCCAGCTATCTGGGAAGAGGTCCCTTTTCCTCCTAGATACAAACCACAGACTATGGATTTGTTCGAGGGAAAAATATCACCAAGTCAATACATGAACTACTTCAGCATGATGACAGTGTTGTTACAAGGGAACAACGCCCTCCTCACTCGGGTGTTCAAAGGCTGTCTCTCGGGGGTAGCTTACCAGTGGTACCGAAGTCTGGCAGACAACTGCATTACTTCCTTTGAAGACTTCAAGGCGTTATTCTTCACGCGATTCTACGAGGGAGGGATGGACATGTCTATGTCCTCTCTCATCGAAGTCAAGTAGAAGGAAAAAGAGAATGTTCGTACTTTCATCGAACGTTATCGTCAAGCCACTTTGCAAATGCCTCCAGGAGTCCCAGACTCGGCGTTGGTCGACATCTGCAGGAAGAACCTCCTCCCCGTGATCTCGGTGTTCACAGGACCATATCAATTTCGTGATTGGCCCTCGTTCATCATCTTAGCGGTAGCCGCGGAGGATAATAGTCAGAAGGCGCGTGATAATGGCATCATGATCTTGGCCTCTGATAAAGGCAAGAGGTCATCCTCCAACATCGACCATCCTCGGGGTTCCAAGGGTAAAGAAGCTCTGGCAATCAACACGTCCAAGCAAAAGACGGTGGTTACCACGCAGACAAAACCTGGGACCTCCAGGCCCATTGAAGTGTACTCTTTCGACGACGACGATATTCCAAGCATATTCGAATGTCTCGTCAAAAGCGGTAAAATTACCCTTCCTGAGGTGAGACGGCCCATTGAGGCCGGCAGTACCAACAACCCCAAGTACTGCATCTTCCATAGGTACATACACCACCCCACAAAGGCGTACTATATACTGAAAAGGAAGATCCTGGAGCTGATCGATGCTAAGGCCATCACTCTGCGCAACAGCAAGAAGACGGTCACGGCCAACATGATCTCCCTGCAATTTGGCAATCTCCCTCCCCAAGAAATTTTGGACGGTGTTACGCTCATTTCTCGGACGACGATGAACATCGTTAATCTCTCTCCAGCTATAGGTCAAAATCATGACCTGCTACCACTAACTACCCAGCGAGACGAGACTATGTGGGTTCATCCAGATCTGGTGCCAGAGATCGAGAAAGAGACTCAAGCTGCTAAGGCTAGGTCTAAAAAGAACTCAAAGCACAAACCGTGTCACATGATTACGGTACACTCGGCGTCAGAAGACAAAGTCTTGGCTACTGGAACCCGCTCAGGGAAAGCCTACCTCCAGAACTGGTCCCAGGGGAAACGTAGTTTCGGGAGTAGGAATTGTCCTGGTTACTCTTGATAAGCTCGTCATCTACCGAGCATATTCTCTTAGCAAGCCATGTTCCAACAATGTGGCTGAGTACAACGCTCTACTAATCGGCCTCCAAGTCGCTAAAGAATTGGGCGTCGAATCTCTGGAAGCTTTCGGTGATTCTCTGCTGATCGTCAATCAAGTCAGAGGAATATATGAAGTCCGAAATCCAGACCTCATCCCCTATCACCGATCAACGGTTGAGATAGCCATGACATTCAAAGGGTTCTTCCTAGAGCATGTACCTCGATCTCAGAATATAGAAGCTGATGCCCTAGCCAGTCTAGCTGCAAATTTAGCTACCCCTATAAGAAGGCAGAATTCGGTAATCCTTCTTAACAGAGACTTATTCTGTGTAAAAAATAACTTTCACATAGAATGCAGCTATGCGATGGACACAGATCCTCCCAGAAAAGACTGGAGAAATCCTTTTATAGACTTCATAGCATACGAAATTTTGCCAGAGGATCCTAAAGAAGCGGTATCCGTTAAAAGACGATCATTACACTTTTATTTTGACGCATCGTCACAATGTCTATATCGTCGATCATATGACGGACTATTATTACGATGTCTCTCTGGTGATGAAGCACAGCGGATTATCCGTGAAGCCCACGACGGTGTATGCGGAGCGCATCAACCCGGTCCTAAGGTACAGGATAGCATCAAGAGAATGGGCTATTACTGGCCTACTATGATCACAGACGCGATAAAGTATGCAAGACAATGCAGAGCCTGTCAGGTCCATGCAGACTTTATCCATCAACCTCCCAAATATCTATATCCTACGGTTGTGTCCAGGCCTTTCGAAGCATGGGGTACAGATATCATTGGTCCTATTCACCCGTCTTCTTTCAGAGGTCACCAGTTATTACTGGCCATCACGGATTACTTCTCCAAATGGGCGGAGGCGATCCCTCTCGCTGAAGTAAAAGCATCTAATGTGATCAGCTTCATCAAGCATCACGTCATTTACCGCTTCGGGATACCCCGAAGGATAATCCATGACAATGGGCCTCAATTCATCAGCCAGGCGTTTCATCAATTTTGTGATAAAAATCGGATGCAGAATGTCGCCTCTACGGCATATAATCCTGCTGCTAATGGTTTGGCGGAAGCTTTCAACAAAACCATTATCAAGTTCTTGAATAATTTCGTCTCTTCGAACAAAAGGGATTGGAATGAGAAGCTGGGAGAATGTCTCTGGGCATACCGCACAACGGTATGAGCACCAACAGGTTGCACACCATCCTCATTGGTCTACGGGAGCGAAGCGGTTCTCCCCATCGAGATCCAAATCCCGTCATTCAGAATAGCCGTGGCTAATGAGTTAACTCAAGAAAAGAATGACCTGTTAAGGCTTCAAGAGCTAGAAGGATTAGACGAGAAACGCCTCCAAGCTCAACAGCGCATCGCGCTCTACCAAGCACGCATTTCCAGGGCTTTTAATCAAAAAGTGAAGGAAAGGGTGTTCAAAGTCGGCGAGCTAGTTTTAGCCGTGAGAAGGTCGATGATCCTTACTCACAGAAGTAAGGGCAAATTCCAGCCCAAATGGGAAGGCCCTTATGTGATCGAGACGACGTTCTCAAACGGCGCTTACAGGTTAGCCCAGCCTAATGGAGACCTGTTAATGGCTCCTATCAATGGCAAATTCCTGAAAAGATACTATGCTTAACCTCCTCCGCTCAAGCGGAATATGGCAAAAACCTCATTCTGACAAAACTACTTCTGAAACGAAACTAGTTGGATCGTATTCTATCATGTTCATACAACCTCTGAATAGATATATCCTGCTAAAACTTACCGAGAGTATATCACGTCCATATTACCTCTGATATCACTTTCACCCAAACCTGTCATTTACATTCCGAAATAATGGGTCCACAAAGTCAGATGAAAGCCTCTTTATTATTCCCAAAAATGAGCGAAAGTACATTAAAAAACAAAAGCAAAAGTATATTATTTTGGGGGAGCTGTCAGGTCGCGAAGCTGCTGCGCTAGTGCAGCCATCCTCTCAGTCCTAAAATCCAAGACATTATGGCGAGCCTGCTCTAGTCGTGCCTCATCATTGCTCATGAGGGACAATTCGGCTCTATCCCGAAGAAAACCAGCACGGGCGACATCTGCACGCGCCAAGTTCTGTTGTGCTACGCCCAATCGGCTATCCACCACAACTAGAGCTTCCGATGACTGAGAAGCCCACTCTTTCACCTGAGCGAGTTTCGTTTCCAGCTTGAGGACCCTCGCTACATTCCCTTCGTGCTCGGCCTGGCATTTCGTTCGAAGAGCAATGGTCTCCTCCAGGACGACTTTTTCTTCATCTATCTCCTGCTGATGCGTCTGGATGGATTTATTTACGCCTGCCATCTGTTTAGCAAGCCGAGCAGTCATGGAGTCATATCTACCCTGGACCAGATCTTCAACATTGTCTTGAGCTAGCTGCAAGTATTCGTTAATGGGTTGCTCGAAACCATTAACTATCTCCTCCAGCGTTTCAGCAAGCCCAGTATCGTCGAATTCTCGGATCGGCATTATCGCAGACTGGGAGGACCTCTTCAGCGACGCAAAGCTCAGATTCTTCATCAACACCCTTGATATTAACATTTTTAAAGTGGTGTAGAAGATATCAGTATACTGCTCGATCAGCACAGCTAGATCCGGTTGGACATTGGGGGTGGCCTCGACATTGGCGAATCCCCCTCCAAGGACAACCGCAGACGATGTTGCCACGGCCGTCGCCTCAACAGGTGGTGCGACGAAAGAAGAAGCGCCAATACGGACGAAGATACCAGCATGCTCACATGAGGCATTATCGCAATGACGGGCTCGTCCTCCTCTTGAGATATCGGAACCTCATCGACAGGCGAGCCGGCACCCGAAGATATCTCCTCTTCAAAATTAGTCACCTCCATGTCGCCACCAGGACCTGACACAGAGCAGAAGGGCGCATCTATACTGCCCTCCCCGAAGAGGTCTTCCCCTGAATAGAGGACGAAAGGAAGTTAATATCAGCATAATGTTAACTTTCCTAAAAGAAAAGGCGTGAAGACGATATTTACACATGGCCGACGAAATATATGTCGCATTTGCAGCCTGTACAGCTAAATCATTTTTTAACGATGCTAAGCAAGCTGTCATACCTGGAGAAAGGGGTCTGCTAACTGACGCTGGCAAATAGTCTTCCAGGTCCTCGTCAAATTCCAACCGATGCTCATCAGCTGGAATCTCGCCAGATGCGCTGACAGGCACGGCAGGGGTCTCTCCCGATACCGATCCACGTAAAGATATACTCAGCCCCGAAGGCGACCTCGTTCCACTACCTGAAGCAGTAGCAGCGACGGCGACCTCCAGCAGAGATTTTATGGCACCACCAGCCGAAACTGTAGAGGGTCCCTCTCTAAAAGGCGAGGAACCTCCAATCAAAGAATCATCCCCGACATGGGGAGATGCAGGCTCACTTCAAGGAGCCTCAATACCAGGAATCCGGAGAGGACGATTGACCATCTTCTTCTTCCTCTTGCGAGGGGAAGTCTCCTTCGGAGTAGGAGCCCTTCGCTTCCCGGAGATTACCAAAGGCCCTGTAGGCAGGGTTACTTCACCCCTCGATACCGCCAACGGAGGCTCATCCGGATAGACGAACTCCTCACCCTCGTCAGAAGAAACCGAGGGAACTTCCACTCTTCCCCCGGACTTGGAAGAGGGCACCCTAAAACTTCCATGCATATCAAAATCGCGATGGAAGGTGTTCGTTGCCACATAGAACTGGGCATACGAGTGCAGGATACGCAGCTCCATGGAGAGTGTAATGACCGACATGGTAAAAATTGCTCCAGTGCAGCCCATGAGGAAATATCGCCATCCTCTAGCTCCATTAATGAGTCCACCCCTGGACCGGAAGCTGGTGACGGCGTTGCCCATGTGTAACTGATCATACCCAAACTGCCTGGCAAACCGACTAGGCAGGTAGGGCTCCAAGAAGCAATGGTCTTTACTCCTGTACAGTAGATGGGAAGGTCTGATGCAGACCAACCAATTAAAAGCTTCAGAAGAAAGATTGGTCTTCTCTCTACCGGAATCTTTAAGCCTAATCCCCGATTGATTGTGATATACAGAGGGGACAGTGCAGAAGAGCTTCCAGCTGTGACTGAAGCCCAGCACCCGCCAACAGTCTAGAACCGTGGCTACATTCCAGGAAGATTTCTGGTAGTTCAGCAGCAAACTAGCCCCCGAACTACTGCCGGAGCCGGGGGACATAACCCTGGGGTTATGAAGAATTAATCATCCCATCAGATACATGTATTGTAATTCTATCCTGGGAAAGCTATCACGCCGAGTCTCATCGACGAGCAGCCCGTCAGTTATGGCCCTCAAGCCAGCTTGAATGCGGCACACCGTGGCAGGAAGCAAGCCCAGTCTTGCCCTAAAAACCAGACGTACTGCAGGCCATAGCGTGTTACGGTAAATACGGTCCGCAGATGCGACGCCAGGTACCACCACTCGGCGCAGCCATATGGAGATGAAGCCAGTCAGTTGAGCTTCCCTGGACAGAGGCCTGCGACAGTGCCTCAATTAACTATAGGCCTTAATGC
This sequence comes from Iris macrosiphon, assembly GCA_036927795.1. Classification (NCBI taxonomy): domain Eukaryota; kingdom Viridiplantae; phylum Streptophyta; class Magnoliopsida; order Asparagales; family Iridaceae; genus Iris; species Iris macrosiphon. The sequence continues at coordinate 152,461,197 of JAYESA010000019.1, read as the reverse complement.
CTACAGGATACTGTCCTATCCCTTCGTCGAGGATCAAGTCCGGAGCCCCAGCATCTACCATGAGATCGTCGACTACCTGACCATAAAGCACGCTCAGAGGATTCACAGGCAGGTCCTTGCCCTCCAATACCTTCTCCGGCTTAGCATTCCGGGACCGGTGAAAGAAGAGGTAGGACGTCCATTTAGTAATGTGAGCCAAATCTGAGGGCTCACCATAAAAAGCAGTACAAGCAAGGTAGTGGCACATCAGCTCCTGATACACTTCCACTACCCGAGGGTCTGAATCCCCCAGCTCCCGGTTCATAGGAACATACTCTTCATACGGAGTATCCCTCATCGGCAGTCTCGAGATCTCTGCCATCTCATGAAGGGCTAAGCCCAACTCCCCCAATGGTGTGGCGAAAGTCCCGGTGAGCAAAATATATCGCTCCATCAGTGCCAGAAATAGGTTGGGATTAGGAGATAACCCAACACTGGTGGCACTCACAGCTGCAAACAGACCAATGCTCTCCAACTCGGTCTGAAAATCCTTCAGGGCCCAATCAACTAAGCGAGCCCATCGAAGGTTCGTAGGGGTGATCCACCCACCGCACCGAGAGTTCACCTTAGGGTATACTCCCCCGTGCCCCATAAAATCATTGCAGAAGGTCGATAACTGGACCGACTGGATCACCAAGCTGTCTTCAATCGGGACACTGTCCGGGTATAGTCCCCTGAACGTCGTCATAATGCCGGAAGGCCGGCTGACAAATGACCCCTGATCCGCTCCTTTCAGATGAAAGATCTTCCCCGGCCTGCCGTGAAGATCAGGAGTCAGCGTCCACTATATCCTCCTGGGATGTGTGGCATGGAAGAACGCCGAGATTGGATAGTCTCTCGGTATCTTGGGCAGATACAAAGCCAAGCCCCCAGCAGGAAAAACCCAGAGTTCTTTCTTGGGCTTCATCTGGGACTGCTTATCGATCATGTTCCCGAAGAGGAAGGCCGGCTTTATGTATTGGTCTTCGTCTATGTACGTCAGGGGCTCCCCGTTGATCATGCTCAGCAGCATTCGCTCGCCCTGAGCCGATATCAGAATCTCCCTTCCTTCAGGATACTGCGGCCCAGAGATAGGAAATGTCACGTGTGACAGATCCTCCAGATAGTTGGAGTGCAGCATCCCGACGGCAGAACCCATCACATCGGCTAGCAGAGACACATGCTACTGCAAGAGTACAAAAAAATATGTCAGTTCCTATAACTTGACATTACAGATCTTGCAGCCTACACCGAAAAACAACAGTCTGTGCTTTACGCCAGACTGATAAAATTGAGGTATTACGCCAGAATCTTCATCCAGAAGCGTAATGCTCAAATTTTATCCGCCAACTTTCGACAGTGAAAGCTTTCATGCCGGACTGCAAAAATATGGAGTTTTTGCGCTGATACATTAGAAATATGGGCGTAAAATATGAAAGTTCTCTGTGCATCATCTTCCTCAAAGAGGCTATAAGTACAGAAGACGACCTAGCGCGGTCAAGTATAACATGTGCGAAGGATTTTCAGTCATTCTTTTTTGTCCCAAATGCTCTACCTTGGAGACCGGGTGCAATGCTCATCGGTGGGATGCTTCGCTCAGAATGAAGTTCGCCTTGCCCGACCGAAGACGCTCTCACCTGAGCAGAAGAACGAGAAGAAGAATCAACCTTCTTTCCCTTAGTGGAGGAGGATTGTTTCGAGTCCATTTCTGGAAACTTTGAAATCTCGGAGAAGAAACGAATAAGAAACATGAACAGACGAAGGCTTTCTTTCGCAGAAGACGGATGAAAAGTTTTTCTCTCAGAAACCTGGGGTATATATAGAGTTCGGATGGACTCCTCGAATCCCGAACCAAATCTCCTAATTAATATCTGGTTATGATTGGGTACTACATCAGCCTATTTACTCAGAGAAGGCGGACAGTCAGCGAATTCGAAAAGTTTTTGTGCTAGGAAGATTCGCGGTTCTTACGCTAAGGAGCTTTCCACGCTCGACAGCTACAGATCTACGATTTTACGCTAACAGGCTATAAGTCTATGGTTTTACGCCCGGATGCCTTTGTGCTCGGTAGCTTTTATGCTCGAGAGGCTACAAACCTACGACTTCACGCTCAGCAGCTACAAATCTATGATCTCACGCTCGGTGGCTTTTTACGCTCAGAGGCAACAGATCCACGACTTCACGCTCGGAAGATTTTCTTTTCAGAAGCTACAAATCTACAGTTCTGCACCAAGGAGCTTTCTACGCTCGACAACTACAAATCTACGGTTTTACGTTCAAGGGCTATAAGTCTATGGTTTTATGCCCGGATGCCTTTGTGCTCGGTAGCTTTTATGCTCGAGAGGTTACAAACCTACGACTTCACGCTCAGGAACTACAAGTCTATAATTTCACGCTCGGTGGCGTTTAGCTTACGCTCAGAGGCTACGAACTTATGATTTCACGCTCCACGACTTTTTGTGCATCTGAAAAATGCGCAGGCCAGTACAATACATCTGAACAAATTCTCAAGGCGATCAATTGAAGGAGTTCACACAGAAGATACTACTTCTTGACCTCAAAATACTCCAAGTACCCGAAGCATACGGAGTTCAACATTAAAAATTACTCTTCTTCGTGGGTCGATTCGAAGTTCATCCAGAATCTAGTCTGAATATTTTTTCTGCAAATTCAAGATGGCAGCTCAGTTCTTGACAGCCATTTCTCGACCTGTTCCAAGAGATTTTCGAGAAATCACTCTTGAAGACGACGGTCTGAACAAAAAATTCTGTTTATCAGAAGTAACAGCTCAGAATTCTACGCGGTTCCTCATTCCTAACAACAGTTCGAACACTCGACTGCTACAGCGGCTTTCTGCGCATCCTTAGTTATGCGTAAAAGACAGGACAAGACCTATCACTCTTTCTAACAGAGTCGGCATAAAGTATCAGACGTGTCGAAGCTCCACATATTCAGACTTCACAACAAAGTATGGCAAGATGATCATATGAAGAAGAAAATGATCTTATTAAAATCACGATTACATATGAGGGAAATCCAGTCTACAAGGATTTTTTTCTCCATTTTAGTGGTTATATATGAGGGAAATCCCGTCTACGAAGGGTTTCTCATTTTTATTTAAAGATCGCGTCCAGAATCTGTTTCAGCCAGGTTTTTGCAGGGGCGGCATCCTTCATCCATCTTCTCCGACAATCAGTCGGTAACAGCAAACTGACTGACATATTGGTCAACGGCGAGGATGCAGAACTGGGCGTAGGCCCATACTGCCAACAGAAGAAAAGTAGGGTAACTTCGCTTTCTTACATCCAGCGCCACGGAGGTAAAGAGAGAAGGTACCGCTTGCAAGCGGCATGGCGAAATACGATCCTTCTTCTCTCCCGAAGAACCACCATACAAAGTTGTTGATTATCCCGAGCAAAGGAGGCTATGATATTCTTCCATGATCCATCGTTGCAGAGGACATTTGCTCGAAGATGCCATCTTTTTTGGCCCCTTACATGCTGGAAGAGCATGATCTCCTTCTTCCTCAAGTCGACCCGACGAACTCCGACCATCATCTCTATGTGGTGAAGGAAGTGTGGGAAGAACAGGAAAGCTCCTCAGCCTTTTTATAGGCGAAAGAGATCACCGATCCCCAATAACTTTGCCATAAAGGCAGCCATGAAAGAACGTGGCAGGCTTGACCATTTCAGGCTCCATTCAGAGTGTTTCGAGTTACGAGAAATGGTTCATGCTTCATTCAAAGTGTTTCAAATTACGAGAAATTTGAAAGCTTTGAAGGGGGTCTTGTAGAAGCATAAAAAATACGCAGATAGCTATACGCAGCACGTTCGTGCAGGGCAGCGTAAACAGAGGACCTTAGAGCCATCAAGACATGCAACAGAGCTTTTTCGCTGAGCACAACGTAAAAATATAGGCTTAAGGACCATCCGCGTAGTACAATATGTCTAGGATGCTTCGGCGTGAACAGGGTGATTTATCGCCTATATGGTGTAAAACTCATCCGCTTTCAATACAGCATTGAAGTATACGAGGAATGCTTCATATTCTTCGAAATGAATATGTCAGATCATGTAATGAACCTGACGTTTGGACTCCTGACAAAGAGTACTGCATGATAACCCAAGCGACGGGTATTATGATGGCGCGGCACTGCAACCCAGGCTGTCATTTACTGCCATTTCCTTTGCGTAAACCACTTTTTCACATATGAAGGAATACGCTGCCTTGTTTTACACAGGCAGATGTGAGTTGTTTACGCTCCGCAGAAGATAAACAGCCTGCCATGTCAAAAGCTGTACTTCGTACAGGACTCGAGGCACGTCTCTGCATTTGAAGCACCGAATACTGACAGATGCCTGAGGCACATCTCTGCACTTGATGCACAGAAGGATGGTAGTCCTTCAAACCATGCCTCCTCATTTAATGAGCAGGATGATGGCGGATCTCCATATTTAATGCAGGAGATTTGATTAAATGTCACTGAACCATCGTTTAGTGACATCCCCTTTGCGTAAACTACTCTTACGCATATAAGGGAGTACGCCGTCCAGTTTTACACAGGCAGACGTGAGCTTCTTACACTCCGCAGAAGGCAAACAGACCGCCACATCAGCAGTCACTCTTCATATAGAATTCGAGGCGCATATCTGCATTTAATGCACAGAATGATGGCAAATCTTAAAGACAAGCCTCTGCATTTAATGCGCAGGATAGGGGCAGATCTCTGCATTTAATGCAAGAGATTTTATTATATCTCCAAGAGCCATAATTCCGGCCAAAATGTCTACATCATCTCGGCTTCTACGCCTTCTTGGCTTCCATGCCCACCCGGCCTCTATGCCTACTCGGCTTCTATGCCTACGCGGCTACTATGCCCACTCGGCCTCTATGACCACTTGGCTTCTACGCCTACTCGGCTTCTACGCCTACTCGACTTCTATGCCTATTTTGGCTTCTATGCCATGGTGACAGTTACTTGACTTCTACGTCAACCTCTTCTACACAAGGGATAACTACCTACGTGGCTTCTACGCCGTGATCTTCACAGTAGATATACGTGTTTTGTCCTTTAGTTGGACGCGCGTCACATGCTCACTCAAAAGGTCATCTATACGCAGGCATTGGTTATTTTAAACCGTCGTGTAAAAGGGTGCTGTACTTTCCACTACTCAGTTTCCACACCGACTGAGTGGTCCCTGTCACTAAAAATCTATAAATAGAGTCCTCTATCAACGAGGAAAAAGGTCGAAGAAATTAGTTCTGAAAACTGATCAAGAAATCCAGTATCAGATCCAACTGTCGCAAAGATCGAAGGTCAGATGGTCGAGAGAGAGAGAGAGATAGGAGAATCCGGAGCTCAGGCAAAGAGAAGGGATCGACGACTTTGGCATCGAGCATCCACCCTCTTTAGCAACCTTCGAAGCTGCTTTCTGTCTTCCACGACACTTCTTCAACATCGTGTGGTCCAAGGGCTAAAGTGATCGACTGCAGATCAGACACCTATAGCAATATTTACCCAGATTAAATAAATTATACTTAGACATCCTCGTACAGGATCAAATTTGTACAATCTTGTTTGTAAACATAAAAGAAAGGGCGGGTCTTCGTACAAGACCTCATTTTCCCCATATCAAATCTTTTCATCGTTTATTAAACCATAAACAACTATCACTCTGTGCAGCCAAACTATCTCGTCAAGGTAGGTCTGAGCAAGAAGATCGATGCCCTAAGCAACTTTAACAGTGAGGAAGTGCGTTGACTTAGTTAACCGATAGAAGATAACCCAGACGGTGTCGTTCCCCAGTTGCATCTTTAAAAATCTAACAATGAAGTCTATGCTTATATGCTCCCACTTCCATTCCAGAATAGCAAGATTTGATATCTCCTCGCCCAGTCTCTGATGTTCTTCTTCCACCCTATGATAGGTTATGCATTGCGGTATGAAGAACGCAACATCCTTCTTCATGCTTTGCCACCAAAAGATAGTGCAGAAATCTTTATACATCTTCTTGCTCCCAAGATGGACTGTGTAGGCTGCATAATGGGCTTCCATTAGGATCTTCTTTATGAGATATACGTCATTGGGGAAGCATAGTCTTCCCTTCACTCACAATACCCCATTCTTATCCATTGCAAAGTCCTTTACCTTTCTTGCTAGAATTTTCTTACGTATTTTCTTCATGAATGGGTCATCTCTCTGGGTGGACATGACTCTCCCAATAAGGTTTGGCACAAAGTGCATCTTGGAAGCTTGCATACTGCGGTATCAAATTTAGAATTCAATACCCATTGTCTCCAAGTCGCTTTGTAACCTGCGATCGATGGACAGGGATTGTCATGATCCGCACCTAAAAAATTGGGCATGAGTCGTGGGTACATCCAGCCTACACCATAGAATCGGTGGTAGAACGCTGTAAAGGTCCGTTCTAGGTCACAATATCTATATCTCACAATGATCAGTCATTATAACCTCTCCAAAAGGAGGGCAACCACGCAATATATATATATATGACTCAATCACAATAACTAGGGGAAGAATAAAAGTACGATAATATATTACAAAGAAACAAGAACCAAAGACCAAGAACAATATCGAATATACAGTCCAAGTCTAAAGTCTACAATATCTCACAACAGGAAAATAATAAATAGCAATACATTCATCCAAAATAACAACGGGGAACAACCCAGGGAAACTCACCTAGTTGAAGTAAGGTGCTAACGGCATCTCCTCGACGGGCTCCTCCTCAATCTCCGGGTCATAACACTCCTCGACACCTGGCACGTAGAAGGTCGGGCAAAAATCCTCAGGATCCTCTAGAAAAAATATGCCCAGTCAGGACTGGAGCAAAGTACATAACTCTGAAAGCAACTCCAAATACATGGTAAGGTGTATATGACTAGCAATAGAAAAGTATACAAGATGCACAGGAAAATAAATACATGGTGGAGCAGATAAAGTAGCTGCAATATAAAACTGGAGAACAATCCAAGTAGTAGAGAAGTAAATACATGTGAGAAAATAGGAATACTAGCTAAGGGCCTTGAGCACAAGTTCATTTTGTGATCGGCTTAGGTTGCACATGAATAATCTACGATAACTCCTTTATGCGTGAGTTTTATAACCGACATACACATGAATACTGTTTGGCTTTGATCACAAAACCAACTCCAACTCCCCTCCCCCACTAATACTCATGGAGCCAACCATCACACGCTATGTACATGATAAATAACTCACGCACATTAAGGCGAGAGCACACAAAGCACGTGATTGCACATGAGAATCAATACCCGAAGCACATGATGAAATACACGTGATAGAGTACCCGCTGAACACGGTAAGGGGGATAACATCTCATGACTGGATCCAACTAGTACCAGCTCCTGAAATAATGTGTCAGAATTAAGTTTTACAGTTCTAGAACAGGTGATATATACGCTATCATGAAATAGAAACGATCAGAGGTAGGTACTTGCCTGACGTCCTGAGCAACTGATGAGGATCGAAATCCGGACAGGCGTCGCAAGAACCTATTACGAAAAGCATGGTTAAACGAGGTTCTAAAGAGTTAAACTGATATAAAATAACTAAAAATAAGGTTCTAGGGTTATTATAGGTCGAACGGATCAAACCGATAAAATTTGGGTCTAAACGTCAACAGGGGTCCAAAAAGTCAACTTTGGGTCAAAACTAGGTCAAACGTTGAGTTTTACGGTCAACGAGGGCAATTATGGTCAACTTTAGGTCAAACTAGGGTACCCCTAAAATTCTAGGTCAAAACTAGCTCATTAAGCTAGTAAACCCTCAAACTCGCCTCCTCGAGATACCGGGATACCCTCGGTATCCGATACCTCGACCTAAGCTACGCACCCCGCATATACCCACTAACACCTATACTAACACACGTAAATATATACACCAATACATATAAAAGCAACTCTAATCCTATTCCTAGGCAAATGCTCAAAAACCTTACCGCGATACTCAATATCTTGGGTATCTCAAGGTATTGAGATACCTTGATATCTCAAGGTATTGAGATATCCACTAATCCTCACCAATACTACGCATCTAGCTAGCTATCCATACAAATACATATATTCCTAGTTATATATATCTAGGCTACTATTTATATATACAAACACATATGCTTATATATATAACTAGATATATATATATATATATATATATATCCACACATACACACATATACACACAACTCATAAATATATATCTATTATACTAATATAAGTATCTATCTATCTAGCTATATATATATATATATATATATATATATATATATATATATATATATATATATATATATATATATATAGCTCTATCTAATCTCTCAACCTCTCTCTCTACCTGCTGTTGCTAGTGCTACCAGCCTGCACGCCGCTGCAAACTCTGCTGGTGCCTCGTTGCCCTGCTGCAGCCTCGCCAAGCTGCTGCTACTGCTGCATATACTGCTGCCCCGCTGCTAATGCAATATTGTGCTGATGCTGCTACTACTGCAGTAATTGCTGCTGCTGCGCCTCACTGCTTCCATGACACTGCCTCACTGCACATTTTGCTGTGCTCACTGCCTCCTACTCGTTGCCTCTACTGCTGCTTCCAATCTGCTGATGGCTGCTCCCCCCTCGACACACCACACACACACACAAACACGCATATATATATATATATATATATATATATATATATATATATATATATATATATATATATATACACACACACACAAACATATATACATATATATATACACACACAACCATATATATATATACACACACTTATACACACATATATATAGGTACACACAAACTTACACATACACACACATATAGGTATATATATACACATCGACTCATATACATATATACATACACACACTTATATATATATAGACACACACACATATATATACACACACACACACACACACACACACATATATATATATATATATAGACTCATATATACATATACACACTCACTTATATATATAGATACACTTACACAAACACATATACACACTCATATATACATATACAAACATATATATATATATATATATATATATATATACACACATACATATATATATAAACTCACATATACATATATACATACACACAAACACAACACACACAACACACAACACCAACGCACGTACAACGACCCAAACACCTATAAACACATATAAATATATAAAATATAACTAGAGAACTCTAGCAAACACTCCCCAAAGATAAAGTAACACGCGCACAAGCCCGAACCCTAGAAACCAAGTCGAAATGGCCGTTCGGTCATTTCGACGAACACGTAGAGTGCGGTTCGCGAAACCTCAAGAAATGCACACCAAACCTACTCGTAATCGGCCCAAAATTTACCTACGAGTTATAATCGAGGTCTAGAACCAAGAAAAAAATGCTAACTTATCGATTCTAGGTCCGTAGCAAAAACGCGCACGCACATTTAACCTACGACGGTGAAAACCCCCAAATCGCCCGAAACGTCCATTTCTCCGCGACACGACCTCACATGTTCGAACGGAGACACGTACTAACCCTCAAGATACCCAAGCACGTCTACCTAGGTCCGTCTAACCTAGGACATCACCCAAAATTGGGCTAATCTCGGATTTCACCCAAAATTGACACAAAATCTAATGTCAAAGTCTCCAAACACATCAAAACAAGTTCTAACTTCTTCCCACGGGTAGCCTTAAGGGCTAGGAAGGTTCTAAACTACTAATTATACTATGTAATAGAAACCACTAAGAGAAAAGTTAGGGTTTACCTCTTGGGAGTTGGAATCCCAAGGCCAAAGTCTCCAAAATCCTTGAAATCACCACCCTCAAGCCTCCAAGCCTCCAAGCCAAGCCTCCACACTAAGGCTAGGCTCTACACACTTGGTTAGGGAAAAGCAAATGGTTAGGGTTCACATAAATAGAAGAAATAGAAGAAGGAAGAGAAGAAATGAAGAAATACTTACTTGAAATAGGAAGTTGGAAGAAGAAAAGAAGAAAATGGAGAATGGATAAGAAGAAGAAGAAGGAATGAAGAGGGATGGGGGGTTCGGTCAGGTCTAGAATAGGGTTAGGAAAAAGGGCCGACCATGTGTAATATAGGGTTTAATTAAGTAAAAAATGACTAAAATGCCCTCATAATTAGTCATGCAACTTGGGTTTAGGTTTAGGGTTCACTAAACACACTCTAACTAACCCAAAATAACCCAACTAACTAAATAAAATATAACAATTATTCTAAACCCAAAAATAGGTCTGACAAGGGTGTTGGTTGGGTCTGACATGGGTCCACTAGGGTCTAACATGGGTCCAGACTAGCCAAAACCCTAAAACAACCAATAAAAAAAATAATACAATCAACAATTAAATATAAATATATTTATTTATAATCAATACACAATTTACTAAATAAAAATAAATAAATAAAATCCTATTTTCTAGGATTGGGTAGTAACCAGACTACCCTCCTTAAAATAATTTTGCCCTCGAAATTGAAAGACGAAACTAGGACAGTAATGCAGGAAAAAGAAAAGAACCATACCTCAGGACTCGAAAAGATAAGGGTATCGCTCGCACATTTCATCCTCCCTCTCCCAGGTTGACTCACCTGGAGAGTCATGCCTCCACGCGACGCAAACCAAGGGAATAGTCTAGTTCCTCAACACCTTCTTCCGCCGATCCAGAATCTTCACCGGCTGCTCTGGATAGCTAAGAGTAGGGCCCACCACGATCTCTGAGTGATCCAATACGTGACTGGGATCCGCCATGTACCATCTCAACTGTGACACGTGGAACACATCATGAACTTCCTCTAGTGTAGGCAGCAAATCTAGCCTATACGCCACAGCGCCGATCCTCTAGAGGATGCTGAAGGGTCCGACGAAACGTAGGCTAAGCTTCCCGCCTCCACCGAAGCGAATAGTATCCCGTGTCATAGAAATCCTCAGGAACACCAGATCTCTAACCTAGCAAAAATAAGGTCTCAGCACTTAATCTAAAACAAGCAATCACATGCAAACACAAGAACAAAATCTAAATTCTAAGCTATACCACAAACTCCAAAGGTCTCCAGTGGCTATCGGCCCAATGCCGCTGTCTGTCCTGCACTACCTGAAGTCTATCTCTAATATGGTTGACCTTCTCCGTCGCATCCACCATCATCTCCGGGCCAAGCAAAGCTCTCTCGCCTATATTATTCCATGATAAAGGAGTACGATACCTCCGTCCATACAATGCCTCGAATGGTGACATCTCGATACTGGCTTGGTAGCTGTTGTTGTAAGCAAACTCTACTAAATGCAAGTGTTCCTCCCAAGAGCCTCTGGAATCCAGAACACAAGTGTGAAGCATGTCCTCAAGTGTTTGAATGGACCTCTCTGACTTACCATCTGTCTGTGGGTGGTATGCAGTACTAAACTTGAGCTCGGTGCCCAAGCTAGCCTGCAGACTCCTCCAGAAATACGAAGTAAAGCGACTGTCCTGATCTGATACTATGCTCACAGGAACTCCATGCAGTCTGACTATCTGATGAACATACATCTCTGCTAGTCTCTACGTAGACGTACCCACTTTGAATGGTAGAAAGTGGGCCGATTTGGTCAACCTGTCCACGATGACCCAAATCGCATCCTTCCCTCCTGGAGAACGGGAAAGTCCAAAAACAAAATACATGGTCACATGCTCCCATTTTACTCTGAAATGGGTAACGGCTGGAGCAATCCTTCTAGCCTCTGTCTCTCCGCCTTCACCTGCTGGCATCGGGATACGAAGCGCGCTATATCCCGTTTTATCCCGTACCACCACACATGCTCTCTCAGATCTCTATACATCTTGTTGGAACCTGGATACATAGAGTACTGGGATCAATGCACCTCCTGAAGAACCTCCTCTACCAACTCTGACTGAATCTGCAGTCCCCATATCTGCATCTCAACTCCAGACACAATCACCTCAATGCCCAAGCTCTCTAGATCTGCCAGAAGATAGCGATCTATAGTCAAGCACATAACTATTGGATACATGCTTAGCGCATTCGTAACTATGTTCGCCTTCCCTGGATGGTACTACAATAATATGTCGAAGTCTTATATCAACTCCAACCATCTCCTCTGCTTCATGTTCAGCTCTTTTTGATTAAACACATAGTTCAAGCTCTTGTGGTCTGTAAAGATCTCCACACGCTCTCCGTATAGATAGTATTTCCCAAACTTCAGAGCAAAGATGACCGCTGCCAACTCCAAATCGTGGGTAGGGTAGTTCTTCTCATGAGGATGTAATTGCCTAGAAGCAGAGGCAATCACCCTCCCATTTTGCTACAACACCCAACCCAGTCCCTTCCCCGATGCATCACTATAGATAGTGAATCCTCGAGACCCTGATGTCAACGTCAACACTGGAGCTATCGTCAACCTCCTCTTCAGCTAATCAAAGGCCATCTGGAACTCCTCTGACCAAACAAACTCTATGTCCTTCTGAGTCAGCCTAGACAACGGCTCTACAATCCGGAAAAAATTCTGAACAAATCTTCTGATTTAACTTGACAGTCCCAGAAAACTTTTGACCTCTGTTACTGAACTCGGAGCACTCCATGCCTCAATTGCCATAATCTTCCTCGGATCTACCGAGATCCCCTCTCCTGTCACCACATGACCAAAGAATTCAACCTTGTCAAGAAAGAACTCGCACTTTGAAAGCTTTCCATAAAGCTTCTCCTTCCTAAGAGTCCCCAGCACTATCCTCAGATGCTCCTCATGCTCCTCTGGGGTCTTCGAATACACCAAGATGTTATCTATAAACACCACTACAAACGTGTCCAGATGTTGATAGAATATCTTGTTCATCAAATTCATAAATGCTATCGGGACATTAGTCAACCCAAACGGCATCACCACGAACTCATACTGTCCATACCTGGTCCAAAAAGTTATCTTTGGAATATCCTCCCTCCTGACCTTCACCTGGTGGTAGCTTGTCCTCAGATCAATCCTGAAAAATACCCTCGCTCCGCTCAACTGGTCGAAGAGATCATCAATATGCGGCAGCGGATACTTGTTCTTGATTGTGAGGTTGTTCAGAGCCCTATAGTCGATACACATCCGTATCGACCCATCCTTCTTCGGCACAGAAAGTACTGGAGCACCCCACGGAGAAGAACTAGATCTGATAAATACCTTGTCCTGAAGCTCATCCACCTGCTTCTTCAACTCTACCAGCTCACTGTTGCTGATTCTATAGACGTGCTGGAATATCAGCTCCACGCCTGGCAACAAGTCTTTAGAGAACTCCATATCTCTGTCCGAAGGTAACCCTGGCAACTCCTCCGGAAAGAATTCCATGAACTCCACTATTAGTGGATGTGGCAACCTCGGCTCTACCACCAGGGCTCCGTAGAAGACTCTCTCCCTCGCTCTGCTCCGCTGCTCCTCTAGCAAACTCAAACTCTGGCTCACCCGACGGACTAAACAACACTCTGCCTCCACGATAATCTATACTAGCACAGTGCATACTCAACCAATCCATCCCGAGTACAATATCGTAACTCAAAAGTGGCATTACGAGTAGGCAAACACTCAACTCCCGGCCTCCCAAGGTAACTCTTCGGTCTCTGCAGACATCACTGACTAGGATGATGCCACCCCCGGTCGTGATCTTGCAGAGTCTAGATAAAGGTTCAACAACAAGATGGTGTCTAATAACAAAAGATACAGACACAAAGCTATGGGAAGCACCGAAATCAAATAAAGCCAGTGTTGCAATAGAATCAAGAAGAACAAAACCTGAGATCACATCACCATTATCGCAAGATACGATATCATTAAGGAGGACAGTAATATTGTAAAAGAAATAATTTCAGAAAAATTAAAGATAACAAAAATCAGGAAGGGTCCTAGTTGTGATTGAGCACACTCTCTCTCAGCCTATATCCTGTATCCTATCGCAGGTAGGCATAGAAACTAGACCTGCGTACTCGACCTTGCATGGGCTGCCACCAAAAATATGTCACGACCCGTACCTGAAAAATTGGGCATGAGTCATGGGTAGGTCCAGCCTACGCCGTAGAATCGGCGATAGAACACTGTAAAGGTCCGTTCTAGGCCACAATATCTATATCTCAAAATGATCAGTCAATATAACCTCTCCAAAAGGAGGGCAACCATGCAATATATATATGACTCAATCACAATAACTAGGGGAAGAGTAAAAGCAGAATAAGATATCACAAAGAAACAAAAACCAAAGAGCAAGAACAATATCCAATATACAGTCCAAGTCTAAAGTCTACAACATCTCACAACAGCAAAATAATAAATAGCAATACAGTCATTCAAAATAACAACTGGGAACAACCCAGGAAAACCCACCTAGCTGAACTAAGTTGATAACGGCGTCTCCTCGGCGGGCTCCTCCTCAATCTCCGGGTCATAATACTCCTCGACACCTGGCACGTAGAAGGTCGGGCAAAAATCCCCAGGATCCTCTAGAAAAAATATACCCAGTCAAGACTAGAGCAAAGTACATAACTCTGAAAGCAACTCCAAATATATGGTAAGGTGTATATGACTAGCAATAGAAAAGTATACAAGATGCACAGAAAAATAAATACATGGTGGAGCAGATAAAGTAGCTGCAATATAAAACTGGAGAATAATACAAGTAGTAGAGAAGTAACTACATGTGAGAAAATAGGAATACTAGCTAAGTTCCTTGAGCACAAGTTCATTATGTGATCGGCTTAGGTTGCACATGAATAATCTACGATAACTCCGTTATGCGTGAGTTGCATAACCAACATACACATGAATATTGTTTGGCTTTGATCACATAACCAACTCCTACTCCCCTCCCTCTCTAATACTCTTGGATCCAACCATGACACGCTACGTACATGATAAATAACTCGCGCACATGAAGGCGAGAGCACATAAAGTACATGATCACATGAGAATCAATAACCGAAGAACATGATGAAATACATGTGATAGAGTACCCGCTGAATACGGTAAGGGGGATAACATCTCATGACGGGATCCAACGTGTACCAGCTCGTGAAACAATTTGTCAGAATCAAGTATTACAGTTCTAGAACAGGTGATATATACACTATCATGAAATAGAAACGATCAGAGGTAGGTACTCGCCTAACATCCTGAGCAACTGATGAGGATCGAGATCCGGACTGGCGTCGCAAGAACCTATTGCAAAAAGCAAGGTTAAACTGGGTTCTAAAGAGTTAAACTGATATAAAATAACTAAAAATAAGGTTCTAGGGTTATTCTAGGTCGAACGGGTCAAACCGGTAAAATTTGGGTCAAAAAGTCAACCTGAGGTCCAAAAAGTCAACTTTGGGTCAAAACTAGGTCAAACGTTGAGTTTTACGGTCAACGAGGACAATTATGGTCAACGCTAGGTCAAACTAGGGTGCCCCTAAAATTCTAGGTCAAAACTAGCTCATTAAGCTAGTAAACCCTCAAACTCGCCTCTTCGAGATACCGGGATACCCTCGGTATCCGATACCTCGACCTAAGCTACGCACCCCGCCTATACCCACTAACACCTATGCTAACACGCGTAAATATATACACCAATACATATAAAAGCAACTCTAATCTTATTCCTAGGCAAATGCTCAAAAACCTTACCTCGATACTCAATACCTTGGGTATCTCAAGGTATTGAGATACCTTGATATCTCAAGGTATTGAGATATCCACTAATCCTCACCAACACTACGCATCTAGCTAGCTATCCATGCAAATACATATATTCCTAGTTATATATCTAGGCTACTATATATATATACAAACACATATGCTTATATCTACATAACTAGATATATATATCTATATCCACACATACACACATATACACACAACTCATAAATATATATCTAACTATATATATATATATATATATATATATATATATATATATATATATATATATATATCTACTTATACTAATCTAAGTATCTATCTAACTATATATATATCTATACATATATAGCTCTATCTAATCTCTCAACCTCTCTCTCTACCAGTTGCTGCTAGTGCTACCATGCCTACACGCCGCTGCAAACGCTGTTGGTGCCTCGCTGCCCTGCTGCAGCCTCGCCAAGCTGCTGCTGCTGCTGCATTTACTGCTGTCCCGCTGCTAATGCAATGTTGCGCTGCTGCAGCAGGCTGCTGCTGCTGCTTGCTGCGCCTCGCTGCTTCCATGCCACTCCCTCGCTGCACATGTTGCTCTGCTCACTGCCTCCTGCTCGCTGCCTCTGTTGCTGCTTCCTATCTGCTGATGGCAGCTCCCCCCTCGACACAACACACACACACACAAACACACATATATCTATATATATACGCACAAACATATATACATATATATATACACACACAACTATATATATATATATATATATATATATATATATATATATATATATACACACACTTATACACATATATATATAGGTACACACACACTTACACATTCACACACAAACAGGTATATATATACACATAGACTCATATACATATATACATACACACACTTATATATATATAGACACACACACACACACACACATACACATATATATATATATACACACACACACACACACACACACACACACACACACATATATATATATATATATAGTCATATATACATATACACACTCACTTATATATATATAGATACACTTACACAAACACATATACACACTCATATATACATATACAAACACACACGCACACACACAAACACACACACATATATATATATATATATATATATATATATATATATATATATATATATATAGACACACACATATATATATATATAAACTCATATATACATCCACACAAACACAACACACACAACACACAACAGCCAACACACAACACCAACGCACGTACAATGACCCAAACACCTATAAACACATATAAATATATAAAATACAACTCCAAAACTCTAGCACACACTCCCCGAAGCTAAACCAACACGTGCACAAGCCCGAAACCTAGAAACCAAGTCGAAATGGCTGTTTGGTCATTTCAACGGACACGTGGAGTACGGTTCGCGAAATCTCATGAAAAGCATACCAAACCTACTCGAAATTGGCCCAAAATTTACCCACGAGTTTTAATCAAGGTCTAGAACTTAGAAAAATTCTTACTCGTCGATTTTTGATCTGTGACAAAAATGCGCACGCATATAGAACCTACGACGACGAAAACCCCCAAATCGCCCGAAACGCCAATTTCTCCGTGATACGACCTCACATGTCCGAACGGAGACACTTACTAACCTCAAGACACCCAAGCACGTCTACCTAGGTCTGTCTAACCTAGGGCATCACCCAAAATTGGGCCAATCTCGAATTTCACCCAAAATTGACACAAAACCTAATGTCAAAGTCTCCAAACACAACCAAACAAGTTCTAACTTCCTTCCACGGGTAGCCTTAAGGTCTAGAAAGATTATAAACTACTAATTACACTATATAATAGCAACCACTAAGAGGAAAGTTAGGGTTTATCTCTTGGGAGTTGGAATCCCAATGCCAAAGTCTCCAAAACCCTTAAAATCACCACCCTCAAGCCTCCAAGCCAAGCCTCTACACTAAGTCTAGGCTCTACATATCTAGGTTAGGAAAAAGCAATTGGTTAGGGTTCACATAAATAGAAGAAATAAAAGAAGGAAGAGAAGAAATGAAGAAATACTTACTTGAAATAGGAAGTTGGAAGAAGAAAAGAAGAAAATAGAAAATGGAGAAGAAGAAGAAGAAGAAGAAGAAGAAGGAATAAAGAGGGATGGGGGGTTCGGCCAGGTCTGGAATAGGGTTAGGAAAAAGGGTCGGCCATGTGTAATATTGGGTTTACTTAAGTGGAAAATGACTAAAATGCCCTCATAATTAGTCATGCAACTTGAGTTTAGGTTTAGGGTTCACTAAACACACCCTAACTAACCCAAAATAACCCAATTAACTAAATAAAATATAATAATTATTCTAAATCCAAAAATAAGTCTGACAAGGGTGTTGGTTGGGTCTGACATGGGTCCAGACTAGCCAAAACCCTAAAACAACCAATAAAAAAATACAATCAACAATTAACTATAAATATAATTATTTATAATTAATACATAATTTACCAAATAAAATAAATAAATAAAATCCTATTTTCTAGAATTAGGTAGTGACAGGGATCCTACAAACACTCAACTCAAAGCGTCCGCTACAATATTCTCTTTCCCAGACGTGTAGTCGATTGTCAAGTCATAGTCTTTGATTAATTCTAGCCAATGCAACTGTTGTTTCTTTAGGTCTGTTTGGGTGAATATGTATTTTAGGCTTTTTTTGGTCAGTATAAATTCGATAAGCCACTCCATGGAGGTAGTGTCGCCAAAATTTTAGTGCGAATACAATCGTCACCAGTTCCAGGTCATGCGTAGGATAATTTTTCTCATATATCTTCAGTTGTCTAAAGGCGTAGGCTACCACTCTATCCCACTGCATGAGCATGCACCACAAGCCTTGTCCTGGTACATCGCTAAAAATTTGGAATCCTGAGATCTTATCGGGAAGTACAAGTTTTGGAACGGAGATGAGGCATTGTTTTAACTCCTCAAATAAAGCTTTACAGTCAACTGACCACTTGAATGTAACTCCCTTCTAAGTGAGGACAGTAAAAGGTAATGCTAACTTGGAAAAGTCTTTAACGAACTACCTATAGTAGCTCGCTAACCCGAGAAAGCTCTGGATTTTATTGACTGATGCGAGTCGCTTTTACTTGACGATGGCTTCAACTTTCGTTGGATCGATTAAAGGGGCTTTTTAACAAGTAAACACATCCGGCTGCTAATTCCCTCCCAAAAAATGATGTGACCGAGGAAAGATACACTACTCAGCCAGAACTCGTACTTGCTCAGATTCGCTTATAGCCTGTTGTCCCGAAGAGTCTAAGGTATGGTCCGCAAGTTCTAAGCATGTTCCTTATTGTTCTTCGAATACAACAAGATTCAACAATGACCAATACTACAAACTTGTCGAGGTACGTCCTGAACATACGATTCATCAGGTCCATGAAGGCAACAAGGGCATTGGTCCGACTGAATGGCATTACCAAAAACTTATAGTGGCCGTAGCGAGTGCAAAAGGAAGACTTTGGCAGGTTATCCGACTTGATATTGTGTTGATGATGACCCGAGTGAAGATCAATTTTTTAAAACACCGACACCCTTGTAGTTGATCAAAGAGGTCACCGATCCTGGGAAGGGGGTACTTGTTTTGAATAATAGCCTTATTCAGCTCACGATAGTCTATGCAGGGCTGCATCGAGCCATCATTTTTCTTCACAAACAACACAGGTGCACCCTACGAAGACAAACTCGGACGAATATAACCACAATCTAGCAGCTCTTAGAACTGGACTTTCAGCTATTTTAGTTCAAGAGGGACCATTCGACATGGAACCTTAAAAATCGGTCAAGTTTCTAGAAATTTATCTATGGTGAACCCAATCTCTTATTCGGGTGGCATGTCGGGCAACTCGTTTGAAAACACATCGGGAAATTTTTTTACAACGAAAGTAGACTCGACGTTTGCACAATCTTGCTATATTTCTCGAACGTACGCCAAGTACCCTTGACAGCCAGAATGTATCATCCGCCGAGCATATATTATAGAAATTACCATGCATGCATTCAACTCTCTCGACACTAGACTACACCCGTAGCAAAGTTTGGTCTAGCCAGGTAGATAAAAGATGACTTTCTTCTCTTCGCAATCAATGGTGGCTAAGAAAGTGTCGAGCCAGTTCATTCCCAAGCTAATGTCGTAGTCCATGATATCTATGACTATCGTATCGATCGATAGATTTCTTTCCCGATACATTTGTAGTCGTCACGAAAGACTAAGCGAGCAACAATTCTACTCCCGATGGGGTACTAACGCTAAGGTTTAGACCCAGCGGTGTCATAGAGAATTTGGGCTCAGTAGCCAAATCCACCAATATAAAACTATGTGTGGCACCAGAATAAAATAATACTCGAGCAGGATATTATTGAAAAGCAATATACCTGATAGCACCATGTTGGAAGCGAACACCATTCCCTGATTCAGAGCATAAGCGTTCTATGGTGCTGCCTAGTTTGCTCCAGGTGCTTGACCCAAATTCTGAGGCGGACGATTTGGTTACTGGTAATAGTTCAGTCCTCCCGTCTGATAGTCCAGTATTATGTGGCCAGGGTGACCATATTTTTAACATGCTCCACTTAGTAGGCTGCAGTTTTGAGAGATATGTCCGTTTCGGTTGAACTAGGTACAGAAAATCTAGTTATATCTCCCCAGGTTTGCACCCTGATAACTGCATTGTTAGTATGCTTTGGCGCGTTGTTACCTCTTGCATTGCTAGGGCACTTGTGGTAGAAATTCTGCATAGCACCGATATGAACTAGAGGGTACTTTGGATCTAGGGAGAGGGCATGGTTGAGGGACTCTCACATGGTTTAGTACTGTAGAACGATAATGTATGCTCGGATAGAAGGCCGCAGTCCTATCTAGAACCTTTTGGCTGGACTCTAGGAATCTCGGAGAAGAGACGTGGCAATTTTAGCAATTATTTTGATTTATGCGGCCTACTATCGTTCGATCAAGTTCCCTTGTTGAAGATGTGTAAATTTGTCTTCCTTCTCGCATTGGACGGCTAGGGGAAGAAACTCCACTTCAAATGCTTTACGAAACATGAACCAAGAGATAGTCCCCTTCTCTTCTTCACTCAAGATAGCCTTCTTGTGCACATCCCTTAAATCATGTTCGTTCATATGGAGCTGAAGCTGAGCGCAAGTGACTCTCTTCATCTCGTCCTTGTGAAGCACTTCAAAGCGGTCATCTAGCTTGATTAGCTAATCTAACGGCACTGAGGGGTTTTTAGTCCCTCGAAAAGTTGAATGACATATTTTCTTGAACTAAAATATTTGAAGATGGAACCCTTATCGTCTAATAATTGAGGTTCCAAAAATTCCATGGTCTCGGCTACAATTGGCATGGTGGCGACAGTCGTTGATGTAGAATAATTGTTGGCGACGAGTGTAGTCACAACAGTTTGTCGAGTATCGATCTATATTTGTTATGCCTCAGCCTCAGTTTGCTGCGCCTGAAATTGAGCCTCAATCCGAAACTCAAACCAGCTTTGATGCACCACCACTTGCCTATGTTGCACTTCCATCAAGCGTATCATCCGTTCAAACGGATTAACAAAAGGCACGACTATTTGTTTTACAAAGCTGCCCGAAGTACTAGAACTGCTCTCAGAGATTTGCATCGTTTCCTGCACAAGTGCTATATGTAGCTCGGAGGTCGTTCCTTAAAAAAAAGTAACTTACATAACTCTCCAAACATATTATGGACTCACTGTATAGAACGTATATTATTTTGGCCTAGCGATTTCAATAGTTCGACTAGGAAGGACAGGGTCATTTTTAGAAAATCCTTCTGACACGAGGGTCAAAGGATCTGAAGTTGTCCTCTGATACCAATATGTCATGTCCCAATTTCTTAGAATCGATAATCTTCTCCCGGGCGTAATCTCGTGCGAGCGTAAGGTGCACCCGCACAAGGCCAAGGCATAATGATATATATAGAAACACAACAACAGAGTTCACAAGTAGAAGAACAAACATTAAAATAAAGAAAAGTTCTCTTTATTGATACTATACATCTTTGTTACAAAATCTTGACTCAACAGTAAAGGGGTGCCATACGGGCTTACAAGATGGGTGCATAAAGAGTTTGTCGACACATACATTACATCCCTTACTAAAATTTCAAAAGAGAAACCACTTTGGGTGCGAGTTTGCACTATCGCCTTGGAGCTATAAAATATGGTATATGCAATCTCCAGAAGTATGTACGCGTGCTCCAAAAGTTACGAACACGAATGCGTCAAAAGGTGAACAGGTTGGGGGAAAGCTTCAACTTCTCGCCGCATCTCGTTGGCTCGTAGAACCTGCTGCAACGAGGGTCAGTACATTAAAATGTACCGGTGAGGGTGAGCTAACCCAAAACACCAAATCAACATAATATTCATGTAACATGCAATATTATTATTATGTGAGCTTCCTATCTTGCCCTATATCAAGTAACACACAATAAAGGAAGTAAATGAAATAATAAAATGTGCCACGGCTCGGTAACTTTTACCTGTGCCGTCTGAACCACCTGTACAAAACTTATCATGTCATTCCCTTCCATGAAGACATAGTTAGCTTTTACAGTTTAATTATACATAGCGAGTCACTGGTTGGACGGTGAATGGTCTGTAACATGCCCTTAGGGAGCATCCCGACTCCATCAAGTGCTAGGAATTCAACTAGCAAATGTTCTACTAGGCCGAGGCGGTCATAGTGCCCCGATGACCGTTCTTGGAACTCTACCATTATGCACAAGTTGTCCTTGACCATGCATTATCTAAAAACTAAGTTATAAAATGAAACATGCAAGACAACATAAGGAATTAAACTTCATGGCATACTCTGATAAAATAGTATACTTGCTCAAGTGATCACATTGCAAATATGTACTATTCTTTGCAAAGTCATAGTTGAATAAATTTTTGGTACAACTGAAACATAAAATAAGTACAAGCATAGAGGACAAGCACGAAGTAATATGATCGTTCGATGAATTTGTGCGTGTGACATGCATTAGGTGTTTCAAGTATAGTTATTTTTATTTTGACTCATTTTATTATTATGGTATCGTTGATCGGAATACAAGAGTCAGATTATTAAGAGTGAGACTTGGAATGAAGGGTAAGATAATCGAAGGTAAGGCCACTCACAAGTTGGTGAATTGGGAAGAGAAAGGGAGAGATCTTCTGGATTCCGCATGCACGCCGCCTACTTATTCACCTGAATATCATAACCTATGATCATTATCTCCTTGCCTCGATCTTCCAGACTTCTATATGAAATGCAAAGTTCAAAGAACAAAGACCATAAAAACTATCAAAAACGTTCAGGAAAATGCAAGTTATAAAACCAACAAGAAATCAACCAAGAGGCATCAAAAACGTGCAAAGAAACCAACTCAATGGAAAGACCTCTCGCGACTTTGTCGTCAAGTCTTTCCTTGAGGCACGATCCGCTAAATGTGGGACTTGATTCCAAAAAAACTAATCCATAACGAGGAAAGTATCTTTATTCAATCTGTCATGATCGAACAATACCAAGTTTTTCCTTAGTTGTACTCCACGAAAAGGGGGAACGGGGAACTACACATAATACCTCTGATCTATTTTATTTCTTTCCTCTCCCCAGTAGAGTAAATCTATTTGTAGAGCATAGTTGCTCTCAAAACTTCTTATCCCCAGGAATGAGTCAACTTCAGGCAAAGTTTACTATCTTCCCCAAAAAAAATGAGCATTTCCGCTCTACAACAAAAAAGGCATTTAGGAACAGTTTTTATATGTTCGTAATATGTTTAGGAACATATTACAACTGTTCCTAAAAGCGGTGTTGCAATCTTTGAAATGATTATAAAGCATTCCTAAATTTAGTTTGGAACATTTATCAATCGTTCCTAAAATTAGATTTTACATTTCTAAATATTATTTTGAAATGATTTACTCTTGTTCCTAAATGTAATTTGCAACATTTTTGCATTATTCTTGTTGCTATTTTTGAAATATATTTTAACGTTCCTATATTTTTTAATTAAAATGTCACGTTCAATTTTTAGCCACAAATATGATAATTCATAAACTAATCAATAAAACACATAATAATTGATTTAATATTTATTTTCTCTATCACTAAATCAATATCTAAGAGCTCTATTTAATTAATCAAAGTTGTTAATATTTTATAAAATAACTAATAACATATCATACAACTTGATCTTTATAAAAAGTTTACAAATAATATATAACATCAACTACAAAGAATCCCTACACTTTTAACAAAAGCAATCTATATTGTTATTACTACAACAAATTTTTGTATGAAGAATCTCTCTTATGTTGAGACTGTCATGTCCCAATTCCGTAGAATCGATAATCGTCCACCTGGCATGATGTCGTGCGAGCGTAAGGCGAACCTGCACAAGGCTTAGGCATAATAATATATATATTTTGAAACAAAATAGCAGATTACACAACTGAAGATACACACATTAAATCAAATAAAATTTTGTCTTTATTGATAATGTGCATCTATGTTACAAACTCTTGACTCAAAAGTAAATGGGTGTCTCGCGAGCATACAAGATGGACGCAAAATGAGATAGTCGTTCCATACATTATATTTCATACTAAAATATCAAAAGATAATAGACCTTCGGGCGAAGCTATCCCCTTGCCTCAGAGCTGAATAAGGTATACGCACGACCTCCGGATGATTTGTACAAGTACTCCAATAACTCAAACACAAGTGCATCAAAGTAGTGGACAGTTAGAGAATAACCTCAGCTCTTTGCAGTGTTGCCTCAGCTTGGAGAACCTGTTGCAACGAGGGTCAGTACATCGAAATATATCGGTGTGGGTGAGATAACCCAACTAACCAAATTGACATGGTATTTATGTGAAGCATACAAATTATTATAGTGGTCTTTCTATCTTGCCTTAGTTCAAGTTACAACATGCAAAAAATTTAAAATATCTTGAAATAAATATGCCACAGTTTGATGACTTGTATATGCGTCGTCTTAATAACCTACACAAAACTTACCATGACCTTCCCTATCATGAAGACATAGTTAGCTTTCATAGTTTAAATATACATATGGGTCACTGGCAACACAAGCCATCGTGGATAATAGTCTGAGTGGACGACAATCCTTGCACCGTGGGTAGCGAGCCCTGCTACAAATCTTTCTACCCTACCCATGCTGAAAGCACAACTATCTGAGTTTTGCCTAGGTCGAATCATCCCCAAAGCCCCGACGATCGTTCCCAGGAACCATAAACCTTGTGCACAAGTTATCCATGACCATACGATGTCTTAATATTAAGATAACACATAAAGCATTTTAAGACATTAGAATGAACATAACTACTTTAGCACAGTACGATAGAGTAATCTACCTGCTCAAGTAATCATATTTTAAGTTATGTACTCCACATTGCTCAGTTATAGATGAATAAGTTCTAGCTATAACTGAATCATAAAAATAGATACATGCATAGTGGATAAGCAAGCAACAATGTGATTGTTCGGTGATTTGGTGTGACAAGCATCAAGTGTTCCAAGTTTACTCCTTATTATCATGACTCAGTTATTATTATTATTATGGTATCATTGTTCGGAATGCACAAGTCAGACTATTTAGAGTAAATACTTGAAAGAAGAGCCAGCTAATTAAAAGTAAGTCCACTCATAAATTAGTGAATCGAGGAAGAGAAAAGGGGGATCTTCAGGACTCGGCTCATGAGTCGCCTACTCGATTACCTACACGCATGAAAAGATGATCGATATCTTCTTGCCTCAGTCTCACAGAGCTCGATACAAAGTAAAAAGTTGAAAGAACAAAGATAATAAAATCCTTCAAAATTATTCAAGAAAATGCAAGTCATAAAACAAACAAGAAAGCAACCAAGATGTATAAAAAATGAGCAAAGAAACCAACACAACGGAAAGACCTCTCAAAACTCTGCTACCGAGTCCTTCCTTGAGGCACGATCCGTTGCATGTTGGACTTGATTCCAAAGAAACTAATCCATAAAGAGGAAAGGATCTTGATTCAATCTGTCCCGATCGAACGATACCATATTTTTTTTAGCCGCACTCCCCGAAAAGGGGGAACAAGGTACAATATCTTAACCAACTAATACAATGTTTTATACTCGAAACTTAGGAATGGAACCAACCCCTAAGAAAATAATGAAGGAAACTTTTACTTCATATCCGATTCGAGTTTCCAGGTCACTTTTCGGCTGTATGATTTTACCAGAGTACACGCACAAGCAGTACTGAATGATTTGGGAGCTACTTTTCTTTCCAAACTAAGATCTGAACGGGCTCTTCGACGTATAAAAAATCTTCCAGCAGATCCAGCTGGCAAGTATCTACCACTTGGCTCGAGTTAGGCACGTACTTCCTAAGTTCTGATATATAGAAGATGTTACTCAATAGTATCATTGAAACCCCTACACCACACTTGAGCCTCATCATCCACACTTACCTGCCACTGCTCAAACTGAAGTAGGTTTCAATTCTTCACTGAATCTTCTCTCTATACTTGTCCACTCCCATCACATTCACTACACTACAAGCCCCTACCCTCATTTAGACACACACTGGATTTTGCTATATTGACTCATACATTGGTATTAGTCATCCATATACTCACTCACATGGACTACTACACTAAGATACACCCTTCGAATACTACTACAGGTTTACTACATACTGCAGTTCAATGATTACTGCATATTATTCCAAATCCTTTTATACATCGCATTACACTAACACAAGAATCTTATACCTAGTGCACTACCACTGCTCCATTTACTGCCTACTGCAAACTAGGTACCACAAGTCTCTCTTCACTTAACACTTCATACTTTACTCCCCAACATTATTCAAGGCTTCACTGAAACCCAAGATCCATACCATACTAACTAACTACTAGATGCAGGGATATCTTGCCACAATGAACTTCTACCAAGGAATAAAATATGTAGTACACAGTTGCTGGCCAGACCCCCAAAGCCTACTGTCATACCTTCCAACAACAGCATGAAGGTTTGAGCATACCTCTCCTATACAGTCCTACCCGAGTCTAAGAGATCCAAGTGTTATTCCCAGTTCACACTCACTATCACTACCTAGCACAACTTCTATTTCACATAAACTAGCACTCACTCCTATACTAGACTGAGAACACCCTCAACTCACAAACAGAAGCACATACTCAAGTATCAGACATGTATAAATATTACCTCTGATAGGGTTTGTTTCAAATCTACTACTCGTACCCCAAGTGCCCAAAAGGGTAGCAATCCCTCCAACAATATTACCTCTGGCAGGGCTTGTCTTAAACCTATTACTTGCACTAACATGCGCAGAAAGTAATGGATCCACAAGACCTATCACGTCCATATTACCTCTGATGGGTTTGTTTCAAATCTACTACTCGCACCCCAAGTGCGCAAAAGGGTAATAGGTCTACCAAAGATCCCCCAGCGGGATGTCCTTACTATCCACAAAACCTACAACGTCCATATCACCTCTGATAGGGATTTTTTTCAAATTTATTATTTGCACTCAACAAGCGAAACAAATAATAGATCCACCAAAAGTCCCCCAGTGGGTTTTCCTCAATGGAAGAAAAAAACTACGTCCATACTACCTCTAGCGTGCTTCCTTTTCCTTCCACCAAAAATAACAGGGTCATACCTAACCTCTCGGTATGGCTATTGATCCGCTCACGTCGACGTCACCTTTGAGTTATCATTCTCACCTTCTTCCCAGAAGGGTTTGCCATGTCCTTCGCACCTATGAGCAAACATTCCGGGTTTGGCTATCGATCATTACGTCCACAGTACCTCTGATATCGATTGTCGTATAAACTTATCACCTGTACTTAAATTTAAGTCCACCAATGGTGTTAAGTCCACCAAACTTGCCACCTCTGGCAAGACCTATTTTGAACTTATTACTTGCACTCTCGTGTGCAAGAAGTAATAAGTCCACCAAAAATCCTCCAGCAGGATTTTCTCAATCCAAATAAAACAACCTATAAACTACGTCTCTCCACTCTCCTCAGCAGAGTGAATCTATCACCACAAAAAAATGGTCACGTCCATATTACCTCTGTCCTATTTTTCATTATCCCCACAGAGTCATATCTAACCACGTTCATCATACCTCTGAGTAAGATATTTCTAGAACTTTTCCATGTCCATATTACCTCTAAGTAAAGTTCTGCTCTTTGACTTTCTACTATCACGTTCGCATAACCCTTGATAGTGCTAGTCTTTCAGCTTATTATCCATACTTAAGGTACGCATTGGGTAATAAGTCCATAACTCAAGAGTTCGCTATGTCCATATTACCTTTGAGCAAACATTCTTGCCCATCGACTTTCTACCACCACGTCTATAATACCTATGATGGTGTCAGTCGTTCCAACTTATTATCCGTACCCAGTCTTAGGTATGTCATGGGTAATAAGTCTACCAAAATCTCCCTAGCAAAAAATTCCTGGGCTTTATTATTACTTCCCGGGGTATTCACATAGACCCCGACAAAACGAAAGCAATCCTTTAGATGCACCCACCGAAGAACCTCAAAGAATAATTTTTGGCCTTCAAGGAAGACTTGTATACATCAGAAGGTTCATATCAAATCTCTCTGGGCGTTGTCGGTCGTTCAACTAGCTCATGAAGAAAGGTGTCTCCTTTATCTAGAATAAAGAATAACAGCGCGCCTTCGACAACATCAAGGAATACATATCAAACCCTCCAATGCTGGTAGCCCCAGTGGTGGGGAAGCCTTTTATGCTCTATATGCGAGCAATGAACTACTCCCTCGGTATCCTATTATCCCAGAATATTGGTGCAGGCCACCTGGAAGCCTACGACAATTCTAAGTTAACTAGCTAAACAAGTTAGAGTTGACCACCTGGAAGCCATGCTTAATAATGTGGCAGAATACAATGCTCTCATCATTGGAATTTAACTAGCTAAATAAGTTAGAGTTGACCACCTGGAAGCCTACGATGATTCTAAGTTGATAGTCAGCCAGGTCCTGGGTGAGTACGAAGTCCGACACGAAGAGCCGATTCCTTACCAACAGGCTGGGCTCGACATTATCTCGACATTCGAGTGATTCTTCATTGAGTATGCCCCTCGGCTGTAAAACATCGAGGCAAACGTCCTTACCGGACTCGCAACCTCTCTAGCTGTTCCGATCAAAACCCATGAACTGATCACCGTGATTGGTAAAGAGCTGGTCTACCCGAAGAACAACCTCTCTGTGTGCCGGAGCTACTCAGTAGAGACGAGCATTGACTCACAAGACTGGAGACTTTCCTTCATCGACTATGCAGTCTATAGAATTCTCTCCGAGAATCCGAAGGAAACCACTTCCATCAGAAGATGTTCCCTTCGGTTCTATTACGATACAACTATCAAAATGATGTATCGCTGCTCGTATGACGGGCTTCTGCTACGATGAATTTTGAATGCAGAAGCGAAGCAGGCTCTCTACGAGGCTCAAGACGAGGTTTGCAGTACCCATCAGCTATGGCCCAATCTACAAGACCGCCTCCATAGAATGGGTTACTTTTGGCCAACAATGGTAGCAGATATCGTCGACTACGCAAGGAAGTGCTAAGCTTGCCAAATCCATGCAGACTTTATCCACCAATCCTGGGAGTTCCTACACCCGATTGTTGTGTCCTAGCTATTCGAAGCCTGGGGTATGGACATCATTGGACCGATTAGTCCATCTTCATTCAAGGGATATCGGTTCATCCTTGCCATCACCGACTACTTCTCCAAGTGGCAGAAATAATACAACTCGTGGAAGTCAAGACATCTAACGTGATCAACTTCATCAAGCATTACGTCATATACCACTTCGGATTGCCACGAAGGATCAACCATAAAAATGGTCCACAGTTTGCAAGCCATGCGTTCTAGCGGTTTTGTGACAAAAATCGGATCCAGAATGTAGCGTCGACCACCTACAACCCATCAACGAATGGTTTGGCAGAAGCCTTCAACAAGATCATCATAAAGCTACTCAAAAATTTTGAGTCATCCAACAAATGCACTAGAACAAGAAGCTGGGTGAATGTCTTTGGGCCTACCATGTAACGGTCCGGACAGCTACTGGCAATACACCTTTCTTTCTAGTATATAGAAGCGAAGCGGTCCTCCCCCTCGAGATCCAGATCCCTTCACTATAAGTAGCTCTCTCCAACCGGCTAACCACAGATGACAACTACCACCGACAGTTACAGGAGTTGGAATCACTCGACGAGAATTAACTCTTAGCTCAACAACGCATAAAGCTTTATCAAGTGCACCTCTCTGGAGCCTTCAACAAACGGGTAAAACAGAGAATATTCCAAGTTGGTGACCCCGTCTTAATAGTAAATAGACCGATGGTTATGACTCAAAAGACGGCCTGCAAATAATATGGGAGGGCCCGTTCATTGTGAAAATCGTATTTTCCAACGGCGTATACCGGCTAGTGAAACCCAACGGCGACTTGTTCATGATGCCTATCAATGACAAGTTCCTAAAAATGTACTATGTCTGAACTAGACTTGTACTCCCCTTATCCCCAAGCGGGCAATCAAGACGTATATCTCTACACTCTGGGATCTTCATCCCCAACAAGTACCTATGTTCAATATTTTTCCATTCGTTATAAATTCTTGTAAAAACCATTATCTGTATCAAGGAGTTCTGGATACGCAACAGATGATGGATCCCCAAAGTCTTCCTAGCGGAGCATTCTTCAGGTACACTTGCACACTGCCGCAGTGATCACTCAAAAAACCAATCTCGTTAGACGCTAGCCATGTACCTATTACCTTTGAGCTGTCTTCCCACCAATTTCCCCAGTGGAGCATTCCTCAGGTCCACTCGTACACTGCCACAGTGGCCACTCAAAAACCAATCTGGTTAGACGCTAACCATGTTCACATTATCTCTAAGCTATCGTCCTACCAATCTCTCCAGCGGATCAACCATCAGGTCTATCTTCATTCTCTGATAGACCACACTCAACAAACCAATCCCCAGTGAGTGTCCCAGATATTAGTTCACGTCCATATTACCTCGGAACTACCGAACTGAGTTTTCCATATCTAGATTACCTCTGAGCAAACCCCCTGGGTATTGGCTATCGATCATCACGTCCATAATACCTCTGATATCGGTTGTTATCTCCACTTATCACTCGTACTCACCAAGATACAACAACGGTGTTAAGTTCACAAAATTTATCACGTCTATATTACCTCTGGTAAGGCTTGTCTTAAACCTGTTATTTGTACTCAAATACGCAAGAAGTAATTGGTCTACAAAACCTATCATGTCCATATTACCACTGATAGGGATTATTTTTGAACTTACTACTTGCACTCTAGTACACAAAAAGTAGTAAGTCCACCAAATATCCTCCAGTGTGATGTCTCCAATAGTAGCAAACAACTACGTCCATATTACCTCTGGCTTATTTTCTTTTTCTTCCACAAAAATATCGAGATCATACCTAACCTCTCATTACGACTATTGATCAGCTCATATCTACATTACCTCCGAGCTATCATCCTCACTTCCTCCCCCGAGAGTTTGCCATATCCTTGTAACCTCTGAACAAACCTCTCCCAACGACTATTATCAGTCGTCGTCTAAATAGCGTTGTTAAGTCCACAAAACCCACCACGTCCATATTACCTCGGGCTGGGCTTGTTTTAAACTTATTACTTGCACTCTAGTACGCAAAAGGTAATAGGTCCACCAAAGACCCCCTAGCGGGATATCCTAAAAAATTCTATGATATCTTACCACATCCACATTAACTCTGAATAGATATGTTTAACTAATTTGAAACTTCAAAACCTATCATGTCCATATTACCTCTGATAGTGTTTTGTATACAAATTTAGTTGGATTATATTCTATCATGTTCATATTATCTCTGAATAAGATAATTTTAGAACTTTGTCAAGTCCATATTACCTCTGAGTAATAGTTTTCCATCGAATTTCTACTATTATGTTTGTATAACCCCTGATAGTGTCAATCATTTTAACTTGTTATCTGTACCTAGTCTTAGGTACGCCTTGGGTAATAAGTCTACTAAAAATTATCAAAGAGAATGGAATGTACTACCCCGTGCATATCACTTCTAGCAGGATATTCATTCCCATGTCAAAACTCTCTTCCATGCTTCTTTTTCAAAGTATTTCAAAACTTGTTCAAGGTTTAAAAACTTTGAAGGGGGTCTTGTAGAAGCTTAAAAAATGCTGGGAATTTTCTGCGTATTTTACAGTCAAAAACACCAACATACATAAAGTCCCTCCCTGCATAAAACAGAGATTCAAGGTTGTTTGGCGTAAAATAGGGCTTCAGAGCTATCTGCGTAAAATAGAGCCTCAAGGCTGTTTTGCGTAAAATAGAGTTTCAGAGCTATCTGCATAAAACAGAGCCTCAAGGCTGTTTGGCATAAAATAGGGCTTCAGAGCTGTCTGCGTAAAACAGAGCTTTAAGGCTGTTTGGCATAAAATAGGGCTTCAGAGCTGTCTGCATAAAACAGAGCTTCAAGGCTGTTTGGCGTAAAATAGGGCTTCAAAGCTGTCCGCGTAAATCAGAGCTTCAAGGCTGTTTTGCGTAAAAGGTTGCTATACCTTCCTGCGTAAAGTTTAAAATACGTTATTTTTAATGCAGCGTAAAGTTGTACGAGGAACTCTTCATATCCTTCGGATGAATTTGTCAGTCAAATCAGTGAACCTGATATTTGACAAAAGTACTGCACGATGATCGAGAGAACGGTTGTGATGATAATTTTGCACATAGACCCAGATTGTCATTTTGTGACATACTTTTGATACAAGTCATTTTTACGCATTCAAAGGAAGAAGAATGGAGTCTTCTGAATATGGTGCCTATTCTACATTGACAGAAATGAGTTTTTACGCTCAAGACAAGACAAAATCAGACGACACGTCAAAAGCTGTTTCTTGTACAGAGCTTGAGGCATATCTCTGCATTTTATGCACAAGATTGAGGCATATCTCTATATTTAATGCACGAGATTTTGGTCTATAAATTTGTCATGACTAGGAAAGCTAAGACTATGACTAATACGCTCATATCACCATCCTTGCATTTTACGCCAACCAGGCTATTTTCAACTATAGGAGTATGCCGTATGCTATTTCCTCGAAATAAGCCAACTCGGCTATATTTGCAAAGGTACGTTGATAAGGCTATTTATCCCATAATACACTCAAGACCTCAATCGTGAAGGATAATTGGCTATTTTATGCTGGTTATCTATTTTATCAAGTTTTACGCAAGGGCAATTAGCTACGTGGCTTGCATGCCATGATCTTCGAAAAGTAGTTATACGCGTTACCTTATAATAGGACACGTGTCATACGCAGATTCAGAAGAGTATTGGAACGTGGGTAGCAGTTATCATAACCGCAGCGTAAATGAGGCAATGTTCTTCACAGTTTGGGCTTTTACGCTAACAAGATAGTCATTTGGCTTTTACGCCAAGCAGGCATTTATTTGATTGATCTCTATAAATAGAGACCCCTGGTCACTGGGTAAAAGAGAGGGGAATGAGTTGAATCATATTCTATCATGTTTATATTACCTCTGAATAGATATGTTTAACTAATTTGAAAACTAAAAGGAGGGAGGAGAATGGGTTTTGGCTGACAACTTTGGCAACAAGAATTCAATCCTACTTGCAACTTTCCTTTGGCCGGCTTTTGCCTTCAGTTCAGAGAAAGTTTGAAGCTTCTTCTACAACACTTCTTCATCATCGTGTAGTCTAAGGAACAAAGTGATCGACTGCAAATCAGACTTCCATAGCAATACTTCCCCAGAATTATTTTATTGTACTTAATATCCATGTATAGGATTATTTGTACACAAACAAGAAAAGAGAAAAGTACAAATAATCCTATACGAGGATATTAAGTACAATAAAATGATTCTGGAAAAGTATTGTTATGGAAGTCTGATCTGCAGTCAATCACTTTGTTCCTTGGACTACACGATGATGAAGAAGTGTTGTAGAAGAAGCTTCAAACATTCTCTGAACTGAAGGCAAAAGCCGGCCAAAGAAAAGTTGCAAGTAGGATTGTATTCTTGTTACCAAAGTTGTCAACCAAAACCCATTCTCCTCCCTCCTTTTTAGTTTTCAAATTAGTTAAACATATATATTCAAAGGTAATATGAACATGATAGAATATGATTCAACTCATTCCCCCCTCTTTTACCAAGTGACTAGGGGTCTCTATTTATAGAGATCAATCAAATAACTGCCTGGTTGGCGTAAAAGCCAAATGACTGCCTTGTTGGCACAAAAGGCCAAACTGTAAAGAAGATTGCCTCCTTTACGCTGCGGTTATGACAACTGCTACCCACGTTCCAATAGTCTTATGAATCTGCGTATGACACGTATTCCTTTATAAGGTAATGCGTATAACTGCTTCTCGAAGATCATGGCATGCCATCCACGTAGGTAACTGCCCCTGGGTAAAACTTGATAAAATAGATAACCAGCATAAAATAGCTAATTATCCTTCATGACTGAGGTCTTGAGCATATTCTGGGCTAAATAGCCTTATCAATGTACCTTTCAAATATAGCCGAGTTAGCGTATTTCGAGAAGATAGCATACGATGTACTCCTATAGTTGAAAATAGCCTGTTTGGCATAAAATGCAAGGATGGCGATATGAGCGTATTAGTCACAGTCTTAGCTTTCCTAGTCATGATAAATTTATAGAACAAAATCTTGTGCTTTAAATGCAGAGATATGCCTCAATCTCGTACATAAAATACAGAGATATGTCTCAAGCTCTGTACAAGAAACAGATTTTGATTTGGCGCCTGATTTTGTCTTGTCTTGAGCGTAAAAACTTATTTCTGTCAATGTAGAATAGTCAGCATATTCAGAAGACTCCATTTTTCTTCCTTTGAATGCGTAAAAATGACTTGTATCAAAAGTATGTCATAAAATGACAACCTGGGTCTCCGTGCAAAATCATCATCACAGTCGTTCTCTCGATCATCGTGTAGTACTTTTGTCAAATGTCAGGTTCACTGATTTGACAGACAAATTCATCCGAGGAATACGAAGAGTTCCTCGTACAACTTTACGCTGCATTAAAAACAATATATTTTAAACTTTACGCAGGAAGGTATAGCAACCTTTTACGTAGGACAGCCTTGAAGCTCTACTTTACGCGGACAACTTTGAAGCCCTATTTTACGCCAAACTGCCTTGAAGCTCTGTTTTACGCAGACAGCTCTGAAGCCCTATTTTATGCCAAACAGCCTTGAAGCTCTATTTTACGCAGACAGCTCTAAAGCCCTATTTTACGCCAAACAGACTTGAGGCTCTGTTTTACGCAGATAGCTCTGAAGCTCTATTTTACGTAAAACAGCCTTGAGGCTCTATTTTACGCAGATAGCTCTGAAGCCCTATTTTACACCAAACAACCTTGAAGCTCTGTTTTACGTAGGGAGGGACTTCATGTATGTTGGGGGTTTAGACTGTAAAAATTGCAAATAATTTCTAGCATTTTTATACTTCTACAAGACCCCCTTCAAAGTTTTTAAAACTTGAACAAGTTTTGAAATACTTTAAAAAAGAAGCATGGGAGAGAGTTTTGATATGGGAATGAATATCCTGCTAGAGGTGATATGTACGGGGTAGTACATTCCATTCTCTTGAAGAATTTTTAGTAGACTTATTACCCAAGGCATACCTAAGACTAGGTACATATAACAAGTTGAAATGATTGACACTATCAGGGATTATACGAACGTGATAGTAGAAAGTCGATGGGCAAACTATTACTCAGAGGTAATATGGACATGACAAAGTTCTGAAAATATCTTATTCAGAGATAATATGAACATGATAGAATACGATCCAACTAAATTTGTATACAAAACACTATCAGAGGTAATATGGACATGATAGATTTTGAAGTTTCAAATTAGTTAAACATATATATTCAGAGGTAATATGGATGTGGTAAGATATTATAGTTTTTTTAGGATATCCCGCTAGGGGGTCTTTGGTGGACCTATTACCTTTTGCGCACTGGAGTGCAAGTAATAAGTTTAAAATAAGCCCAGCCATAGGTAATATAGACGTGGTGGGTTTTGTGGACTTAAAACCGCTGTTTAGACGACGGCTGATGATAGTCGTAGGGAGAGGTTTATTCAGAGGTTACATGGACATGACAAAATCTCGGGGGAGGAAGTGAGGACGATAGCTCGGAGGTGATGTAGACGTGAGCTGATCAATAGTCGTAACGAGAAGTTAGGTACGATCTCGATATTTTTGTGGAAGAAAAAGAAAATAACCCAGAGTTAATATAGAAGTGGTTGTTTACTACCATTGGAGACATTACACTGGAGGATATTTGGTGGACTTACTACTTTTTGTGTACTAGAGTGCAAGTAGTAAGTTCAAAAATAATCCCTATCAGTGGTAATATGGATATGATAGTTTTTGTGGACTAATTACTTCTTGCGTATTTGAGTGCAAGTAATGGGTTTAAGACAGGCCCTGACAGAGGTAATATAGACGTGACATATTTTGTGAACTTAACACCGTTGTTGTATCTTGGTGTGTACGAGTGATAAGTGGAGATAACAACCGATATCAGAGGTAATATGAACGTGATGATCGATAGTCAATACCCAGGGGGTTTGCTCAGAGGTAATCTAGATATGGCAAACTCTGTTAGGTAGTTCTGAGGTAATTTGGACATAAACTAATATCTGGGACACTTACTGGGGAGTGGTTTGCTGAGTGTGGTCTATCTGAGAATGAAGATAGACCTGAGGATTGATCCGCTGGGGAGATTGGTAGGACGATAGCTCAGAGATAATGTGAACATGGTTAGCGTCTAACAAGATTGGTTTTTGAGTGGCCACTGCGGCAGTGTGCTAGTGGACCTGAGGAATGCTCCGCTGGGGAAATTGGTGGGAAGACAGCTCAGAGGTAATAGGTACATAGCTAGCGTCAAACGCGATTGGTTTCTTGAGTGGTCACTGCGGCAGTGTGCGAGTGGACCAGAAGAATGCTCCGCTCGGGAGACTTTGGGGATCTATCATCTGTTGCGTATCCAGGACTCCTTGATACAGATAATGTTTTTTACAAGAATTTGTAACAAATGGGAAAATATTGCGCATAGGCACTTGTTGGGGATGAAGACCCCAGAGTGTAGAGATGTACATCTTGTTTGCCCGCCTGGGGATAAGGGGAGTACAAGTCTAGGTCAGACATAGTACATTTTCAGGAACTTGTCATTGATAGGCATCTTGAACAAGTCGCCGTTGGGTTTCACTAGCCGGTATACGCCATTGGAAAATACGGTTTCCACAATGAACGGGCCCTCCCATATAATTTGCTGGGTGTCTTGTGAGTCATAACCATCGATCTTCTTACTATTAAGACAGTGTCACCCACTTGGAACATTCTCTATTTTACCCGTTTGTTGAAGGCTCTAGCGAGGCATGCTTGATACAGCTCTATGCGTTGTTGAGCTAAGAGTCATTTCCCATCGAGTGATTCCAACACCTGTAACTGTCGGCGGTAGTTATCGTCCGTGGTTAGCCGTTTGGAGAGAGCTACTCATAGTAAAGGGATCTGGATCTCGAGGGGGAGGGCCGCTTCGCTTCTGTATACTAAAGAGAAAGGCATATTGCCAGTAGCTGTCCGGACCGTTGCACGATAGGCCTAAAGACATTGACCCAGCTTCTGGTTCTAGTGCGTTTGTTGGATGACTCAAAATTTTTGAGTAACTTTATGATGATCTTGTTGAAGGCTTCTGCCAGACCATTCGCAGATGGGTTGTAGGCGGTCGACGCTATATTTTGGATCCAATTTTTGTCACAAAACCGCTAGAACGCATGGCTTGTAAACTGTGGACCATTTTCAAGGATGATCCTTTGTGGCAATCCGAAGCGGTATATGACATGATGCTTGATGAAGCTGATCACGTTAGACATCTTGACTTCCGCGAGTGGTATTATTTTTTCCACTTGGAGAAGTAGTCGTTGATGGCAAGGATGAACCGATATCCCTTGAATGAAGATGGACTAATCGGTCCAATGATGTCCAAACCTAGGCTTCGAATAGCTAGGACGCAACAATCAGGTGTAGGAACTCCCAGGATTGGTGGATGAAGTCTGCATGGATTTGGCACGCTTAGCACTTTCTTGCGTAGTTGACGGCATCTGCTACCATTATTGGCCAATAGTAACCCATTCTACGGAGGTGGTCTTGTAGATTGGGTCATAGCTGATGGGTACTGCAAACCTCGTCTTGAGCTTCGTGGAGAGCCTGCTTCGCTTCTGCATTCGAAAGTTATCGTAGCAGAAGCCCGTCATACGAGCGACGATACAACATTTTGATAGTTCTATCGTAATAGAACCGGAGGGAACGTCTTTTGATGGAAGTGGTTTCCTTCGGGTTCTCGGAGAGAATTCCATAGACTACGTAGTCGAAGAAGGAAAGTCTCCAGTCTTGTGAGTCAGTGCTCGTCTCTACTGAGTAGCTCCAGCACACAGAGAGGTTGTTCTTCGGGTAGACCAGCTCCTGACCGATCACGGTGATCAGTTCATGGGTACTGACTAGAACAGTTAAAGAGGCTGCGAGTCCGGCAAGGATGTTTGCCTCGATATTTTGCAGCCGAGGGGCATACTCAATGAAGAATCCCTCGAAGGTCGAGATGATGTCGAGCGTAGCCTGTTGGTATGGAATCGGCTCTTCGTGTCGGACTTTGTACTTACCCAGGACCTGGCTGACTATCAACTTGGAATTGTTGTAGGCTTCCAGGTGGTCAACTCTAACTTGTTTAGCTAGTTAAATTCCATTGATGAGAGTATTGTATTCTGCCACATTATTGGAGCATGGCTTAGTGAGGGAGTACGCGTGGTTGATAACCATATCATATGGAGAGATCAACACTATCCTGACTCTATTGATAATGATGCATTTGGGTCCTGTTCTTGGAGCGTCGTCGAAGAACATTCGCCAAACAGCTTTTACGTTCGTCTCGGTATTGGAGTCTGCAACTTCGTCTGGAATCTCATCATATAGTTTTAAGATTTCTGACACTAGTTGGGCTGCCAGAAAGTTGTCCAGTGCTTGACCCTTGACGACCTTTTGTGGAACAAATACCATGTCATATGGAGACAGTAGTATTGCCCAGGTAGCCAAGCCGGAACTAAGCGCTCCTGGTTTGGTCATGAGGACTCTGAGAGGATTGACTTACGAGATTACATAAATGGTTTGTCCAGCCACGTAATGCTGAGTCTTCTGGATAGCAAATACAAGAGCAAGGCATTCCTTCTCAACAGGGGTGAACCTATGCTCCGCGTCAACTATTATCCGGCTAAGATAATAGATGGTATGCTCGTGGCCTAAAACAATATTCTAGGATAATAGGACACCAAGGGAGTGGTTCATTGCTCGTACATAGAGCATGATAGGCTTCCCCACGACTGGGGCTACCAGCACTGGAGGGTTTGATATGTATTCCTTGATATCGTCAAAGGCACGCTGGTATTCTTTATTCCAGACAAAGGAGACACCTTTTTTCATGAGCTAGTTGAACGACCGACAACGCCCAGAGAGATTTGATATGAACCTTCTGATGTATGCAAGTCTTCCTTGAAGGCTACAAATTGTTCTTTGAGGTTCATCGGTGGGTGCATCTCAAGGATTGCTTTAGTTTTGTCGGGGTCTATGTGAATACCCCGGGAAGTAATGATAAAGCCCAGGAATTTTCCGCTGGGGAGATTTTGGTAGGCTTATTACCCATGACGTACATAAGAGTGGGTACGGATAATAAGTTGGAAAGATTGACACCATCAGAGGTATTATGGACGTAGTGGTAGAAAGTCGATGGGCAAGAATGTTTGCTCAGAGGTAATATGAACATAGCAAACTCTTGAGTTATGGACATATTTTCCATGGCGTACCTTAAGTACGGATAATAAACTGAAACGACTAGCACTATCAAGGGTTATGCGAACGTGATAGTAGAAAGTCAAAGAGCATAACTTTACTCAGAGGTAATATGGACATGGAAAAGTTCTAGAAATATCTTACTTAGAGGTATGATGAACGTGGTTAGATATGAATCTGTGGGGATAAAGAAAAATAGGACAAAGGTAATGTGGACGTGACCATTTTTTTGTGGTGATAGATTCACTCTGCTGGGGAGAGTGGAGAGACGTAGTTTAGAGGTTGTTTTCTTTGGATTGATGACATCCTGCTGGAGGATTTTTGGTGGACTTATTACTTCTTGCACACGAGAGTGCAAGTAATAAGTTTGAAATAGGTCTTGCCAGAGGTGGCAAATTTAGTGGACTTAACACCATTGGTGCACTTAAATTTAAGTACAGGTGATAAGTTTATACGGCAATCGATATCAGAGGTACTGTGGACGTAATGATCGACAGCCAAACCCGGAAGATTTGCTCAGATGTGCGAAGGACATGGGAAACCCTACTGGAGAGAAGGTGAGAATGATAACTCAGAGGTGACATAGACGTGAGCTGATCAATAGCCATACCGAGAGGTTAGGTATGACCCTGATATTTTTGGTGGAAGGAAAAGGAAGCCCGCCAGAGGTAGTATGGACGTGGTTTTTTTTCTTCCATTAAGGAAAACCCACTGGGGGACTTTTGGTGGATTTATTATTTGTTTCGCACGTTGAGTGCAAATAATAAATTCGAAAATAATCCCTATCAGAGGTGATATGGACGTGGTAGGTTTTGTGGATAGTAAGGACATCCTACTGGGAAATCTTTGGTGGACCTATTACCCTTTTGCGCACTTAGGGTGCGAGTAGTAGATTTGAAACAAACCCTATCAGAGGTAATATGTACGTGATAGGTCTTATGGATCCATTACTTTTTGTGCATGTAAGTGCAAGTAATAGGTTTAAGACAAGCCCTGCCAGAGGTAATATTGTTGGAGGGATTGCTACCCCCAGTGTCAGTTGTGGGCTAGTCCTGGAGTGTACAGCTATCCCCAGCTAAACTATCATCCGTGTGCAAAGGCTCACTGTACTCTTGGAAGGATGGATTGTCATAGAACACCGGGGAACTGCTATCCCAAGCTCTAGTTATGGCTACCCCCAGCACCTATTTTCGAGCGTGTGCCTTAGAATTTTATCGCAATCATTCTGACTTTTGTACACGTTGTGCAGGGACTGTCTCGGACTACTCTGATTCCGATGGAACATGGAAGGATATCATAGTCACTATTGTTCGTGGTGAACTAGTACATTACCCGGAGGATTGTCTACGATCTTCCAAACTAGCTCATTGTAGCTTTTCCCCGTATGCTGTCAGGATGTGATGCCTGGATCTCGGATCGAGTCCTGGCGGCCCATCCGAGTGGCAGCGGCGGGTTTGAGACTTCTCGATTGGCACTGAGGCATTGCCAGAAGTTTTGTTGAAGTGATGACCCAGAATGTGTTGAGATGCCGGCCTTTACACGTGTTGGTACCAGAAACAGCACAGAGGGGTCTCCTTCTTTTCACATATACCCTTGATCTTGAATATTAATGAAAATCCTTGAATGTAAAGGACTTCTATATATACTCATGATCTTGAATGTTAATAATTTTTTTTTATTTCTTGTTTGGAACTTTTCTTATTGCTTATGGATATCGGGGCTATGAGTACTATACCAGAGGTAATTTGGACGTAGTATAACATCATAATGTCGATAACACCAAGCCCAATCAGAGGTAATATGGACGTGATAGGCTAGAGCAGTTCTATTAAGGAGGTTCGGTGGAGACATCTTCTGTGATGGTAGGGATATTATGGGATAAAACCGATAGTCAAGCAAGTTTGCTGAGTATGACCATTGCAAAATATTTTGTGGAGAGAAGAAAATGAGTCAGACGTTTCATGGACGTGACTGTTTTCTTAGGTAGCTCGTAGTTCAGAGGTGATATATTCGTCACTTATTTTCCTTTGATGTTATCAAAGGGTACATTTGTCTCATCATAAACGGAAGATGTATTTTTTATGCGCAGGGCGTGTTTGAGACTTCTGGATTGGCACTGAGGCATTGACAGAAGTTTTGTCTACCACGTCACAGACGGGAGACGAAGGTTTACGCGCAGGGCATGTTTAAGACTTCTTGATTGGCACTGAGGCATTGCCAGAAGTTTTATCTACCACGTCATAGACGGGAGACGAAGGTTTACGCGCAGGGCATATTTGAGACTTTTGGATCAGTACTGAGGCATTGCCAGAAGTTTTGTCTACCACGTCTCAAATGGGAGACAAAGGTTTACGCACTGGGCGTGTTGGCTGTGTTGTCACAACTTTGTTGATCAGTGAATGAAAACTTGCAGGAAGGGTAGAGGACGTCTTAGGCATCCACACTTTACGCAGCTTCTTGTTATTATACACAGCGGAGGAATGAGAACTACCCCCTGCATGAAGCATGTCTTCGTAGGCAGATTAGTCGAACTGGATGACCAAATTCTTCTTCATCGATCCGATGGATACAGTATCGTGCTAAGCAATTATTTTCTCGTCAGAGAAGAAAGTCTTCCCCAGCATAGTCGCTATTTTGTTTGGATAAACAAAATTTATACGAAACTTTTGCTTACAAACGAGAAAAGAGAAAAGTACAAATAATCCTATACGAGAATATTAAGTACAATAAAATGATTCTGGGAAAGTATTGCTATAGAAGTCTGATCTGCAGTCGATCACTTTGTTCCTTAGACTACACGATGACGAAGAAGTGCTGTAGAAGAAGATTCAAACTTTCTCTGAACTGAAGGCAAAAGCCAACCAAAGGAAAGTTGCAAGTAGAATTGAATTCTTGTTGCCAAATTTGTGAGCCAAAACCCATTCTCCTCCTTCCTTTTTAGTTTTTAAATTAGTTAAACATATTTATTCAGAGGTAATATAAACATGATAGAATATGATTCAACTCATTCCACCCACTTTTACCATGTAACCAGGGGTCTCTATTTTAGAGATCAATCAAATAACTGCCTGGTTGGCGTAAAAGCCAAATGACTGCCTTGTTGGCGTAAAAGGCCAAACTGTGAAGAAGATTGCCTCATTTACGCTACGGTTATGACAACTTCTACCCACGTTCCAAAAGTCTTCTGAATCTGCGTATGACACGTGTCCCTTTATAAGGTAACGCGTATAACTGCTTCTCGAAGATTATGGCATGCAAGCCACATAGGTAACTGCCCCTGCATAAAACTTGATAAAATAGACAACTAGCATAAAATAGCCAATTATCCTTCATAACTGAGGTCTTGAGCATATTCTGGGCTAAATAGCCTTATCAACGTACCTTTGCAAATATAGCCGAGTTGACGTATTTCGAGGAGATAGCATACGGCGTACTCCTATAGTTGAAAATAGCCTGGTTGGCGTAAAATGTAAGGATGGTGATGTGAGCGTATTAGTCACAATCTTAGCTTTCCTAGTCATGACAAATTTATAGAACAAAATCTCGTGCATTAAATGCAGAGATATGCCTCAATCTCGTGCATAAAATACAGAGATATGCCTCGAGCTCTGTACAAGAAACAGCTTTTGATGTGGTGTCTGATTTTGTCTTGTCTTGAGCGTAAAAACTCATTTTTGTCAATGTAGAAGAGGCAGCGTATTCAAAGACTCCATTTTTCTTCCTTTGAATGCGTAAAAATGACTTATATCAAAAGTATGTCATAAAATGACAACTTAGGTCTCTGTGCAAAATTATCATCACAGCCATTCTCTCGATCATCGTGCAGTACTTTTGTCAAATGTCAGGTTCAATAATTTGACTGACAAATTTATCCGAAAAATACGAAGAGTTCCTCGTACAATTTTACGCTGC
This sequence comes from Iris macrosiphon, assembly GCA_036927795.1. Classification (NCBI taxonomy): domain Eukaryota; kingdom Viridiplantae; phylum Streptophyta; class Magnoliopsida; order Asparagales; family Iridaceae; genus Iris; species Iris macrosiphon. The sequence continues at coordinate 152,417,528 of JAYESA010000019.1, read as the reverse complement.
ATTAAAAATAATGTATTTTAAACTTTACGCAGGAAGGTATAACAACCTTTTACGCAGAACAGCCTTGAAGCTCTACTTTATGCGAACAGCTTCGAAGCCCTATTTTATGCCAAACAGCCTTGAAGCTCTATTTTTCGCAGACAGCTCTGAAGACCTATTTTACGCCAAACAGCCTTGAAGCTCTATTTTACGCAGACAACTCTGAAGCCCTAGATGCTCTGTTTTACGCAGATAGCTTTGAAGCTCTATTTTACGCAAAATAGCCTTGTGGCTCTGTTTTACGTAGATAGATCTGAAGCCCTATTTTACACCAAACAACCTTGAAGCTCTGTTTTACGCAAGGAGGGACTTCATGTATGTTGGGGGTTTTGGCTGTAAAATATGCAGACAATTCCCAGCATTTTTCATTCTTCTACAAGGTTATAATTTATTACCGTGATTGTTATACCCTACCGTTGTTGCATTATTCGGATCCCAATATTAGCCCATAATTTCCAACAAGTTATTGCATTCTAGACTTGACACGCCTACGTAGGCGCTAGACTTTTCTGTCACTCAAAATCATAATCCTTTGTGCTCTAATTTAATTGCACAACTTCCCATATTTGAAATACATTATTTAATCCTGTGTCGTGCACCTGTGTCGTTGCCATCAATTTTGAGACACCAACTTATCCCGTTTAGCCGGACCAATTAAAGGGTCCAACACTGACACCAAGTCTACACCTTTCATGACCTTTGTGTAACTCATAATTATGCTCCCTTGTGTTTCATTTTAGTCGCACAATATTCATCGCGGACGTTTATTTTATTTCTAAATAAAATCCAAATTTGTATCATTGTGCGTTCCAATCAAAATTGGAGACACAATCTCGATCCATTTTGATCAACCCAAATTAGGATAATATTATATTCTGAGTCTACTTCATTTATGACACTTCTGTGTCACGCCCCAGTCCCAAAAGTATACGGGACTAGGCCACGTGGCAATAGCTAGCTGACACGTCGCCGAGGATATCCCAATTTAATAGATCCACGAAGAGAGCTACACTGTCCTAAAATACTAACATGTCCAATATCAGTCAATAACAGGTAAACTAATCCCATCCACAATATAAACAGCAAGAAGTACTAAATAAACTGGTGGAAGATAAATACCAGTCTCAAGATATCATAGTACAACCAGTAATGTCTGGTGGAAACAAACCCACTACTATGACAAAATAAAGTACTGAAATGAGATATAAAAAATAAAGACTAGGGCATCGTCTGACTAGGTAATGATGCACCCAATCATAGGCGGAAGGCCTACCAACTGGTCCTGGAAACTCTGACGGTTGCACCTCTAACTCCTCAGCTGTAGAGAATCTCGTCTCCTGTCCGGGGCCGTATACTGTGGGATAGAAAGCCTCGTCCAAATCTGGAAAGGTACCCGGTCCTCAGAAGGATATAACAAGATACATAGAAACATGCCATATATAAATACTGAATAAAATAAATACAATAAAGGGTGTGCTAACCATCTATGTGAATGCAATATGAGGACAACTGTGAGTATATGGGAAGGTGTAGGCTAGACATATACTGACGTAATTCACCAGTCGTGGCAATTGGCTAGTATATGCCACACATGCCCCCTATAACACAGGCGCAGGAATACAGAAACGTCCAACATTCTATAGAGTATGGTATCTACAATGTCATCAAGTAGCCTCAAACACTCTATAGAACATGGTATCAGTAATATATATATACGTCTGTATCACTCCGTCGAGTGCGGTATCAGTGTAAAGGAGTGGGGTGTCCTATATGCCTACTAGTCGTCCTTCCCGCCCAATATAGATATACCAGTCAAATAATCAACGTGCAAACCCCCTTATCTAAATGCCAAGTCTCTCTACTGAAATAGTCCTAAATTGCTTGCTAACCGTGATGCATGTCACACGCGGCGATAGCTAGTCGAACACGCGAACTCGCATCCCAACATGAGATTTGTCACTATAAATACGTGTAAAAGTGTCAGGTCTTGGAAGATAACAGGGTATCATCCAATGAGGTGAGTCTGCTAATGACTAAGTCAATATATACTAATCATTGACATATCCGTTGAATGCACCCGAGATAAACTCGAACGCACACAGTTGTATAAAGCAAAACAACAAGCATATAATACAATATTTGCATAATTTAAATTAGACAGTAAATATGGCAAGGAATCTTGCCTGAGTCCTCAAGAGGTGAATGCCAAAAGCCTGCTCCTGTAGCGTCTCCTGGCTGATCTAAAGACCCTAGACATACAATATAATACAATAATACAGACATCAGACACTACGCATTAACTACTTACGATTAATACGCTATACTCGAATACTGTTGCGAGTTCACTGTTGCTCGAGTACAGCGTCACGTGCGTATGTAGCTAGGGTGTACACGTGTTCTATCTTCGGTTAACAAGCGTCTCGAGGCAATAATTATCGAGTTACGGTTTGATCGTAATTTTTGTTCTGTGCTGACTCATGTCTCTATTTTCTATGTTCAAACATACTAGGATTTATATCCAGGTATTTCTAGTGAATTACCTGTCCCTGGTAACTGGTCATTTATTTAGAATAATTATTCATTAATCAATATCTGATTAACATCAACTTCCATGCATATATTTCTACCTAGGTTAAACAATATAGATATGGGTTCAAGTGCGACACGACAGCACGAAGGAGAAATATAGGACACACGAGTGAAGGGTTCAATGAACGAGTACCTGATCGGCCGAGCGAGGGGGTCCGCTCGCTGGTCGACTGTCTCCTCCGACATAGGTGAACTCCGGTCGACGTGGATGGGTCCGGCCTGCTGTGTACAGCAGCTGCGAGGGTTACAATCGCGGATACAGCGACCTGGCACGGTGGCAGCGTGCTGAGACGGTGTAGGGGTGATGGTCCAGTCACGGGGGTTGTTTGGGGTCGGCTTCGCGGGTGGTTCGATGGCGTTGGAGGGTGGTGGGGAGCAGTAGGGATCGGCCGGGGGTCTAACGGGGTTGTGATGGTGGCTGGGTGGAGATGGGGCGGTAGAGGCGGTCGGTGATGGTGAAGTGGGGGGGTCCGGCTAGTCGGGTGGCAGGGTCTGGCGGTGTCAGGCGGAGCGTAGGGCGGTGGTTGTGGAAGTCAGGGAGGGGACAGCAGGCTCGGGTGGTCGGGTTTGGATGGATTGGTGAAGGTGGCTGGATGGGTGGAGTTTCGAAGGAGAGGCGACCGTTGATGCCGAGGGGGCGGTGGTCCGGCGAGTCAGGGGTGGTTCAGTCCGGCAGGGGTGGTCGGGGATGGTAGGGATTCGGCTAGGGTTGAGAAAAGAGGGTAAAGGTGTTAGGGTTTCAATAGTAGTAGGAAGAGTTGTTTATATAGGAGGGGTTTATTGCCTGGCATCGGGCCTTGGGCTTGTCTGACCTCAATTTAATTTAGGTTACAAACAATTTCATCAGGCATTAGGAGAAGGTTGGGTTTAAATGAAATAATACTTAGGCGTTCTCAATGACTGTTGTGCAACTAGATTTAAGCATCATAGTAGGAATCTAACAGTTGCACAAAGTACAGGTGGGTGGTCTGGCTTGTTTAGGGGATGAGTACTTAATTGGTTTGGGGGTACCAAATAGTATATTGCTCCAAACGTCAAGGCAACCGTAAGGTGTATTAAGTTACAATATTACTGTACATTAAATCTAATTGCATCCAATTAAACCCTAGTCTCATAATTTAATCCAAATAGCTCTCATTTGGTCGAGGGGGTTTACAACCTATCCTCCTTAGAGCATTTCGTCCTCGAAATTAAAACATACACATGGTACGAACTACTGACTAAAATTAAAATGCTAATGCGTACCTATTCCTTCGAAAAGGTGGGGATAGCAATGTCTAATGTCCTCCTCGCATTTCCAAGTTGACTCATCTGGTGCATGAAGTCTCCATGCGATGCGAACTAAGGGAATAGTCTGTCCTCGCAGTACTTTCTCATTCCTGTCCAGAATCTCAACAGGCTCCTCTTGGTATGATAAGCTCGGGCCAACTGTGATCTCTGAGTGGTCAAGTACGTGACTCGGATCCGGTATGTACCTCCTCAGCTGAGATACATGGAATACATCATAAACTCCTTCCAAGGTATGCGACAAGGCTAATCTGTAAGCAACCTCTCTGACGCGTTCCAATACGTCGAATGGTCCGATGTTCTTCTGACTCAGCTTCCCTCTGCCTCCGAATTTGATAGTACCTCGAGTAGGCAAGATCTTTAGAAATACGTGATCTCCAACCTGAAACTCTAAGGGTCGACGATGCGCATTCGCCTAATGCTTCTGTCTGTCTTGTGCTGCTCGAAGGTGCCCTTGGATCTTCTTTACCTTTTCAACGGTACGAACAACCAACTCTGGTCCGAGAATCTGTCGCTCGCCTATATCACTCCAGCATATTGGGAAATGACACTTCCTTCCATACAACGCTTTATAGGGAGCCATCTGGATGCTCGCTTGATAGCTATTATTATAGAAAAACTCGACCAGAAGCAAATGGTCCTCCCATGATCCTCCGAAGTCAAGCATGCACGCTCTCAACATGTCTTCTAATGTCTGAATGGGGCACTCTGACTGGCCATCTGTTTGTGGGTGATACGATGTGCTAAACTTCAGGCGAGTACCGAGACTCTCTTGCATACTCCGCAAAAAGTAAGAAGCAAATCTCGTATCCCTGTCAGACACGATGCTAACTGGCACTCCATGTAGGCGCACAATCTCCCTCATGTACATATCTGCTAAGGCTTCCGTCGATTGCCCAACTCTGAAGGGTAAAAAGTGTATGGACTTGGTGAGTCAATCCACGATTACCCATACTGCATTGCGCCAACAAGGACTCCACGAAAAGCTCGTAACAAAGTCCATAGTAATATGCTCCCATTTCTACTCCGGTATAGGGAGCGGTTGAAGCAATCTTGCAGATCTCTGATGCTCAGTCTTGACTTGCTGACACACCAGGCACTTGGCCACAAAGCGTGCTATCTTTCTCTTTATTCCATGCCACCAGTAGTACTGTCTCAAGTCCCTGTACATCTTCGTGCCTCCTGGATGAATAGAATAGGTTGAACTGTGTGCTTCTGCCATCAACTCCTGACGAAGTTCTCCATTTGGAACATAGAGACGATCTCCGCATCTTAAAGTCCCATCTTCATGTATTCTCAGTCCTGTCTGTATTCCAGCCTCTGTCCTCTGTCTAAGCCTCTGAAATCTGGCATCTGGCGGCAAGGCAGCCTTGATTCTCTCCACTAATATCGATTATAACTGGAAACTCGACAACTGTTTATCTATTTCGGGCGTAACGATCTCTATAACCATCTGCTCTAGCTCTCTCAATAGATGTTGTTGGGTAGTCAAGAAGAATGCCATGGGTCTTCTGCTCAATGCGTCAGCTACTATGTTGGCCTTTTCCGGGTGGTACTGTAGCTCAATCTCAAAGTCCGTCATCACCTCGAGCCAACGTCTCTGCCTCTGATTAAGGTCCTTCTGGGTATAGACGTACTTCAGGCTTTTATGGTCAGTAAATATCTCCACTCTCTCTCCATATAAGTAGTGCCTCCAAAGCTTCAAGACAAAGATCACTGCTGCAAGCTCCAAGTCATGAGTGGGATAGTTCTTCTCATGTATCCTCAACTGTCTAGATGCATAAGCTACAACCTTTCCATGCTGCATCAATACACATCCTAATCCTTTCCCAGATGCATCGCTATAGATCGCAAATCCTCTGGGTCCAGAAGGTATGGTCAAGATAGGTGTAGTAGTCAAACGCTTCTTCAGTTCATCGAATGCCTTCTGACACTCCTCTGTCCAGGTGAACTCCTGCTCCTTACGGGTCAAATGGGTCATTAGCTCTGCAATCTTCGTGAAGTTTTCTACGAACCTCCGGTAATATCCGGCAAGTCCTAGGAAACTCCTCACCTTCGAGACATTGGAAGGGGTTGGCCATGTCTCTACTGATGAAATCTTCGCCGGATCCACTGAAATTCCATCTGCTGAGATGACGTATCCAAGAAAAGCAACACGGTCTAGGAGAAACTCACATTTGCTCAGATTGGCATAAAGCCTCTCTCTCCTCAGTGTCTCTAACACTAGTCTCAGATGCTCTTCGTGCTCCTCGTGGCTCTTCGAATACACCAAAATGTCGTCGATGAAGACTACCACGAACTGGTCTAAGTATTGGTGGAATACTCTGCTCATCAAGTTCATAAATACAGCTGGTGCATTCGTTAGCCCAAATGGCATTACTAAGAACTCTTAGTGACCATAACGAGTCCTGAATGATATCTTCAGAATGTCTTCTCTTGGCACCTTTACCTGGTGATAACCCGACCTCAAGTTGATCTTTGTGAACACTACTGCTCCTATCAACTGGTCGAATAAATCGTCGATTTGCGACATGGGGTACTTGTTCTTGATAGTCAGAGCATTAAGGGCTCTATAATCAATGCACATTCGTACTGTTCCATCCTTCTTGGGTACGAACAACCCTGGTGCTCCCCATGGTGATGCACTAGGACGGATAAATCTCTTGCTCTGCAACTCTTCTAATTGTAGTTTTAGCTCATCTAACTCCTTCTTCGCCAATCTGTATACATTAGAAGATACCGACGCTGCACCGGGTACTATCTCGATGGTGAACTCCACGTCGCTATCTGGCGGTAAGCCTGGCAGTTCTTCGAGGAATACATCATCAAATTCTGCAACTATTGGCGGGGGTACAATCTCCATAGTCATGCAAGTTCCCGCTATCTGTCCTACTCCTTGTTCGACGATCCCTCGTATGTACTCGAACTCCGGTTGATCTGGCGGTCTAAAGGTGACGCTACCCTTCCGGCAGTTCAATACAGCATTATACTGGCTTAACCAGTCCATGCCAAACACAACATCAAAGTACAGCATAGGCAATACCAAGAATCGCGCTCTTATCTCTCTACCACATACAACTACCGAGCACATTCTGATAGTGCTGGTAACTGGCACGATACCTCCTCCGGTAAGAATCTTCGAACTCTTAGGTAAGGGGGAAGTTACTAATCTATGCATTACTATAAATCTACTAGATATAAATGATAGCGTAGCACCAGAATCAAATAATGCAGTTGCAGGTAATGATGCAACCAAGATGGTACCTGTGATAGCTTCCCCTTTTGTTTTCTCCTCAGTGGCTGCTAAAGCAAAGGATTGTCCCTGTCTCTGTCCTCCTGTCTGCTGTCGGTTCTGGTTGAACTATACTTCCTATAGGGCCAAGGGTGGTCCCCTCTGAAATCCTCCGGGTGCTGGTGGTCGTTGGCCTCCAGGTGGGGGTAGTATCCTCGGGACTGGTTCTGCTGGCCCATGTCCTGTCTATAGTGCTGTCTCTCTGCGCTGTGGGCAATCCCTGACAAGGTGCTGACTCGATCCACATATCATGCACAGTCCTAACTTCTTCCAACAATCTTTAATAATGTGTCCCTTATTGCCATAATGGACAAGGCAGAAGCTCCTGCTGTGGGTATGGCGCTGCCCTCTGCTGTGTTTGTGCTCCGGCACGACGGATCGGTCCTTCTGCTCCGGGCTGGGCTCTGGCTGGTGTAGTCGTGCTGGAACGTCTAGCTGCACTGACGATGGCCTCCTGGATTCTCGCCTCTGCAAGAACCTCTTCATAAGAAATCCTCGCCTGTGTAGTGGTATACCTCTGTAGCTCGAAATTGAGGCCGTGATGAAATTGCTGAGCTTTCTTGGGATTGGTGGGTATCAGGACGGCACCAAATCTGCTAAGGCGGCTGAACTCTATGTCATATGCGTCAACAGTTATATTCCCCTGTTCTAGATGTAGGAACTGGGAGTACAGGGCATTTCTGACTATAGCTGGAAAATACTTCGCATTGAAGTACTCTAAGAACTGTTCCCAAGTTTAGTTTTTGCCTACACTGCGCTCAATGGAATCCAATCAGTGATGGGCGTTGCCTTTTAGTTGGGCCCTCACTGTAGTCATCCAAAGGTCGGGTTGTAGTTGTGAAGCCTCTAGTAGCATCTCCGTGTTGGCGACCCAATCAGAGATCTGTTCTGCAGTCTCATTGCGTGAGAAAGTATCGGGTCCCATCTGTCGGAACCATCTAACAGTGCCACCTGTCTGGGCTGGTGGACGTGCTGGTACTGGCGTTGAGACAGGTGTCCTCTCTAGTACTGCCATCAGACTCTGGCTCAATGTCTCTGCTTGCTGCCACTGTGCTTGCATCATTGCCTGGAAAAACTGAAGCATCTGTGGCTGGCCATCTAGCTGTGGCATCTGGGGTGGATAAGGTGGAGGCATTGGTAGTGGAATCTCTGGCTGTGCAGTAGGCGTCTCCTCAAATGTCGGCCTCTCAGTCTGCGACATCGGTGTAGCTCCTGAAGTCTGGCCCTCACAATGTTTCGTGGGGATTGTCTGGGAAGTCTGTCCCTCAGGCTGCGGTGTAGGATCGCCCTGCGATGTGCCATTGTATCAGCGGGGTCTGTAACGGGGGTTGCCCCTGTGGTACCTCCTCTCCTTGAGTGGTATTATCTGGCACCGCGGCACGGGGTGCTCCTCGTCCACTGCGCAAATTCATCTCGCTGCAAGAGATAGGACTTCATTAAAAGAGTACGAGAACAAACAAATAGGATGCAGATATTTTAGGAGCAGTATAAAGGAAGTTCAGAGACGAATCAAAAGTGGATGAGACCTAATAATTTCTATCCTACTGCAGGCTCGCTGGGCATGTTACCAAACCATAAGCGAAAAGGGGACCTACATGGGCCACCACTAAAACCATGTCACGTCCCAGTCCCAAAAGTATACGGGACCAGGCCACGTGGTAATAGCCAGCTGACACGTTTTCGAGGATATCCTAATTTGATAGATCCACGAAGAGTGCTACGCTGTCCTAAAATATTAACATATCCAATATTAGTCAATAACAGGTAAACTAATCTTATCCACAATATAAACCGCAAGAAGTACTAAATAAACTGCTGGAAGATAAATACCAGTCTCAAGATATCATAGTACAACCAGTAATGTCTGGTGGGAACAAACTCACTACTATAACGAAATAAAGTACTGAAATAAGATATAAAAGATAAAGACTAGGGCATCGTCTGACTAGGTAATGATGCACCTAATCCTAGACGGAAGGCCTACCAACTGGTCATGGAAACTCTGACGGCTGTACCTCTAACTCCTCAGCTGTAGCGAATCTTGTCTCGTGTCCGGGGCCGTATACTGTGGGTTAGAAAGCCTCGTCCAAATCTGGAAAGGTACCAGGTCCTCAGAAGGACGTAACAAGATACATAGAAACATGCCATATATAAATACTGAATAAAATAAATACAATAAAGGATGTGCTAACCATCAAAGCAAATGCAATGTGAGGACAACTGTGAGTATATGTGAAGGTGTAGGCTAGACATATGCTGACGTAATTCACTAGTCATGGCAACCGGCTAGTATATGCCACACATGCCCCCTATAACACGGGTGCAGGAATACAGAAATGTCCGACGTTCTATAGAGTGTGGTATCTGCAATGTCATCAAGTAGCGTCCAACACTCTACATAACGTGGTATCAGTAATATATATATACGTCTGTATCACTCCGTCGAGTGCGGTATCAGTGTAAAGGAGTGGGTTATCGCATATGCCTACTAGTCGTCCTCCCCGCCCAATGTATATATACCAGTCAAATAATCGACGCGCATACCCCCTTATCTAAATGCCAAATCTCTCTACTAAAATAGTCCTGAATTGCTTGCTAACCGTGATGCATGTCACACGTGGCGATAGCTGGTCGAACACGCGAACTCGCATCCCAATATGAGATTTGTCACTATGAATACGTGTAAAAGTGTCAGGTCTTGGAAGATAACAGGATATCATCCAATGAGGTGAGTCTGCTAATGACTAAGTCAATGTATACTAATCATCGACGTATCCGTCAAATGCACCCGAGACAAACTCAGACGCGCACAGTTGTATAAAGCAAAACAACAAGCATACAATACAATATTTGCATAATTTAAATTAGACAATAAATATGGCAAGGATCTTGCCTGAGTCTTCAATAGGTGAATGCCAAAAGCCTGCTTCTGTAGCATCTCCTGGCTGATCCAAAGACCCTAGACATACAATATAACACAACAATACAGACATCAGACACTACGCATTAACTAATTACGATTAATACGCTATACTCGAATACTGTTGCGAGTTCACTGTTGCTCGAGTACAGCGTCACGTGTGCACGTAGCTAGGGTGTACACGTGTTCTATCTTCGGTTAACAGGCGTCTCGAGGCAATAATTATCAAGTTGTGGATTTATCGTGATTTCTGTTCTGTGCTGACGCATGTCTCTATTTTCCATGTTCAAACATACTAGGATTTATATCCTGGTATTTCTAGTGAATTACCTGTCCCTGGTAACTGGTTATTTATTTAGAATAATTATTCATTAATTAATATCTGATTAACATCAACTTCCATGCATTAATTTCTACCTAGGTTAAACACTATAGATATGGGTTCAAGTGCGACACGACGACACGAAGGAGAAATATAGAACACACGAGTGAAGGGTTCAATGAACGAGTACCTGTTCGACCGAGCGAGGGAGTCCGCTCGCTGGTCGACTGTCTCCTCCGACGTGGGTGAACTTCGGTCTACGTGGACGGGTCCGGCCTGTTGTGTACAGCAGCGGCGAGGGTTGCAGTCGCGGATACAACGACCTGGTGCGGTGGCAGCGTGATGAGCCGGCGTAGGGGTGATGGTCCAGTCGCAGGGGTTGGTCGGGGTCAGCCTCGCGGGTGGTTTGACGGTGCTGGAGGGTGGTGGGGAGCAGTCAGGATCGACCGGGGGTCTAACGGGGCTGTTATGGTGGCTGGGTGGAGATGGTCCGGTGGAGGCGGTCGGTGATGGTGAAGTGGGGGGGTCCGGCGAGTCGGGTGGCGGGGTCTGGCGGCGTCAGACGGAGTGGAGGGCGGTGGTTTTGGAATTCGGGGAGGGGACAGCGGGCTCAGGTGGTCGGGTTTGGATGGATTGGTGATGGTGGCTGGATGTGTGGAGTTACGGCGGAGTGGCGACGGTTGATGCCGAGGGGGCAGTGGTCCGGTGAGTCAGGGGTGGTTCAGTCCGGCAGGGGTGGTCGGGGATGGTAGGGATTCGGCTAGGGTTGAGAAAAGAGGGTGAAGGTGTTAGGGTTTCAATAGTAGTAGGAAGAGTTGCTTATATAGGAGGGGTTTAGGGCCTTGGGCTTGTCTGGGCTCCTTGGGGTGGGGTCTAGTCCTCATGATAGGTGTACAGGGCTTGGTTATGTCTTGTTTTAGGGTGATCTGGCCTCAATTTAATTTAGATTACAAACAATTTCATCAGGCATTAGGAGAAGGTTGGGTTTAAATGAAATAATACTTACGCGTTCTCAATGACTGTTGTGCAACTAGATTTAAGCATCATAGTAGGAATCTAACAGTTGCACAAAGTGCAGGTGGGTGGTCTGGCTTGTTTAGGGGATGAGTACTTATTGGTTTGGGGGTACCAACTAGTATAGTGCTCCAAACGTCAAGGCAACCGTAAGGTGTATTAAGTTATAATATTGCTGTACATTAAATCTAATTGCATCCAATTAAACCCTAGTCTCATAATTTAATCCAAATAGCTCTGATTTGGTCGAGGGGGTTTACATTCTGTCCTACTTTATTTTAGCTACATGTATTTCTAATTAATTTAGAATACCACTTACATTTATTCTTTAATTAAATTAGGGACCCATTTTAACCCAATTTAATCCAAATATCCCATTAATTAAGCCCATGCAAAACACACAACACCCCCTCACCCTACAAAATACCAAACACCAAATCGCCCACAAATTTTTCATTATTTTATGTGTTTGTGCAAATACCCAAATTTAAGGGGGCTTATTTGCAAACGTTGTATTAGGTGTCAATACCCCATTGGTTCAAGCCAAATGGAGAACCCCTAATTCTTTGACTAGTTAACCCAACCTCTCTTCTTGGTATGAATAATTTCCTCATGTTGGATCTGAGCCACCCATTCAAAATGGGGCTCATCATCACCACACACCTCCCATCACCGATCCCTATAAAACATCACCATCACTCTTCTCATCCCCCAAGCCGGCCCTAATCCCCACACCTTTGGAAACTTCCTACTTTCTCTCTCCTCCCTCATCACAAACCCAACCGTAGCTTCCATTCTTCTTTTCCATTTCTTCGTTTCTTCTTCTCTTCTTCTTCTTCTTCCTCTTCACCTTTTTTTTATTTGGTTCAAAACCAGCTGAACCGGCCACCCTCCTCCGGCCAAGCTCCGGCCACCACCCCTTTCTGTCACCCGCTCACCCCAATCGTCTTCCCAACATCGACCTCTGGCGTGCTATCGTAGGCACCCAAAAATAAAACATTTACTCTTGAAATAATATGTAGAAGTGAGAGTAAGGATCGTTCCCACGAAGAATAATTAGTTTGATCTTTATGCTATGTGAAAAAAGATGGGGGGGAAGAGTTTTGGATCAAAGCAAATTAAAAAGAGCTAAAAATAATTAAAGTATTAAAACAATCAAAGAAATAAATGTTGGTCTCAGTCAACATCCACCATTGGAATCTTAAAACTGATCATTGATGCAAGTATATATTAATTCATACTTTGAATATTCATCGTTGGAATTATTTTCCTATCTCCTTCAGCCACAATTAATTAAAAACAAGCGATCTAATTAACCTTAACTACTAAACAACCCCAGACAAGCGCTAAAGGTTTAATCTAGTAGCGTATTAAACTTGATGAGATCGATGAAGCAAAACAACACAAGCACAAGCGGTTGCATTTAATTTTGTCAAAAGTTTTCCTCCTAAGATCTAATAAAACAAAGCAGTTCATTAAATCTTGGTTGCTTCACAAATTAGAGGGATCAAACAATTACGGATTCGATATCTAATTTAGCATTAGATTGTCAGGAATAATGAACTAGTATGCATCCTAGTTATTAAACAAGATAATCATGAAAATATGCATAAGAAAATATTCGATACTCAAAGCACAAATCAAAAATATAAACACAAATTAGATCTCACAAGTTTTTATTCATTTCGAGGCTTCCATTTTCTTCGACCAACAAGACTTTTAGCTCCGCACGTTCATGAAAACTTTAAAAGAATATTGGAGAAGAGGAAGAAGAGTTGTGTGTTGTTCCCTATTTCCTCCTGATCTCTATCCCTTTTATAGACTCTAAATTAGTTTTTGAAGATCACAATATCTTCCCACAAATCCTCTAATAGTTACAACAACCCAAACAATAAAATAAAATCTTTGAAAAAGTTGGGAAATGGTTATTTCAACTCCACTTTTTGTGTACAGCATAGTTGACTCAATTTCAAGAGTGATTTTGTCCATGTTGTAGCAAGAATCTAGGGAAAATCAAAACAGCAAAATTGTGCCTCTATTACTTAGCTTTCTGAATCAATTTGGATCAGCTCAATTGGACTTCGGATGAGCAAGTTATAACCATTTTGCTACAAGGTGTCAGAACTGTCCAGAATTGATAATTAGCTCCATTTTGCTTTTAGTGACTCCAATTGCATCCTAGATCAAAATATAAAAGTAATGAGTATCTTTAGACATTAAATGAGCATAAAGGAGTATATATTAAGGAATAAAAATATAATATTTTATGTTCTCATCAAATACCCCCACACTTAAACTTTGCTCGTCCTCGGGCGAAACTCAACTTTATTTTTTCAAAAAGAAATCAAGGTTGCAATATCATAAATAAAAAAATAACCAAGCTCTTCAAAACTCATAACATATCATGAACATATATTTTTAAACAACTTCTAATTACTTAGTAGATATTTTTACTTGAAAAATGGAGTAAACTAAATAGGTAGACCCTCACGGAATAAATACTCAACTCTCATGTGTTTAAAGGTATATATTTCACTCAAATTCATTCCAAAAGAAATGATCTACCATAAGCTTGCATATCTTCTCATTCTCTACCATTGGGATCACATGCATAACATAAATCATAAGGACTTTTATGGGTTGTAACGTGGCTTAGGATTAATGTGGGATATATTTGGGAGTGTAGCTCAAAAGCCATCAAAACTAGTGGAGCAAAATTGAATTAACTCAATCTCAATATAAAACATGTAAAATCAATCACTCCATTTTGCAACATCTTCAATTTGGCTTTTAAAGCATTTAAACAATGTAAAACAACTTCCATCCTTATTTCTTTTTTTCTTTTTTCTTTTTTTTCTTCTTTTTTCTCTTTTTTTTTTTATAACAATAATGGAACTTAGGAAATTTGAGGATGAAAATATGTTCCATTTTGTGGGTTGTAACCAAACCACAAATTTAGACACCCCCACTCTTATTTTTTCATACACCCATACATATCATAATGATCAACAATGCTCCACTAGCTTTGCGACTTGGATAAAGGTATAAATATTATTGGTTGAAAGCTTGTAATGTGGGTATACCAAAAAAAAGGCAATAAAGCTCAAAGGGGTTCAACAAAAAGAAAATTAATTACAAGGTGGGCTTTTTGGCTTATGTAACGCATAACAAAGATGGCCTTAATCATGTTCATGCATGCATGTGTCAATGTGACCTCGAAGAGAATCAAAGCAAGTTCTAAAGAAATAAATCAGTGGAAGAATATCTCTCATAAAAGAATAATGAGACTGATGTGTCAGTCTAAAGGCTCAAATCCTCACTGGCTTTTGTCTTCCAATTTAGATACTACCATTTTCAATAAAAAATAACTAGACTAATTAATTCTAAGTTGAAAAAAAATATTATTTATTCAATCATTTTATGAATTTTTCAAATCTAGTTGAATCTTACTCATGACATACACAACCAAAAATCATTGAAAACCAAAAACCAAAATTCTTTTATTAAAAAAATATATTATTATTATTGTTTTTTTAGAAAAATAGCGAACTAAAAATGCTTAAAATAAAGTAAATCCCCTCCCCCACACTTAAAACTGACATTGTCCCCAATGTAAGGTGAAATGCAAGGAAAAGGCAAAAATAAAAAAATAAAATAAAAATGAAGGAATAAGAATAAGAACAAACTCCCCTTGGGTTGCCTGTCTCTGTTTATTGTCGTGGATGTTTCCTCCTTCAATTGATACAAATTGGATCTTCAAGGTTCAATTCATCCATATTCTCTACTTTGAAACCTTCATAGAAAAGCTTGAGCCTTTGGCCATTTACCTTGAACACTTTGGAAGTTGCTAAACTTTGAATTTCAACTACACCATGATAAAAAACATTAGTAACAATAAAAGGTCCAATCCAACGAGAACGCAATTTACCCGAAAACAGACGAAGTCGTGACTGGTACAGAAGGACTTTTTGACCAACTTGAAACACCTTTCTAGAGATCATCTTGTCATAAAAATTCTTCGTCTTCTCTTTATAAATTCTAGCATTCTCATAGGCGTCATTGCGAATTTCCTCCAACTCTTGTAGTTGTAACTTCCTATGTTCTCCATTTTTATATGCCTTCATATTGAAACTTTTGATAGCCCAATAAGCCTTGTGTTCTAACTCAACAGAAAGATGGCATGGTTTCCCAAACACCAAACGGTAAGGTGACATACCGATAGGCGTCTTGTAGGCAGTTCTATATGCCCACAAAGCATCATCCAAGCGCAAACTCTAATATTTTCTACTTGGATTGACCATCTTTTCAATGATGGACTTGATCTCTCTATTTGAGACTTCCGCTTGTCCACTAGTTTGTGGATGATAGGCAGTTGACACCTTGTGGGTCACATGGTACTTTCTCAGCAATGTCTCTACGGTTCGATTGCAAAAGTGAGTGCCTCGATCACTTATTAAGGCTCTTGGAATCCCAAACCTGGAGAATATGTTGGATTTGATAAAATCTGAAACAACTTTAGAATTATCAGTCCTAGTAGCTTTAGCTTCTACCCATTTTGATACATAATCAACAGAAAGCAAAATATAAACATAACCAAAAGATACAGGAAATGATCCCATAAAATCGATGCCCCAAACATCAAAAATTTCACAAAATAGTATAGGATTTTGTGGCATTTCATTCCTTTGAGATATATTACCTGTCTTTTGGCAATTGTTGCATGTTTTACAAAAAGAATATGAATCACGAAATAAAGACGGCCAATAGAAACCACATTCTAATACTTTTCTTGCCGTCCTTTTCGCTCCAAAATGTTCTCCACATGCATAAGAATGACAAAAGGTGAGAATTGAAATAATTTCATTTTCATGAACGCAACTTCTTATCACTTGATCTGCACAGTGCTTCCACAAGTATGGGTCATCCCATACATAGTATTTGGCATCACTTTTGATCTTATCTCTTTGAGCCTTTGACAAGCCAGAAGGAAACATATTAGTAACCAAATAATTTACAATATTTGCATACCAAGGCAATGTCACACTTGAAGCAAACAATTGCTCATCAGGGAACGTTTCATGTAGACAAAGTTCATCCTCCATATGAACTAAACGACTTAAATGATCTGCAACACAATTTTCTGTCCCTCTTTTGTCTTTGATCTCCAAATCAAATTCACTTAAGAGAAGTATCCATCGAATTAACCTTGGTTTTGCCTCTTTCTTCGTCATCAAATAGGGAAGAGCTGCATGATCAGAATAAACAATGACTTTAGTACCAAGCAAATAAGATCAAAATTTTTCTAAAGCAAAAACAACAGCTAAAAGTTCTTTTTCAGTAGTAGAATAATTTTTCTGTGCCTTATTCAAAGTTCTTGAAGCATAATAAATGGCGTGAGATGCTCTTCCAATCCTTTGACCCAAAATAGCACCTACTGCATAATCACTTGCATCACACATTATCTCGAAAGGCATGTTCCAGTTAGGGGGCTGGATAACTGGGGTAGAAGTTAATAGTTTCTTTAGTGTATCAAATTCCTTTTTACATGCTTCATCAAATTCAAATTCTACATCCTTTTGTAGCAACTTACAAAGGGGTAATGCTATTTTGGAGAAGTCTTTGATGAATCTTCGATAAAAACTTGCATGTCCAAGAAAAGAACGAACTTCCCGCACACTGGAGGGATAAGGTAAAGATTGAATAATATCGATTTTGGCTTTATCTACCTCAATTCCCTTAGATGAAACAATATGACCCAAAACTATACCTTGGTCAACCATAAAATGGCATTTTTCAGAGTTTAACACAAGATTAGTTTCTATGCATCTTTGAAGAACAAGTATAAGGTTATGCAAGCATTTATCAAAAGAGTCTCCATAAACTGTGAAATCATCCATAAATACTTCTAGAATATGCTCAACATAGTCTGAAAATATGCTAACCATACACCTTTGGAAAGTAGCTGGGGCATTGCAAAGACCGAATGGCATGCGACGATATACAAAAGTTCCAAATGGGTATGTAAAAGTTGTCTTTTCTTGATCCTCCAAAGCAATTGCAATTTGAAAATAACCTGAATAACCCTCAAGAAAACAATAATAAGAATGACCAGCTAACCGTTCAAGCATTTGATCAATAAAAGGTAAAGGAAAGTGGTCCTTTCGGGTTTCAGCATTTAATTTTCTATAATCTATACAAACCCTCCACCCATTCTGGACACGAGTGGGAACTAACTCATCATTTTGATTCTTCATGAGAGTTATCCCGGTCTTTGTAGGAACCACTTGCACTGGGCTAACCCACTGGCTATCCGAAATAGGATAGATTACTCCAACTTCAAGAAGTTTTAGGATCTCCTTTTTTACTACCTCCATCATGGGTAGGTTTAATCTTCTTTGCGGTTGACGGGAAGGTTTTGCTCCTTCCTCAAGTAAGATGCGATGCATGCATGTAGACGGGCTAATTCCTTTTATATCCGCAATTGTCCAACCAATAGCCGTCTTATGCTCCTTAAGGATCTGAACAAGCTTTTCTTCCTGTGGTGCACTAAGTTTATTGGAGATGATCACTGGTAATGTTCCTCCATCTCCAAGGAATACATACTTGAGGTGACTAGGGAGAGGCTTCAATTCTTGAATAGGGGCCTGCAAAATAGAGGGTAAAGACCTCTTGTTAGAAATTGGTAATAAAATATAAGAAATATTACCTGATTGTTGTATTTTTGGAAAATCATTCAATGCAGTAACAGTTTCCTGCAAATCAGAACTCAAAGCTAACTCCTTATGCTCTTTTTCAAGATGCTCACTAATGGCCACTTCCAATACATCTTTGCCATCAAGTTCAAAAATATCCTGTGCTAAAGAATCAACCACATCAATGGAATAAACAGTATTATCATCATCAGGATATTTCATGGCATCATAAATATTAAATTTAACAATTTTACCATCAAATTTCAAAGTAAGTGTGCCACTATGAACATCTATCTTAGTCTTGGATGTCTTTAAAAATGGTCTTCCTAATAAAATTGGAGCAGTTTGATCGCCATTTTCCATATCAAGCACATAAAAATCAGCAGAAAAAACTAAATTATCAATTTGTACAAGAACATCCTCGACTACTCCCTTAGGATAGGCATTAGATCTATCAGCCAATTGAATCACAACACCAGTTTTATTCAGAGGTCCAAGATTTAAAGATTCATATATAGAATATGGCATGACATTGATAGAAGCTCCTAAATCTAACATGGCTTTCTCATATTTATTGTTACCTATCTTACAAGGGATAGTAAACATTTCAGGATCTTTGCATTTCGTAGGGAGTTTTCGTTGAATTACTGTAGAAACACTCTCTCCAACTTTTACCTTTTCATATCCTTTAAGCTTTTGTTTCCTCTTTATTGTACACAATTCTTTTAAAAATTTAGCATAGTGAGGTACTTGTTTGATAGCATCTAAAAGTAGAATATTTATCTCACATTTACGAAAAGTCTCATATAACTCATTATTTTATTCAATTTTTCTAGATTCTGTTAAAGCTTGAGGAAAAGGAGGTACTGGCTTATAATCATAAAGGGATAAAAACTTACAATTGGGTACCTTATCATCATTGGGGATGTTCATGTCTGCCATGGTGCTTTTCTCTTCTTCTTGTTTTGATGTTGCAGGTGCTTCTTTTACTGGAATGTCAACCTCTTTACCGCTTCTTAAAACGATTGCACTTGCATTTTCTTTTGGATTTACTATCGTTTGAGATGGTAGTTTTCCAGAACTTTGTGCCTCTAGCTTATTAATTGTTGTAGCCATTTGGCTCATTTGATTGTCCAAGCTTTGAATGCTAGCCCTTGTCTCCTGTTGAATTTGTAAATTATTAGTGGCAAGAGACTTAACAATATCTTCTAAAGACATACCAGAGTTAGAAGTTTGGTTTGATTGTTGTTTAGGATATGGCTGCTTGTACTGTTGGTAACTTTGGCGATTTTGATTGACAGGATGATTTGTTTGTGGATTCCTATAGTTGAAATTGGGATGATCTCTCCATCCTGGATTGTAAGTGTTTAAATATGGATCATACTTCCTTTGTGGTTGTCCAGGGAAAGCACCTACCACATTCACTTGTTCATTGGACTCCTCTTGAAGAGTTGGACACATGTCAGTTGGATGTCCTGCTACTGAACAAATCCCATAAGCTTTTGCTGTTTGCATGTTACCTACAGCCATTTGACGAACAAGATACGTTAAACTAGCAATTTGTTGTTCTAGGGAAGAAATATTTACCTCGTTAGCATGCCTAGATGGAAGATCTAGCCTAGTGCCAAATTGTTGAGAATTTGCCGCCATATTTGCAATTAAATTTCTTGCGGCCTCAGGAGTTTTATCTACCAAAGCTCCTCCACTAGCAGCATCTATCATGCTTCTATCAGTTGGTAGAAGGCCTTCGTAGAAGTACTGGATAAGTAGTTGCTCGCTAATTTGATGATGGGGGCAACTTGCACATAATTTTTTAAAATGTTCCCAATACTCGTGGAGAGACTCTACATTGTGTTGCCTTACCCCACAAATTTCTTTTCGGATATTGACCGCCCTTGAAATGGAAAAGTACTTCTCTAAGAATAGTCTCTTCATTTCGTTCCATGTTACAATGCTCCCAGAGGGTAGATAATAGAGCCAATCCTTAGTCGAATCCTTCAAAAAAAACGGAAAGGCTCTTAATTTGATTTGCTCTTCGGATACCCCCATAGGTTTCATATTGTGCATACCACATGAAGCTCCTTTAGATTCTTATGAGGATCTTCACCTAAAAGGCCATGAAAAGTGGGTAATAAATGTATTAGTTCAGATTTTAATTCAAAACTAGTAGTAGCATCTAAAGTAGGAAATGTAATGCATAAAGGGTGTTGGTTCAAATCAGGGGCTGCAAGTTCTTTCAAAGTTCTATTTGCAGCCATGACTTCCTCTTCTTCAGGATTACATTTACAAGAGAGTAAGGAATTCGTAGCAGGGTCGTTCTCGTTAGAGTTTCTTTGAGCTTCCTTCCTTAACCTGCGCAGAGTTCTTTCTATTTCTGGATCACTCTGAAAATCACTTTGATTAGAAGATCGAGTTGCAATCATATAAAAGTAATAAAATGATAGCAAGCAATCCAGAAAAGTATATGAGAATAAATTTTGTTTTTTTCCTAATAAACAAAAATAATTTAATAATAAGAAAAGATCACAAAAGGCACAAAAATTAACTAAAATTATTCCCCGGCAACGGTGCCAAAATTTGGCATGCTGTCGTAGGCACCCAAAAATAAAACCATTACTCTTGAAATAATATGTAGTAGTGAGAGTAAGGATCGTTCCCACGAAGAGTAATTAGTTTGATCATTATGCTATGTGAAATAAGATGGGGGGGAAGAGTTTTGGATCAAAGCAAATTAAAAAGAGCTAAAAATAATTAAAGTATTAAAACAATCAAAGAAATAAATGTTGGTCGCAGTCAACATCCACCATTGGAATCTTAAAACTGATCATTGATGCAAGTATATATTAATTCATACTTTGAATATTCATCGTTGGAATTATTTTCCTATCTCCTTCAGCCACAATTAATTAAAAACAAGCGATCTAATTAACCTTAACTACTAAACAACCCCAGACAAGCGCTAAAGGTTTAATCTAGTAACGTATTAAACTCGATGAGATCGATAAAGCAAAATAACACAAGCACAAGCGGTTGTATTTAATTTTGTCAAAAGTTTTCCTCCTAAGATCTAATAAAACAAAGCAGTTCATTAAATCATGTTTGCTTCACAAATTAGAAGGATCGAACAATTACGGATTCGATATCTAATTTAGCATTAGATTGTCAGGAAAAATGAACTAGTATGCATCCTAGTCATTAAACAAGATAATCATGAAAATATGCATAAGAAAATATTCGATACTCAAAGCAAAAATCAAAAATATAAACACAAATTAGATCTCACAAGTTTTTATTCATTCCGAGGCTTCCGTTTTCTTCGACCAACAAGACTTTTAGCTCCGCACGTTCATGAAAACTTTAAAAGAAAATTGGAGAAGGGGAAGAAGAGTTGTGTGTTGTTCCCTATTTCCTCCTGATCTCTATCCCTTTTTTAGACTCTAAATTAGTGTTTGAAGATCACAATATCTTCCCATAAATCCTCTAATAGTTACAACAACCCAAACAATAAAATAAAATCTTTGAAAAAGTTGGGAAATGGTTATTTTAACTCCACTTTTTGTGCACAGCATAGTTGACTCAACTGCAAGCATGATTTGGTCTATGATGTAACAAGAATCTCGGGAAAATCAAAACAGCAAAATTGTGCCTATATCACTTAGCTTTTCGAATTAATTTGGATCAGCTCAATTGGACTTCGGATGAGCAAGTTATAACCATTTTTCTACAATGTGTCAGAACTGTCCAGAATTGATAATTAGCTCAATTTTGCTTTTAGTGACTCTAATTGCATCCTAGATCAAAATATAAAAGTAATGAGTATCTTTAGACATTAAATGAGCATAAAGGAGTATATATTAAGGAATAAAAATATAATATTTTATGTTCTCATCGACCTCCCTCCACTGTCACCGAGCCACCTCCGCCCAGACCTCCTCGACACGCCAGAGGACCCGTCTCAGCACACCCGACTACACCGCAGCATAGCCGCGATTGTTGTCACGCCCCAGTCCCAAAATACCGAGGGACTGAGCACGTGGGCAATGGCCAGCAGCACGCACCGATGGACAACCCAATTTAATGGATCCATCAGGGCATGCTTAAGCTGTAGTCTAACAGGAAATAGAGCAATTGTTACAGGTCACAGACTAATCTAATCTCATCCACAACAGATAAACACAGAGTAACTGCCAGAAATAATGCAATAGAATAAATAAGCAAATCTTAATAAATATCTCGGGAAATAATCCGAGAATATGTCTGGTACAACAGATGTAACTGGACAGGAAATAATCAACTGGAAATAGAAATAAATGACTACATACGGCCAATACTCAGGAGAAGTCCTCTGGTGCGAGCTCGTCTTCAGGTCCTGGTACAACTCCTGGAAGTGCTCTGATACGGGGTATCTCCGGATGGATCTCTTCGGCTATACCTGGGGACATAATCCGGATCCAGGTCCTCAGGGGACAGCAAGGTACAGAAAATACAAGCCAAAATAAATGCAGCGCAGCAATAAATAAGCAATAGGGTAAACTAAATAACCAGCTAAGTGATATACAACATGAGAGCAGTACAAGAACTCAGGCTGAAACTACTACAAGCTCTGTGTCGGGGAGCCGGTAGCAGTGATATCATGTAGTTGTCTAGCTCGTAGTGAGACTTAAGACGCCGGCATAATATAACATCAACCTGTAGCCTGTGTGTCTCTCCCCACCCAATGTAATCACGTATATCATGACCATAACGTCTCATGTCCATGTCAGCGAGATTATAGCTAATGCAGCAAGTCATAATGTCTATAAAATATCTCTGTCAAGTCCTGTATCCTATACAGAATTACCATGAATGTCTCAGGAAGACTCTGTCTCATGAATAGTGTCAAGTGTCCTGGGTTCTGGAGTACTTGATAAGATAAGTACGAGAATTATCGGGTCTCGATATCCATCTCTATGTGACATTACACAACTCCGCGTACGGAGTTGGC
This sequence comes from Iris macrosiphon, assembly GCA_036927795.1. NCBI lineage: Eukaryota > Viridiplantae > Streptophyta > Magnoliopsida > Asparagales > Iridaceae > Iris > Iris macrosiphon. The sequence continues at coordinate 152,394,389 of JAYESA010000019.1, read as the reverse complement.
ACCCGACTGGTAATCGGACGCTAAGTACGCCACTCGGTCCTAGGTTTTAACAGTTAAACAGGTTTATATGCATTTAAACAAGAATTCAGGCAAGTTCTAGAATAGGAATTACTGCTAATGGCAAGCTTTACTTGCCCACTGATGTATAAACAAGTCAATGAAAATAAATAGCAAGCTGCAGGGTTTGGCCAGGTACACTTGCCTGTGGTTTCGGCTCTGATTTCGGCTCTGACTTCAGTTGGATTTGCAGGCGGTACTCCGGTTGCTGAAATAACCATCACCATCAGATCCAGAAAATATCAATCAGCTAGAAATGCCTGTCCTTGAGTCCAATTGGGAGACAAGGACAAAAACGGCAATTTCGGGTCAAAACGGGGTCCCCATGTGGGCCCGCTTTGTACCGAAAAATGTGTCAGGATCAAAGGTCTCCAAATTCACCAAACTCAGTGTCAACAGGTCAGAAACGCTGATACGAACTCAACGGAACTTTCAGAATTGAATTCTGATGAGTCGAACACAAAATCGCCCGTCGAGCGGGGCCTATGGGGCCCACGACCCGCGATTTTGTCAACGTTCTCAAAATCGAACCAAACTTGACCCACAGGACCAGCGTATTGCTATGAGTCCGATGGCGCAAGTTTCGTCTCGATCCGACGTGCGTACACAAAGTTAGGGTGCATTCCAGAAAGTACGGATACGGGACGATGTCCGCGGATACGCGTTGATCCCGGTGTGCACGCACACCCGAATCAGCTTCTGCGAAATCTCACACGTCCGTATCGACGATGCGCACGTATCTGTGAAGATCGCGTGCAACCAAGTCGTTCCGATTGGCGGGGCGTACTCGGTTCCGGGGTGAAACAGGGTCTGGTTTTTTCCTTTTTTGGATCGCGGTGTGCGATCACCACAGGACGCGATGCTCCGAACGGTTTATCCGGGCACCGAGAGGGTCATACAGGCTTCATAACGCAATTTACGGAATCGAAAAAGGAGCTACGAGCAAAAAGTTATGAGTACCTGAACAGGGACCCGAAAACCAGGGTAAAATCATGTCCGACACGTGTCCGACACGTGTCGGATACAGGATTCTAGGGTTAGGGCTAGGGTTTGAGAATCTCGCCGGAGGACACGTGTCGGACAGGGTAAAATCTCGCCGGAGGACACGCAATTTTTCCATTCTCTGATTCTGAATTGGCCATTCGGCCGCTAGCCCGCTCCATGTCCCGTAATAGGGTCAGGGCACTACATACCCGATGGCTCGATTGAGCCTAGATGAAACTGGGGATCCCCAGGACCGAAGATTGGTGTGCATATCGATCAATAGAAGATTAACAAGTTTAATACGTGATCTAACCCTTCAAAGGCGAAACTAGGGTTCACGAATTATACCTGAAGTAAAGAGAAAAAGATAAAAAAATTTAGCAACCTTGGTCCGTGAGAGACCCCAAGATCTTTTGCATGTATTCCTTCCTCGGATTGGACGTTATGTGGGAAACTATCTTCCAACATTTTCTTCTCCTTGGTGGACCCTCTTTCTCTCCTTACGTGAAAAACAAATTTAGAGAAAGCTGTTTTTTTTATTCAAATGACACCCAGAAGATAGAGGATATATATAGGCTATGGATGGGATCATGAGGAGTAATTAGGGTTAAGTCTTGTAACGGATCTAGGTATCCCATGATCAGTCCGAAAATATATCCCTAGCCCGTTAACAATAGCTCAGTCCACCAAAGAGCTATTGTTGCACTACCTTCATAATCCAAAATTATGATTATGAGCTCCTTCTTAATATATGCTTGTTTGTCTCCCCATGTTAAGATATTAAATGTCCGTCGATCAAATTAAGTTACTCAAACTGAAAGTAAACCAAACTAATAAAATAAATATAATTCAAATGTTAACTAAATCATATCATCTCATCACTAACAAAAAAGTAAATCTAAGCATCATATCAATGCATCGCTAGTGATCATTATCATCATCATCTCTACCCAAGGGTTCACCGGTCTCAATAGAATGGTTGGGGTCAAAATTATCTCTGAGCATCTCGGTCATTGATGTGAGCAGCAGCTGGGTCGAAGTATCTCTGAGCATCTCGGTCATTGATGCGATAGCGAGCAATGAAAGGATCATGAACAATAGAAATGGGTCTGCTAGAGTGATAAGAAAAACTGTAGCGCATGTCCATCAGAGAGTTGGACATATCCTGTAACTAAAGTGTAGTACAGAAATCCTGAGCATGGTAACGATCGTCTTCCATTCTGAAGCGATCTTGGGGCTTGGTATAAAGGTTCTAAAGTATAATATTTGGAGCATGTGGAGGAGATGGGGCAGTCTCATAACCAAGTGATGGGACATCAGGATGTGTAGGAGCAGGAACAGTAGGATCTAGTCTACGATGCTTATGAAGATAAGTGGGCTCAGCAAGATGGACAATCATCCATAGGAATCTCAAAGTACTCAAAGATGATAGACAAGTACATAGCATATAAAAAGATATACAGTTTCTTCTAACATCGTTCCATGGATGTAATGATGGTCTTTGATAGACTAAATTGTCTACCAAAGTGCAGATGATATAGCAGACATCTCCAAGTATCTATATTCATCTGTGGAGGATTATTTAGGAAAAATGATAGAGAAAACTATACGGTGCAGATCATAGAATCAATCATCCATGTATTTTGGCTTAAGTTTGCCAAGAGGACGGAGATTGGGTCAACACAACGAGTCCATGAACAAGTCAAGAGTCATATTTCCAGGAAACTGAAATTTGGTGATGTTGCATAGGGCTTCACCTTCATTTGGAATATGAGGTATCATGCCTAAATCATCATCATCAAATTTAATATTTTTTCCACCCACTCGTGATTGTACAGTACCCTCTCTAATAGATAAATTGCTGTAAAATATATGAATTGCATTTAGATAAATATGATAATTAAAAGTAACAAGATCTTCTAATCCAAGAGTCTGAAAAGTCGATAACTATGTCAAAAATATAGTGAAGTTCAATGGACATCCTGAACATATAACCCTATCATTTAAATCATCAAACCAATCTATGGATTGTTCAATGGAACAAAAAATATGGTCATAAAATATTCCTTTATTAGGCATTGATGGACTGAACAAGGAATATGAATTTCTTCTTGAACATTGGAAGAAGAACCATCTCCTACTTTCCTTTTCTTCTTTGACAAATTTGGTGTCATTGTAAAAGAATAGAGAGAAAGTAGAGGATTATACCTGAAACAGACAAGGAGAGTGGTAGAGAACCTTGAAATATAGTAGGATCCAAGATTTGGAGGGCTAAAGAACATGGAGTAAGGAGATCCACAAGTTAGGGTTTTAAAAAAATAGGGTTTTTGAGAAGGAATGAGATGGTCGACTATTATTCTGGTGTTTCTCTCGAATTTTGATGATGTTATAGGTATACAAAAGAGTGGGGCCCACACAACTTGAATCTAAAAACTCGAACAACCCAGTTTGGCCCGAGTTCGTACAAAACTCTGTCCGAGTTAGGTTGGTCTATTTCCAATAATTTATTTTCTATGATTCCTTATTATATGTATAAAGGATGCATTTTAACCTTCGTAATTCAAAAATTAGTAATTTTAGATTTATAAAATAAATAATTACTCATATTATTAATTACTCTTTGTTTGAATAATGAAAGAGTATTCTGGGTTAGCTATAGGGACCTAATCCCAGCTAACGGTGGTCCGAAGATATTTGAATATTGTGTCGCTTAAGACTATTTATACCTCAATGATAGAATGGCCCTTTCAGCTTATAACCAAAATTATCTTTATATATAACGAACATTGAATAAGAATAAGATGAATTATATGATTTCGAAGTCCAAAATTCCTAATTTTTTACGTATAAAGTTAAAACGATCTTCAGCTAAGGTTTGAGTGAATATGTCAACAAGTTGATGTTCGGTGTCAACAAATTCTAAGCATATATTACATTATAATTGATGATCTCTTAGAAAATGATGTATAATTTCTATGTGTTTAGTGCATGAGTGACATATAGGGTTCTTTGTCAAGTTATTGGTTCTAGTATTATCACAATAAATGAGAATATTCTTATAGCTTAGATTATAGTTTTCTAGGGTATATTTTATCCACAAAATATGTGCACAATAATATCTTGTTGTGATATACTCAGCTTCTGTAGTTGATGATGCGAAAAAAATTTATTTCTTACTAAACCAGGAGACAAAAACTTTTTCCAAGAAATGAGAAGTGCCACTGGTAACTTTTTGATCAAATTTGCATCCAACAAAATCAGCATCTGAAAACCAAATTAGGTGAAGAGATGTGGTTTTGAGATACCATACGACTAAGGAAGAAGTGCCTTTAATGTAGTAAAAGATACGCTTAACTGCGCAAAAATGTGATTCCTTTGGGTTGGCATGATATCTAGCACAAAGACAAAAACTAAACATGATATCGGGGTGACTAGTAGTTAAATATAATAAACTTCCAATCATATCTTGATACTTTCATTGGTCAACAGGTTTTCCACTTTTATCTAGGTCAAGCATTGTTGATGTAGGCATTGGAGTGCCAATATGTTTTACATTATCGAGATTGAATTTCTTCAATAATTTTTTTGTGTACTTAGCTTTATTGATGAAGCTTTCCTGTGAACCCTGCTTAATTTGCCATCCAAGGATGAAGTTGAGTTCTCCCATCATGCTCATTTCGAATTCACTCTGTATACAGTTAGCAACCTCTTTGCAAAGTAATTTATTAGTAGGCCCAAATATGATATCATTAACATATATTTGCACTAATAAGATTGTGTCATTTTGTGCTTTCAAAAAAAGTGTCAAGTCAACTTTCACTTTTGAAAAACTATTTCAAGTAGGAAGAAACCGAAATGATCATACCAAGAACATGGGGCTTGTTTGAGTCCATACAGAGCCTTATGTAACTTAAAAACATGATTTAGAAATTTAAAATCTTCAAAACTAGGGGGTTGAGCAAACAAAACTTTTTCTTTTATGAAACCAATTAGAAAAGTACTTTTATCATCCATTTAAAATAATTTAAAATTATAAAATTTGCAAAATCACAAAGCATGCAATTAGATTTAAGTCTAGAAATAGGAGCATATGTCACGTCATAGTTAATTCCCTCTTCCTTATGATAGCCTTGAGCTACGAGACGTGCTTTGTTACGTGTGACTTATCCATCCTCATTGAGTTTATTTCAGAATACCCATTTGGTTCAAATTATAGAGGATCTATTAGGTCTAGGAACTAATTCACAAACTTTGTATCAATAAAATTGGTTAAATTCCTCTAACATTGTTAAAATCCAAAACTCTTCAATAAAAGCTTCTACAATATTTTTAGGTTTTATTTGAGAAATAAATGCAATATTTTTAAAAAATTCTCTAGTTGAAGAGCAAGTACTTACACTTTTTGATACTTCACCCATTACCAAGTTTTCTGGATGATCAGCCATGAATATTATCTTCTTTAGCAGACTTTTCAAATATCGTGTACTAGTTTCAGTATCTTCAGGTGCTTTGCTGGTTGTTAGACCTTCATTTTCATCATCACTATCACTAGGTATTTAATTGTTAAGATCATTAAAATTAATGTTAATTGATTCCTCAATAATCATAGATCCTTTGTTAAAGATTCTATAACCTTTACTTTTAGCGGCATATCGAATAAGTATAACTTTATCAGCTTTTGAGTCAAATTTATCTAAGTTATCCTTAGTGTTTTGAATGAAAAAACTACATCAAAAAAATTAAAAATATGAAATATTATGAATTCTATAAACCAAAACTCATAGGATGTCTTCTTCGATATTGGTCCAATTATAACTCTATTCAATACATGGCACGATGTATTGACAACTTTTGCCAAAAAAATATTTTGGAAGGTGTAAGCCCCCTGATTTTTCAAAAAAAATTCTGGAATTTTTTCGGTATTTTTCTGTCATTAAAACCTAGGTATTTTCTAATTTAATAATTTTTATTTGCTATTAATTAATATTAAAATATTATGGAAATAATATTTTATGTGTAAAATGGAAAACCGGACATAGGGTAATTTTCGGTGAATTTATTGGAGTCCGAAAATCCGTTTAAAGCCCTAAAAACTATTTATAAATTAAACCAATTTAAACCTAGACATAAACCGGGTTTATTTCAAATAAACCGAAATAAACCAAACCCAAACTTAAACCGAACTGACCCGAACTAAACCGAATTCTTAACGGGTCGGGTCGGATCCGAATCGAACCCGACCCGAAACCCTTTAACCCAACTCGGAAACCCTAATCCTAACCCAGCCTCGACTCCGCGGCGGCGCACCTATTTAAGACGCCTCGACGTCCATGCCGCCGCCGCACCCCTCTCTCTCTTCTCCACACCTCCGCCGCCGCACGACTCCTCCGACGAGCTCCACCCTCCTCTCCGCCTTAGCCCGCTGCCTCGTTCCCGCTCATCCTCCCAGCCTCCGCCGCCCGGACACCCCTCTTCCCCGACAGTCGCCTCGCCGGAGTACCCCGCCTTCCCTCCTGTGCAGCACCGCCCCGTCGATCTTCTCTTCCTCCTTCCCTCGCCTAGCCCAGCCAACTCCCCTCCTTCGCCGTACCCGACGCCCGCCGTGCCTCCAGCGTTCCTCAGCCCTAACTCCACCGCCTCATCCCCCTCGACTACCTCCTCCGCCTCCCGCTGTCCCCTGCCCCGTCTCCACAGCGCCGATGACCCCTCGACGACCGCCTCCCACTGCTCCCTTCCTCGATCACCAGCCCTCGTCGAACCGCCCAGCCACACCGAGCCGCCCGGCCAGCAAGGACTGAACCCTAACCCTAGCTCGGTTCTGACACAGGACCCGGTGTCCCCACGAGTCGAGACGACACGCGGACACGTATAACTCGGCTTTTCAGACCCTGTTCAGGTACCCGTAACTCCCTCCTCGTAGCTCTAATTTCAATTCCGTCAGTTGCGTTGCGTAGACTGTATAACCCTCTCGGTGCCCCGACAAACCGCTAAGGGCATCGCGTCCTGTGGTGATCGCATACCGCGATCCAAAAACAGGAAAAACGACGACCCGATTCACACCGGAACTGGGTACGCCCCGCCAAACGGGACGACTTTGTCGCACGCGGTCTTTACCGAAACGTGCGCGACGTCGATACGGACGTGTAGGATTTCGCAGAAGTCAATTCGGGTGTGCGTGCACACCGGAATCAACGCGTATCCGCCGACACCGTCCCGTATCCGTCAATTCTGGAACACGCTGTAACTTTGTGTACACACGTCGGATCGAGACGAAACTTGCGCCATCGGACTCGTAGCAATACGCTGGTCCTGTGACCCAAGTTTGGTTCGATTCTGAGAACGTTGGTAAAATTGCGTATCGTGGGCCCCACAGGCTCCACTGGACGGGCGATTTTGTGATCGGCACATCGGAATCCAATTCTGGAAGTTCCGTTGGGTTCGTATCATCTTTCCTGACTTGTTGACACTGAGTTTGATAAATTTGGAGACCTTTGACCCTGACACACTTTTCGGTGCAAAGTGGCCCACATGTGGACCCCGCTTTGGCCCAAAAATGTCGTTTTTGTCCTTGTGTCCAAATTGGACGTAAGGAAAGGCGTTTCTAGCTATTTGATATTTTTGAATCTAATGGTGATGTTTATTTCAGCAACCGAAGTAGTACCTGCAGATCACATGGAGACCAGAGCTACAGTTGGAGCCCGAACCACAGGCAAGTGTATCTTGCCAAACTTTGCAGTATTGTTGTATATTTTTCTTGCTTCATTATATTGCTGTGCATGCTTAACCTAGGACCGTGTGACGTACTTAGCGTCCGATTATCAGTCGGGTGCCAACACCGTACGCGGTATTGGGTACTGTCATCTAGAGATGGATATTCGTGACACTTTATATTCTCGTACTTGTCTTATCAAGTACAGTATACCCAGGACACTTGACACCATTAATGAGACAGAATCTTCCTGAGATATTCATGGTGATTCTGTATAGGATACAGGTTTATGACATACACAGTTTACATGCTTAGATTATATCCGAACTTATTGCATTTGTCTTGATCCTGCGTGTCATGGACATGAGACGTGAGATTTCATTGGGTGGGGAGAGTATTACCATATGAAAGGCTGATTATATTATATATTGACATCTGGATGTGTCTTAGTCTCTGACACAGAGCTATGGCACCAGTTCTGGCCCTTCGAGAAAATACTGCTATGGGTTTCTCCGACACTGATCCTGTAGTAGTCTCAGCCCGAGTATGGAATAATGTTCTCATTTGCATATCACTTAGCTAGTTATTTATTCACCCTATTGTTCATTTATTGCTGCACTGCATTTATTTTGGCTTGTATTTTCTGTACCTTGCTGTCCCCTGAGGACCTGGATCCGGATTATGTCCCCAGATATTGCGGACGAGATCTACCCCGAGGTTTACGGGACCGGAGCATTGGCATTAGCAGGAGCAGGTGCCTACATTGAAGCAGAACCAGGATCTGAGGACGAGATCGTACCAGAGGACTTCTCTTGAGTATTGGCTTGAGATACTCATTATTTTCAGTTTCTAGTTATTTACTTTCCAGTCTATTTCATTGATGTAGCAGACTTGTACTCGGATTGTTCTCCGAGATATTTTATTGAGATTTGTCGTTTATTTATTTACTTTATTTCTGTCATTTGATCTGTGATTATCTGTTGTGGATGAGATTAGTATAGACTGTGACTGGTACCACTGGATCTACTTATTGTTATATCACAGCTTAAGTATGCCCTGATGGACCCATTAAATTGGGTTGTCCATCGGTGCGTACTGCTGGCCATTATCACGCGTCCGGTCCCTCGGTATTTTGGGACTGGGGCGTGACATGGTTTTTGTGGTGGCCCATGCAGGTCTACGACTAAATTGTTCGGTTTCAACTTAGGGACCGAGCAAGCCTGCAATAAGAATAGAATAAGTTTTAGGATCTCATCCACATGCTTGAAACGTTCTTGATATCTATATTGTATTCGAATTAAATTTCTTGCATCTTGCCTTGATTCCTGTGCGCCTCTTATAGTTTATTTTTGATGCAGAGTAATGGATTCAAGAGCAAACGACGAAACTCCAGCAAACACACCAATAGGTGCGGTAGCCACCTACGGAGAAGATGAAGTGGCACCATTGAGTGGAGATCCCTCTACTCACCAAGGCAGCCAAGCAGATCAGCATGCTCCTAGATTTCGGCGAGACGACATCCCACCGCCTCCGCAGTTCATTCCACCAATGCCTGTATTCCCACCAGGACAGCCTATGGACGGGCAGCAGATGTTCCAAATGATCTACGCAATGATGCAGGCCCAACAGCATATTTATCAAGAAGCTCAACGTCGTGAAGCAGATTACTTTAGGAACAGCATAGTAAATGCATTGGATCAGGCCAACCTACCAACTCGCCGACAACCGACGGGCTCTATCACCGACTTCCGCCAGCTGAAGCCCCGCACCTTCTCAGGCAAGAAGGAACCTACTGAAGTTCATGAGTGGCTTACCAACATACGACATCAATTAGAAGCAGCAGAGCTACCAAAGGAACATTGGATGACTGCCGTTAGAATGCAATTGACGGATAATGCACATCACTGGTGGCTATCTGAGGAGACACAGCTCGGACCAGACCGAGTCACTTGGGAGGAGTTCTCCAGACTCTTCCAAGAGATGTACATTCCAGCTACCGCTCGATCAGAACTCAGAGACAAGTTCAACCGCCTTATCCAAGGCAATATGACAGTGGAAGAGTACAACGCGGAATTTATTCGTCTGAGTCGCTTCGCCCCTACCTTGATTCCGACAGAAGAAGAGAAGGCCGAGAAGTTCTTCGATGGACTAAACTTTGAGCTACAGAAATTAATTGGATCCATTGCACCTACATCTTATTCGGACGTCCTTGCTGCAGCCCGATGCATGGAGCGCGTCACCAAGAGAGAGACCAGTTTGAAGCGGACTTCCACATCAGCACCAGCCAGAGCACCACAAGAAGAATCTGCAAAGAGACCTCACCTACAACAACAGCAGAACGCATCTACACCACAAGTAATAGTCCTCTCTACTTGTCACTACTGTGGCAAAGCAGGCCATCTCGCCAGGGAATGCAGACGCAGGTTAGGACTATGCTTAGGTTGTGGATCCAGACAACATGCAGTGAGAGACTGCCCTGAGCGTAAAGAAGGAGCACCAAGGACAAACCAACAAGCTCTACCAACACCAGAAGGATATCAACCAAGGCCACCCTTGGCACCTCGACCAGCACCCTTCCAGCAGGCCCAGCAACAACAGAGGGCACCCCCTCAAGGACGCGGACAAGCTTATGTGATGACTTTGGAGGATGCGCAAATGCATGGAGTAGCTAATGCGCATAAGTTTTTATATAGTTTCTGTTTCTTGTATTGTTTTAGTTTTTGCATGTTGGTTCGTGACCCTGGCCTTCACCTAGTAATTTTGAAACTGCTTAATAACCTAGAATATGCTTTATAATTGATAACCTAATATGTTTTAAGTGATAATTTATTTTTCTGAACTGTAGTCTTCTAAATCTCCTTCATGCGGGAGATTGCATAACCTTTAATGCTTAGGAAAATAGTTTTTCCTTTGTATTATTCTTACACCCTCAACCTTGACTCTCCTTGATCACGATGTGCTTCGAATAATATTTGTAACCGTGTCATCTCGGTTGACCGGTTATTCTTTTGATTGCGAGGACGCAATCCTCTGAAGGGGGATAGATTATAAGCCCCCTGATTTTTCAAGAATTTTTCTGGAATTTTTTCGGTATTTTTCTGTCATTAAAACCTAGGTATTTTCTAATTTAATAATTTTTAATTGCTATTAATTAATATTAAAATATTATGGAAATAATATTTTATGGTGTAAAATGGAAAACCGGACATAGGGTAATTTTCGGTGAATTTATTGGACTCCGAAAATCCGTTTAAAGCCTTGAAAACTATTTATAAATTAAACCAATTTAAACCTAGACATAAACCGGGTTTATTTCAAATAAACCGAAATAAACCAAACCCAAACTTAAACCGAACTGACCCGAACCAAACCGAATTCTTAACGGGTCGGGTTGGGTCGGATCCGAATCGAACCCGACCCGAAACCCTTTAACCCAACTCAGAAACCCTAATCCTAACCCAGCCTCGACTCCGCGGCGGCGCACCTATTTAAGACGCCTCGACGTCCGTGCCGCCGCCGCACCCCTCTCTCTCTTCTCCACACCTCCGCCGCCGCACGAATCCTCCGACGAGCTCCACCCTCCTCTCCGCCTTAGCCCGTTGCCTCGTTCCCGCTCATCCTCCCAGCCTCCGCCGCCCGGACACCCCTCTTCCCCGACAGTCGCCTCGCCGGAGTACCCCGCCTTCCCTCCTGTGCAGCACCGCCCCGTCGATCTCCTCTTTCTCCTCACCTCGCCTAGCCCAGCAAACTCCCCTCCTTCGCCGTGCCCGACGCCCGCCGTGCCTCCAGCGTTCCTCAGCCCTAACTCCACCGCCTCATCCCCCTCGACTACCTCCTCCGCCTCCCGCTGTCCCCTGCCCTGTCTCCATAGCGCTGACGACCCCTCGACGACCGCCTCCCCCTGCTCCCTTCCTCGATCACCAGCCCTCGTCGAACCGCCCGGCCAGCAAGGACTGAACCCTAACCCTAGCTCGGTTCTGACACAGGACACGGTGTCCCCACGAGTCGAGACGACACGCGGACACGTATAACTCGGCTTTTCATACCCTGTTCAGGTACCCGTAACTCCCTCCTCGTAGCTCTGATTCAATTCCGTCAGTTGCGTCGCGTAGACTGTATAACCCTCTCGGTGTCCGGACAAACCGCTCGGGGCATCCCGTCCTGTGGTGATCGCACACCGCGATCCAAAAACAGGAAAAACGATGACCCGATTCACCCCGGAATTGGGTACGCCCCGCCAAACGGGACAACTTGGTCGCACGCGGTCTTTACCGAAATGTGCGCGACGTCGATACAGACGTGTAGGATTTCGCAGAAGTCAATTCGGGTGTGCGTGCACACCGGAATCAACGCGTATCCGCCGACACCGCCCCGTATCCGTCGATTCTGGAACACGCTGTAACTTTGTGTACACACGTCGGATCGAGACGAAACTTGCGCCATCGGACTCGTAGCAATACGCTGGTCCTGTGACCCAAGTTTGGTTCGATTCTGAGAACGTTGGTAAAATCGCGTATCGTGGGCCCCACAGGCTCCACTGGACGGACGATTTTGTGATCGGCACATCGGAATCCAATTCTGGAAGTTCCGTTGGTTTCGTATCATCGTTCCTGACTTGTTGACACTGAGTTTGATGAATTTGGAGACCTTTGACCCTGACACACTTTTTGGTGCAAAGTGGCCCACATGTGGACCCCGCTTTGGCCCGGAAATGTCGTTTTTGCCCTTGTGTCCAAATTGGACGTAAGGACAGGCGTTTCTAGCTATTTGATATTTTCTGAATCTAATGGAGATGTTTATTTCAGCAACCGGAGTAGTACCTGCAGATCACACGGAGACCAGAGCTACAGTTGGAGCCCGGACCACAGGCAAGTGTACCTTGCCAAACTTTGCAGTATTGTTGTATATTTTCCTTGCTTCATTATATTGCTGTGCATGCTTAACCTAGGACCGTGTGACGTACTTAGCGTCCGATTATCAGTCGGGTGCCAACACCGTACGCGGTATTGGGTACTGTCATCTAGAGATGGATATTCGTGACACTTTACATTCTCGTACTTGTCTTATCAAGTACAGTATACCCAGGACACTTGACACCATTCATGAGACAGAATCTTCCTGAGATATTCATGGTGATTATGTATAGGATACAGGTTTATGACATACACAGTTTACATGCTTAGATTATATCCGGACTTGTTGCATTAGTCTTGATCCTGCGTGTCATGGACATGAGACGTGAGATTTCATTGGGTGGGGAGAGTATTACCATATGAAAGGCTGATTATATTATATATTGACATCTGGATGTGTCTTAGTCTCTGACACAGAGCTATGGCACCAGTTCTGGCCCTTCGAGAAAATACTGCTATGGGTTTCTCCGACACTGATCCTGTAGTAGTCTCAGCCCGAGTATGGAATAATGTTCTCATTTGCATATCACTTAGCTGGTTATTTATTCACCCTATTGTTCATTTATTGCTGCACTGCATTTATTTTGGCTTGTATTTTCTGTACCTTGCTGTCCCCTGAGGACCTGGATCCGGATTATGTCCCCAGATATTGCGGACGAGATCTACCCCGAGGTTTACGGGACCGGAGCATTGGCATTAGCAGGAGCAGGTGCCTACATTGGAGCAGAACTAGGATCTGAGGACGAGATCGTACCAGAGGACTTCTCTTGAGTATTGGCTTGAGATACTCATTATTTTCAGTTTCTAGTTATTTACTTTCCAGTCTATTTCATTGATGTAGCAGACTTGTACTCGGATTGTTCTCCGAGACATTTTATTGAGATTTGTCAGTTATTTATTTACTTTATTTCTGTCATTTGATCTGTGATTATCTGTTATGGATGAGATTAGTATAGACTGTGACTGGTACCACTAGATCTACTTATTATAATATCACAGCTTAAGTATGCCCTGATGGACCCATTAAATTGGGTTGTCCATCGGTGCGTACTGCTGGCCATTATCACGCGTCCGGTCCCTCGGTATTTTGGGACTGGGGCGTGACAGAAGGCTAAACTGATTTAGCATGACTCGGGCCATTTCATCGAGAGTTCTTTTTTTTGCTCCACAAAACTATTTTTTTGAAGAGTTCTTGGACAAAAAATTCTTGGGAATAACAATTGGAATCACAAATTCTTATGAAATCAACATTTTTGAATTTGCCACCATGATCACTTCGGTTACGAGTAATCCTGAAGCCTTTTTCATTTTTAACCATTTTACAGAAAGAAACAAATTCAGAAAAAGCATCACTTTTATTTGAAAGAAAATAAACCAAGTATATCTAGAATAATCATCAAAAATTATATATGCATATAGCTACCTACAAAGACTGGCAACTCGGCTAGGTCCAAATAAATCCATGTGCAACAATTGAAGAGGTCTAGTGGTACTTACATCGTTTCTAGATTTAAAAGATTTGGTTGCTTTATTCTTTTCATAATCATCACATACTATATCTTTCTTGAATGTTATATCCGACAAGCCTCTTACCAGTTTCTTTGAGGATAATCTTGTAATTATTTCCAGGTTGGCATGTCCTAGACGCGTATGCCATAACCAACTCCCATCATTGCTAGCATGTAGGAATCTGCCTGCATTGTTAGTATCTTCAAGCATATACCAAACATAAATATTATCTTTTCTAGTTCTTTCAAAAATAATATTTTCAGATGATCTCTCATAAATAAAATATTTGCCTTTCACAAAATTAATACCATAACCCTGGTCAACCAGATAACTAGTGCTAAGTAGATTATGTTATAATTTTGTTATTAGACAAACATCTTTTATTACAGGATAGGAAGGAGTAACAATATTACCGTTACCTATAATATACCCTTTTAAGTTGTTATCGAAGGAGATGTTTCCTTATTTCTTCATCGATAGCGTTGCAAATAAAGATGACCAGTCATGTGTCATGAGTGTCAGCCCCCTTTTCAAATAGAGATGACCAGTCATGTGTCATGAGTGTCAGCCCCCTTTCCAGACGCAGTTTGACGCATATTCTCCTTGGTGCACTTTGGCGCACAATGGTCACTAGCCCACCTATTATTTTGACCGAAACCAAGGGTTGTGGAGAGAGAGGATTTTGTTGGCTTGGTGGCATGTGTTGCTTCGATGGGTTTGAGTGATCCAACGGTCCACATCTCAAACATGAACCTATATAAATTTCTATTTCTCTCTCTCTTGTCATTATCTTTCCTTTCCATTTCTCTACCTTAGGTTTGCTCTCCCTCCGTAGGCAAGTACATCTTGCACAAGAAGAAGAACCACGGATTTATGCATACTTTTGATTCTTAATAATTTCTGTTTATTTCTAGCTCATATTGTTGAGATCGAGCACCCCTTCATCTTTAATATTTGTTGTTCTTGATTTACTTGGTTGTTATTACGTGGACCTGAGTTTGGGTCTATGGGTTCACTTTTATTTTTCTGGGATTTGATCTCCCAAAAACTTTTTGTTTCATAAAACTAATTACCTCTTTGTGTAGAGCACCATATTTTATGTAACTTTACTTTTGGCCATGCTTGATTTCGAGTTCGGCTAAGTTTAGTGCTGAAACATGATACAATACATATACCAAAATGGCTGACCGGGGAAGAAGAACAGTGCTTTGTGAAGAGTGTGCAAGATGACCCATTTGGCGTAGAAATATGTATGTTTTACTTTGGATTCATTGGTGTGTTATCATAATTTTGTGTGCGTACTAATCATACTACACTCAGTCTCCTAGCAAAAGTGTCCAGTCATATTACTTGAGACAGTGGGACACTTTCGAGAGAAAAACTCAGTTGACGGACTTTGGTGCGTATTCAATCAAAGTTCACTTGGGAAAACCAAAAGAAAGTGTCGCATAGTCAGTCAGCGCACTTTTTTCACATTTGGCAATATGGCACACTTTTTTTATGTTTCGCCAGCCGACATAATTTTTTTTTGTTGGCCTGCTCGCGCACTTTCTTACCTCTTTGTTTCCTTAGGGACGAAGCTTTGGTTGATTTTTTGATTTCCGTGTTATCGATTTGGGTATTCCTCGACTGACAAGTTTTTCGACTATCGAGCTTTGACCTCTGATTGTGTGTTTTGTCTTTTAGCTAGCTGCTCGTCTACTTTCTTTGAAAATACGCCTTTTTCTTGCCCGCATACTTTTGTCATGTGCGCCGTGTTGGTTAACTAAACAGAGTGCGCCAAGCTTACATTTGTGAGTTTGTGAACCTTGTTTCTGTGAGTTTGTGCGCCAACCTTATTTTTGTGAGTTTGTGTGGCAACCTTACTTTGGTGAGTTTGTGCGCCAAGCTTACTTTTGTGAGTTTGCGCGCCCCTTGACTCCATGAGACTTTATACGCCTGACCTTCATGCGTAAAGTTTCAGGCGCATGTTATCCTTGGTGACCCCATTCGTGCACGTAGTACTTTCATTATGTGTTTACTTATCCTATTTGGAATGTTCTTAGCATCATCTATGTGGTTGATTCGGGTATTGCTTTTTTTTTATTCTAAGGAATTATGAACTTAGAAACCAGACCTCATGCTAGACATGACCATGTGCTAAGATTGGCTTTATACATTGCATGAATAGTTATTAGAATTGAGATGTTCTGAGTGGACCAAACTAAGTAAATAGTGACTAACAAGCTATGTGCATGACATAAGTTTCATGTTATAATTTGATCAAAATTTATGTGACCCAATGATAATTAGTAAATTTGACTCAAATACTGTATCCGTGATGATATGATTATTGTTTGATAAAGTTCCTGATCTAATGTGCACTGAGGTGCAATATATCGTGTTACGTGTTAAATTGATTATATTTGGAATGTGCATCAAGAATGTCACCAAATTCTTGAACTCTTAATACTATAAATATACTATTTTCTCAGCATGGGCATGATATGCGAGTAAAATACCAAAGGATGGCTAGGTTATTGATTTATTGAATATTACATACAAGCTCGGGTGAATCTAGATTGTCTATATTATAGGTTAGACTTTTAGAAGAAATCTGACATGCTTGGCTTTGTAGCCAAGGCGGTGGAGCTTGTCAGGTTGGGACGAGTCAGGTTCGTGACCCGACGATCAACAGGTGTTGTTGGAACTCCCGACAACAGACACGTTGGAGGAATTACATCAAATTAAGGTTCGTGGTATTTCATCAAACTAAATACGCCTTTCATCGAATACGTTGTGGACATGGGGATATGCAACAATGCAAGCGTAGGTCAGATCGGGGATGGATATGCTGAAATTGGTAGGGCGATGGCGTTTCCTTTAGCCGGGAATTTAATCTCTATAATAATGAAAACATAGAACCTCCATGATTCTCCGCTCTTACGACATCTCCAATCACAAGCTTTGAACAACAGATCAAACCTTGAGAACTAAAAATATGCCTTAATTATGTAAGGTGAACATAAGAAAAATAATATTAAGAACAAAAGTAAGAGGCAAAGTTGTAAAACATATCGTCGAAAATTCAAACCATACCAAATCGAAGAAACAAAATCAAGAGGCAAACCTTGCAAAAGTCACTATAAGTGTTCAGTTAGAAATGAACAAATTATTCAAATAATATCACATAAAGCTACAAAGGCTGGGCCATTTATTTCAGACCAACTTAGATTTTAGTATAATATCATTCAAATTAATGAGTCCTAAATCTCCAGACTAAAAGATTAAAATTGTTAAAACATAAATACCACAACAAAATATGTTCAACTATGGAAACCAAACAATCCACATGGTACGCATTGTAAATTGATTTTACAATTAAAAAGAAAATATAATATGGGATAAACGAATTACTTATCAAACATGACAGAAACATTCCACGTTCGACGCTGACTGGCCCAACGAACTATGAAATTATCAAACACACCCAAATTAACTAGTCTAGCATAAGTGACTAGTATTTAATTTGTTTTCTTCTTTTATTTCTTATGGGATTCAAATGAAGTATTTCATCCTCCAATCATGACAGAAACATTCCATCAAAAACCTTCCGGGCGAAGTGCAAGCCTTTCTCCAATCATTTAGTGAAATACCCCATGTCCTGGCTCAGCGTCAAGTCCAGGTTCATGATACGCAACTTAATCGTCTGCCACTCTCTGGTCCACATCTTCAATTTGAACCTTCCCCATAACCAAGCCAAAAAGTGGAAAATTCTAATAATCGTGGTGATGACAAAAGAACTATGAGTGAAAGATCATTTGCAAAATGAAAATCAAAGAAGAACTAAAATCAATCGAATGTTTCTCGTTGATCTATAAGTTTGATCTCGCCGTGCTATTCAAATGGAATGGATGAAAGAGACAATGTCACGGCCACACAAATCTGAAAGAGTTAAAATATTTCTTAGAAAAATTCTATCGAACACCTAGTGGTCAAATCGAAACAAGAAACTCACCAAAGACTTGGATCCAATGACCGATGGCAAGGGTAGTTGCTTGAGTTTGTAGACACTAAACGAGAAACAATCGATCGGTTTGAGCACAGATGAAGGAGATCAACAATGAAATAAGTCTGGATTCAAGAAAACTTACCATGAAAACTCAACTGTCGATCCTCGCTAACTACTGTCTTTTTCGTCAGTTCTTTCCCGACACAGACCACAGTTGCCATCGTCGATGCCTCAACCTAGCCTATCAGGCTCTATGCCAATACCACAATCGCGACCCAATAACGCTCGACAGGCCATAGACCCTCGAGGTCGTCCCACTCAACCCACCGACCACTTCCACCCTCTCGAGCAAAAGATGAATAATTTTTCTTAGTATTTATATAGAAAAGCTAGGATTTCGGTGTAGATTTTGGAAGAGGGGTTTTGAGAAAGTGAAAAGGGATAGACTGGAGCTGAAGATGAGGAAAGGGAGTGGCGGTGGTGGTTATCACGGAGAGGGAGGAGAGGAAGCTATGGAGAAATGGAGAGGGAAGAGAGAAAAATTAGGGAAAATGGAGTGGGAGGAGAGGAAAAGTATATTGGGTTCCTCTATTAAAATAAACCACCAACCGTCAAAAAATATAAAATGTTTGAAAAAATTACTATAATGGCAGTTGAAAAGTGTGCGATAATTTTTTTGCTCATACATTAGTTGACGATTATCAATAAAATGTTAATAAATACAATGGATTTTCTTGAGGGTTCCTCTAGAATCGTAAAGTATTACGGTCAAACTTTCTAAAATAACTCAAAAGGATATTTTCTTGAGGTATGTCTAAAACAGTGAAGATAACGTCTTTTCTTAACAGTTTTGACCATACGTCAAGAAATCGACCGTCAAGAAAGACCATTTTTCTTGTAGTGAATTCTTAAAACACTTCATTCTAATGCCTAAAATATTTAGATAAATTAGTTTAGAACTAATTTAGGATTGATATACGAACTTATGAACCCTAAAAATCAAACTTGGGATTTCAAAAAATCGGACAGAGTCGACAGTCGGACTTCAAACCTATAGGACTGTAGGCAAATTCTACAGTCCTATAGTATACATAGGACTGTTGCAAAGCCTATAGTCCTATATTTTATATGGACTGTATGAAAGCCTATAGTACTATAGTATATGTAAGACTGTAGGAAAGCCTATAGTCTTATATTATATATGGACTGTAGGAAAGTCTATAGTCCTATAGTATATGTTGGACTGTAGGAAAGTCTATAGTCCTATACTGTACCAAGATCCAATGTTGTTGGAGTACATTGGGTCTTGGCATACTATAGGTCTATAGGCTTTCCTACAGTCCTACATATTGTATAGGACTATAGGCTTTCCTATAGTCCTATATATAGTATATGACTATTGGCTTTCCTATATTCCACACATAATATAAGGCTATAGGATTTCCAATAGTCCCACATATACTATAGGACTATAGGCTTTCTTATAGTCCTATATATACTATATGACTGTATAATTTGTCTACAGTACGATATGTTTGTTTGGTGCCCCGTTCCCCCTTTTCGGGGAGCGCGGCTATAAAATACTTTCGGTATCGTTCGATCAGGTTAGATTGAATGAAGATCTTATCCTCGTTATAGATTTGCTTCTTCGAAATTGATTCTCATATTTAGTGGACCATGCCTCAAGGATGTACTTAGCGACAGAGTCAAGAGGTACCTCTCCGCTACCAATTTTCTTGCCTAGTTTTCGCTGTCGCCTTGTTGCTTTCGTACATTTGAGTTAGTTTTTGGATTTCTATTTTTTAAACAATTTCGATAGATTTTATTGCTTTTGTTCGTTGAACTACATTTTATTCTTAGCTTGGAATGAGGAGAAGAGGTATTGATCATCAGTTTGTGGCAATATAGGTGATCGTGTAGAAGGTATTGCGCGAGCGAAGTCTTGAAGCACCCATTTTTCCTTCCCTCTCTCCACCAACATGTGAGTGGCTATAATTCGATTTAGTTAACCCTTCTTCCAAGTATTTACATCTAAAATTTTGCCCTCTTGATCTTTCCGATCAAACGATACCATAATAACTAAAAGATATCAAGATAAAATGGAATAGACTTGGATTACTTAATGCTTGTCAATCAACTCGTGTACGGTTGCCTTGCTGCATGTTAGTTTGCTTATAATGCTCTTTCATCATGCATTAAGTATAGTTAAAAAATAATTCTTCTATTATTGTGCTATGTAGACAATTTACTATGAGATAAATAATCAAGAATACTATGTCAGTCATATCATGCCCTGTTACTTATCTCATGCTTCTGTTGACATAAATTGCCACCATGATAGCCTAGTATAGACTTAGTTTGGTCACCGACAACTTATGAACAATATTTTAGATCCTACGGACGATCGCTTGAGCACTGGCACCGATTTGATCCGGACAAAATTCTCTGATAGTCGCCTATTTCTGACGGAATAACCTGTAACGCCCCTATTCCTTGTATTGCATTTTATTTCATCCTTGTAGTATAAATCGTCGGACTCATGCAAGTGATCCCTCGTATGTTTAAACTGTGCAAGCTAGCTATGTCTTCGTGGCAGGTAAGGTCAGGGTAAATATTATGTAGGTGGTTCAGACGGGAAGGTAAAAGTCACCGAGCGGTGGCATATTTATTTCAGTAAACTTCTATATCTAATGCTTTCTTGTAAAATGGACTAAGGCAAGATAGAAATATCACATAATAACTTGCATGCTTCTTATAATCAACGTGTTGATTGGTATTAGTTGGGTTAGCTCGCCTTCACCAGTGTATTTTGATGTACTGACCCGCGTTGCAACAGGTTCCCAGTACCAAGGATATCATGCTAGAAGCTAGAGTGACTTTCCAATCCAGTCCACCTATTGGCATGTACTAATCGCTCCTTCGAAGAAGCGTTTTGAAGATCCAGGAGCTCGTGCACATATCTTATGCAGCTCCGTGGAAAGGCAATAGCTTCGCCTGGAGGTGTCTATAGTTTAAAAATTTTAGTAAAAGAATGTAATGTACAGGATGGTTATCTTATTTTGAGTCCACTTTTGTAAGCCCGTGTGGCAACTATCCGACTCGTTCAAGAGTTTGTAAAAGATGTTCATTATTAATAAAGAAACTTTTTTTGTTTCAAAATTGTATTTCAATTATCTGCGTACTCTGAATATGTGCTTGTTATATAAAATACCTTGGCTTTGTCCGTTGTGCAACCTAGGCACGCACGACATCATGCCCAGGGGACGACTACCGATTCTACCGAATTGGGGCATGATATATTGGTATCAAAGCACAACTTCAAGTTCCTTTGACCCTCGTGTCAAAAAAAGTTCCTTTATCGATCTATTCCCTATGCGAACTCTCGAACTCGTTTGTCCAAAATAAGATATATTCCATACAGTGAGTCCATAAAACAATATGAGGCTGATATAAGTTACCTTTTTTAAAGGAATAGCTTAAGCACAAGCATCAGCGCTAGTACAAGGAGAGGTACAAGCCCAAAAAAGTAGTTCTGGCACCTCAAGATGTTCCAAAAGCCATCGAGCCATGCCCCATGTCGACCCGATTAAGCGAATGGTGCAGATGCTTGAAGCAAGCCAACAGAGGGATGAGGCTCCCAATGAGCGTGCAGAGAAGAGAGCGAAAGAGCGACAAAGAAAGTTCAAAGGAAATATAGAAGCCTGATTTGCAGTCCAACAAAACCAGGTAGATGCCCTGTAACAGATCGTTCAGACCTTGGCCTCCAACTATTCCACAATGACAGTAGCGGCACGGGTGGAGCGATCAGCATCTGAAGTCAAAAAGCTTAAAACTCCAAAGAAGAAAAAAGTAACTACCTTCGACTTTGCCGACTTCAAGAAGGTCTGTAACATGCCTTTCAAAGGGACTGAGGATCCGGTCTTGGCTCTAGATTGGCTGGCAGAGCTTGAGGATCACTTCAAAGTGCTAGAGGTACCTGAGGAGAAGCGTATCTCGTGTGCCCAAATGCAGCTCCGTTTGAACGTGCACGATTGGTAGGACGTGCATCGAAGATCTCTCTCAATAGGCGATGAATTGAAGACGATCGCGTGGGCTACCTTCAGTGGCGCATTTGAAGAGGAGTTCATATCCCCTCCCGTTTGTCGGCAAAAGGAGAACGAGTTCGTGCAGCTCCGTCAAGGCAATGCGATAGTGAAGCAGTACTCCGCCGATTTCAATCGGCTCACCAAATTTGCAAGCTCATATCTACCTGATGCAACGAGTCATGCAAGATAATTCAAATACAGCCTGCGACTTGCCATCCATGCGGATGTAGTCGTTCCCTAATACCTGACTATGCAAGAAGTTCTCAATCATGCCCTTTTCCATGAACTATAGTATCCTTCAGTTGCTGTCGTCACTGTGCATACTTCCAATCACTAGCACCCTAGCAACGTAGGAGAAAATACTGCTCCAAAGCATTCAAATAATGACGGTCATCAAAAAGGGAACCAGAGGCTATTTTGCAACTTTTGTAAGAAGGCAGGGAACGCGGTCGATAATTCCTACCGAAAGAATGATTTATGCCTCGTTTCTAGTGATTCAAACCACCAAATGGGATATTGTCCACGCTATTCTAAGAACCACCTTCAACAACAGAGTCCTGCTCACATGCCTTATGCCAACCAAGCTGTGCTCCAACAAGATCATCGCCAAGATCAAGGCCAGGTGTACACATTGACACGGAAGGAGGCCCTAGCATCAGACACTATTGTGTCAGGTATATTGCTTTTTAATAACATACCTGCTCGCGTGCAATTTGATTATGATGCAACGTATAGCTTTATATCCATAAATTTTGTCGTAGAAAACATGATAGAAATGACACCATTATATCTAGACCAGTATTAGCACCCCATTGGGCACGAAGCTATATGTTCATTTAGTATATTAGGGCGTTCATGTCTGTATTGGAAGAAGGAAACTCTCACTTGATTTTCGGGATTACGACAATATTTTGGGGATGCATTGGCTCGGTACTTTCTCGACAATTAACGAATGTGCAAAAAAATGAGTCATCTTCTGTCTACCTAGAGAGGCTAAATTTTTCTACTCGAGTGGTTCAGCAACATATGCATCAAAGACCTGCATGGTGATTTCTGCGATGTCAGCTCCACGGATGCTACACACTGAAAGCAATGGATACTTAGCGTCAGTTTGGGACACATAGCTGGATTGTGGAAACATAGAGTCTTCTTTCGTTATAGCGTAGTTCCCTGAGGTGTTTCTGTGTGAACTACCTGGCATGCCACCAGACCGAGAAATCGAGTTCACCATCGATACCTTCCCAAATACACAAATGATTTCCAATGCACCATACCGAGTGGCCCCTGCTGAACTAAAGGAGTTAAAGTAACAACTACATGAACTGCTTGACCATGGATATATTCGTTCGAGCGTGTCTCCTTGGGGCCCGCCTGTACTCTTCATGAAGAAGAAAGATAGGTTGTTGCAACTCTACATAGACTATCGAAAGTTAAATAAGGTCACTATCCGAAACAAGTATCTCCTGCCCCGGATCAATGACCTCTTTGATCAGTTGCATGGCACATTGGTGTTTTCGAAGATAGATCTTCGCTCTGGCTACCACCAATTAAAGATCAAGCCAGAGGACATGCCAAAGTCAGCATTTTGGACCCTCTATGGCCATTATGAGTTTTCTGTCATGTCATTCGAACTCATGAATGCTCCTGCCGCATTCATGGATTTGATGAACCGTGTGTTCCGACTATTCCTCGATAATTTTGTGGTAGTATTCATAGACAATATCTTAGTGTACTCGAAGAATAAGGATGATCTACAGGACACCTGCGGATGGTACTTCAAACTCTTCGAGACAATAAGTTGTTTGTGAAGCTAAGCAAGTGCGAGTTTTGGTTGGACAACATATATTTCCTTAGGAAAATTATTTTCAAGAGGACATCTCAGTTGACCAAAAGAAAGTTGAAGCCATTGTGAAGTGGAAGAGACCTGAGTCCGCCAGCGATATTTGGAGCTTCCTTGGTCTAGTAGGCTACTACAAGAGATTCATAAAATATTTTTCAAGGATCGGTTCACCTCTGACTTATCTCACTCGGAAAAGAGTAACTTTCGCGTGGTCGAACGACTCTGAAGCTTCATTTATAGAATTAAAGAAATGACTCGTCTCAGCACCGATTCTTACTCTTCCCAACGGATCCGATGATTTGAAGATCTATAGCGACGCTTTAGGAAAGGGTTTGGGATGTGTCTTATATAGAGGGATAAAGTAATAGCCTATGAATCGGGGCAGTTAAAGCCTCATGAAAGAAATTATGGTGCTGGTGTTCGCACTGAGTCGATCACGAAAGTAATAGCCAACGCACGATCTGGAACTTGTAGCGGTGGTATTCGCGCTGAATTTATGGCGGTATTAGCTCAATGGCTTACCGTGTAAAATTTTTATGGATCACAAAAGACTCAAGTAACTCTATACTCAAAAGGATTTGAATCTACGACAACGGCGTTGTCTTGAACTCCTTAGCAACTTTGACTTGATGATCAGATATACACCAGGAAAGGGCAACTTGTGACTGATGCACTGAGTCGAGTGTTTGTTGGGATCTTAGCTATCGATGACAGGTTACGAAAGGATCTCAAAATTTTGGGCATTACCCTGCAAATCAGATACAAAAAGGGGGCGCAGGTGGCTCAGTTGTACCTCGAACCAGACTTATTAGAAAAAGTTAAGGTCGCTCAGAAGGACGACATGTTCCTAGAGAAGATGCAAAATCTTATCTCATTTGGAAAGACGATCGACTTTGCGGTTTGCACGGATGGAATGATGTTGGTGAAGGGAAGATTGTGTATTCCTAACGATACAAACCTCAGAAAGGAGATACTCATTGAAGCCCACTATGCGAGTTATACTTCACATCCAGGAAGCACGAAGATGTATCAAGATCTCCACATGACATTTTGATAGCACTACATGAAAAAGGATGTGGCATTGTTTCTGTCAAAATGCATGGCTTGTCAGAGGGTAAACACCGTGCACCAGAAGCCGGGCAGAGTGATACAGAACCATGTTATAACGGAGTAAAAATGGAAACGCATAATGATGGATTTCATTGTTGATTTTCCAAAGATGCAACGTGGAAACGATGACGTCTGGGTCATCGTTGATCGATTCAATAAGTCAGCTCACTTCCTGCCTATCAAAATTACTTGGAGTGTCGACCGTCTGGCGCAGATCTACCTCAACGAGATCGTTCGACTCCATGGTGTGCCTGTATCCATTGTCTCTGATCGAGATGGACGATTCTTATCACGCTTCTAAGAGAGCCTTCAGTCAGCAATAGGGACAAAATTAAAGTTTAGCTTCGCCTACCATCCTCAGACGGATGGCCAGATAGAGCGGGTAAACCAAATCCTCGAAGTCATGCTACGGCTCTGCGCCTTGGACTTGAAGTCAAGTTGGGACATGCATCTACCGTTGGCCAAATTTGCATACAATAATAGCTATCAATCCAGCATTCAAATTGCACCATATGAGGCATCGTATAGGCGAAAGTGTAGATCCCCTATCTGTTGGGATAAAGTTGGTGAACGACAAATTCTTGGCCCATAGCTCGTTGAACAAACGGTCTAGAAGATCCATTTAATCCGCGAATGACTGAAGGTAGCACAAAGCCGTCAAAAAAATTACTCAGACGCGCATCGTTGACCACTTTAGTTCTTAAAAGGTGAAATTGTATTTCTCAAGGTCTCGTCCATGTGAGGAGTTAACAGATTTGGAGCAAAAGGGAAGCGAAGTCCAAGATTTATCGGCCATTTGAAATACTTAAGTAAGTCACCCCAATCGCATATCAGATTGTCCTACCACCGCCACTATCTGAATTGCACGATATCTTTCATATTTTACAGCTTAGGAAGTACGTGTATGACCCGAGTCATATGGTAGATTTTGATAAACTGGACTTGAAGGCAGACTTGACTTATGTTGAACATCCTGTGCGGATCTTGGATCACAAGGAGAAGATATTTCAAAGTCGCTCGGTTTCGCTCATGCTCGTGCTTTGGAGAAATTATTTGGTCGAAGAATCGACCTGGGAGCTTGAGTCTGAGATAAAAAAAAAGTTTTCTTCATTATTTATAGTGGTACGTTCTATTCCTAAGTTTCGTGGATGAAACTTCCTATTATTTAGGTAGGATGTGGTGCCCCGTTCCCCTTTTTCGTGGAGTGCAGCTAAGAAATACTTTCGGTATCGTTCGATCAGGATAAATTGAATCAAGATCTTATCCTTATTATGGATTTGCTTTTTTGAAATCGATTTCCATATTCATTGGACCATGCTCCAAGGATGGACTTACCGGCAGAGTCAAGAGATCTCTACTGCAAGTTATCTTGCCTAGTTTACGCTGTCGCTTGCTTTCGTGCTTTTGAGTTATTTTTTGGATTTGCATTTTCTTGAACGGTTTCGATGGATTTTATTGCTTTTCTTCGTTGAACTGTATTTATTCCAAGATTGGAAAAAGGAGAAGAGGTATTGATCATCTATTTATGGCAATGCAGGTGATCGTGTAGTATGCATCGTGCGAGCGTAGTCTTGCAGCACCCCTTTTTCCTTCTCTCTCCCCACCAACTTGTGAGTGGCTATAATTTGATTTAGTTGACCCTTCTTCCAAGTTTTTATATTTAAAATTTTTTCATCTTGATTGTTTCAATCAAACGATACCATAATAACTAAAATATATCAAGATAAAATAGAATAGACATGGATTACTTAATGCTTGTCAATCAACTCATGAAACGGTTGCCTTGCTGCATATTATTTCGCTTAGAATATTCTTTCATCATGTATCATATATAGTTAGAACATTATTTTTCTATTATTGTGCTATGTAGACTATATACTATGAGATAAATGATTAGAAAGACTATGTCAATCAGATCATGCCATGTTACTTATCTTATGCTTGTGTTGACATGAATTGCCTCCTTGATAGCCTAGTATAGACATAGTTTGGTCACAGATAACTTGTACACAAGGTTTTAGTTCCCACGGACGGTCGCTGCGACTGTAGAAGCATAAAAAATACGCTGGGGAGTTATACGCGTAAAAACCCTAACATACATGAAGCCCGCGTAAAATAGAGCTTCAGCGCTGTGTAGCGTAAAAATATGACATCAGAGCTATACGCGTAAAATAGAGCTTCAGCGCTGTGTGGCATAAAATAAGGCTTCAGAACAGTCCATATAAGGCAGCACTTCCAGACTGTTTTGGCGTAAAAAGGTTGCTACACCTCCCTCCGGCATAAAATATGTCTCATTTTAATGCAACGTGAAGTTATACGAGGAACTCTATATATTCCTCGAATGAACCTGTCAGACAAAATAGTGAACCTGACTCCTGACAAAAAGTACTGCACGACGATCGAGAGGACGGCTGTAATGATGATTCTGCACAGAGGCCCAGACTATCGTTTAGTGGCATATCCTTGGTACAAGTCATTTTTACGCATTCAAGAAATATGCTGCCTATTATACACAAGCAGAGATGAGTTTTTACGCTCAAGATGAAACAAAATTAGATGCCACATCAAAAGCTATTTTTCGTACAAAACTCGAGGCATATCTCTGCAGTTAATGCGCGAGATAGGGACAGATCTCTGTATTTAATGCATGAGATTTTATTCTATTTTTGATGACTGGGAGAGCTAAAACTAAGGCTAATACGCTCACATCACTATCCCAGTATGTTACTCCAACCAGGCTATTTTCAACTATAGGAGTACGCCATATGCTATCTCCTCGAAATACGCCAACTCAGGCTATATTTGCAAAGGTACGTGATAAGGCTATTTGGCCCAGAATACGCTCAAGACCTCAGTCAAGAAGGATAATTGGCTAGTTTACGCTGGTTACCTATTATTTGTGCAGCATCAAGCTTTACGCAGAATTTGGCTTTTATGCCAACACGACAGCTATTTGGCTTTTATGCCAACAAGACAACTACTTGGCTTTTACGCCAACAAGATAGCTACTTGGCTTTTACGCCAACAAGACAGTTATTTGGCTTTTATACCAACCATCTTTACGCGATGGGTAGTTACCTACGTGGCTTGCATACCGTCATCTTCGAGAAGCAGTTATACGCATTACCTCATAATGGGACACGCGTTATACGCGGATTCAGGAGATTATTCAGACGTGGGTAGCAGTTATTATAACCGCAGCGTAAAGAGTGCAACTCTCTCTACAGTTTGGCTTCTACGCCGACTGTACAGTGACTGTGACTGAGATCTATAAATAGAGACCTCCAGTCATAGGAGATAGGGGGGGAGAGGGCGAAATCGAGGGAGATAATCTAAAAGATCAAATCAAAAGAGAGAGAGAGAGAGAGCATAAAACAGAGAGTGTTGGTTGACAGTTTAATCCCACTAACAATCTTTGAAGCTTCTTCTTCTACTACAGCACTTCTTCTTCATCGTGTGGTCCAAGGAACAAAGTGATCGACCACAGATCAGACTCCTATAGCAATATTTCCCCAAAATCTTTTTTTTTGTACTTAACATCCTCGTATAGGATTAATTGTACTATTTTTCTTGTTTGTAAACAAAGAAACGGTTTCGCATAAACCTAGTTTCATTCTTTTGTTTATCATCAAACACAAGATGGCGACTCTGCTGTGGACTACTTTCTTATCTGACAAGAAAGAAATTGCTCAATACAATGCTGTATCCGTCGGATCGACGAAGAAGAATTTGGTCGTCCAATTCAACCAATCTGCTTATGAAGACATGCTTCGCGCAGGGGGTAGCTCTCATCCCCTCTCTGTCCAGGATAACAGGAAGCTGCATAAAGTATGGATGCCCCGGACATCCTTAACCCTTCCTGCAGACTCTCTCTCTCCGATCAACAAGATTGTGACATCACAACCAATAAGCCCTGCGCGTAAAACTATATCTCCCATCTGTGACGTGGCAAACAAAACTTCTGGCAATGCCTCAGTGCCAATCCAGAAGTCTAGAACGTGCCATGCGCGTAAAACTATGTCTCCTGTCTGTGATGTGGCAGACAAAACTTCTGACAATGCCCCAGTGCCAATCCAGAAGTATAGAACGCGCTCTGCGCGTAAAACTTTGTCTCCCATCTGTGACATGACATACAAAGCTTCTGGCAATGCCCCAGTGCCAATCCAGAAGTCTAGAACGCGCCCTGCGCATAAAACTATGTCTCCCATCTGTGACGTGGCAGACAAAGCTTCTGGCAATGCCCTAGTGCCAATCCAGAAGTTTAGAACACGCACTGCGCATAAAAATTTGTCTCCCGTCTGTGACATGGCAGACAAAATTCTTATTAAGGCCTTAGAGCCTGCGCGAAAATTTCAAATGCGCCATGCGCGTAAATATACATCTCCTATCTATAAGTGGCGAATCTCCCAACCTCTAGAGTTGTACGCCACAAAAAGAAGCAGATTACGCGTGACGTTGGAGGCCGTTTGAGGACTCCTTCTATTTTACGCGAACCTGTGCAAAGCTCCAGATTACGCCAGGATAAGCCCATTCGCGTAAAAAAGACCCATTTTACGGGAAAATACGCTCCTGAGATGGGTGATGGATCGTATGCTACTTACATGTGCGAATTGCTGTATACTTATGGCCGAGAAAGGGTTATGGTTCCTAATCTCCACAGGCCTACTGATGTAAAAAGGCAGAATAGGGCTTCTTCTTCTGCTGCTGCTAATCTCTCTGATTTGCGTGATTTCTTGATCCAGAAACGCAAATACTGGGGTCAAAACCAAAATTTAATTCCCCTAACTACCAAGCGTGGGGAGATCATGTGGGAAGTAGCATCAACACCTAATGTCGTCATGACATATAGGCCAAATGAAGAATCTGTCTTTATTGTTCCACTGACCCGCAACGATCAGCATCAAATAATCTTTGGTCGAATGCGGAATAGACCGATTGTACAAGAAGAATCCCACGAGTTTGAAGTTGGTAGAATGCAAATCCACATATATAGCCCACAAGCTTTAAAGATTATGCAAAACATGGGTTATGATTTGAAACAGGGCCTCAATTATGGAAAAGGCAGACGAATACCATTGCATGGTGATCCTTACTGTCAACGAACTCATTTTGGGTTAGGGTTTTCTGCATCTCTTACAAACTCCAAACCTCTAGAGTCTGATCTTGTAATACCAGAGGCAGGTCCTTCTAAATCAACTTCTGTGGACAAAGGCAAACAAAAAGAAAAGAAGAACTAGACAGCGACTTGGCTGGGGGTGGTCTCCCTCGACAAAACAGAGCAGTATCCAAAGCTGGGGGTAGAATCCCCCCTGAGTTCGAAGATGATACAACTGTGACCATCTTCCCTGAGAACCGTACGACTCAGGTATCGGGAGCTCGAAATCCAAAGGGGAATTTCTCCTTCAATGAGGATGACATTATTGAAATCTTCAATATATTGATGAAGGAAAACAAACTTCGGCTACTCAACATCAGATACCCTAAAAAGGCTGGCAAGGTCGATGACCCAGAATATTGTCTCTTTCATCGGTACATTCATCATCCCACGAAGGCATACTATGTGCTAAAAAGAAAAATCCAGGAGTTGATTGATGCCAAAGTCATCACTTTGCATTTATAACGAGAAGACGGTGTCTCCCCAAATGAACAACCTTCAGGACTATCCCCACTTTGAAAATCACTCCCCGATGAATTTTTCAGACATGGGTTCACATCCAAACTATTTTTCCTCCAGCTGAGTTTGCCATATCCAAGTAACCTCTGAGCAAACCTCCCAGGTTGTTGCTATCGATCAGTTCACGTTTATATTACCTCTGAACTATGTCTCTCCACTTTCTCCAGCAGGGTAAATCTATTACCACAAAAATTGTCATTTCCCATATTACCTCTGCCCTATTTTCTTTACCCCCACCATATCTTATCATGTCCACATTACCTCTGAGTAAGATATTTTCAGAACTTTTCTATGTCCATATTACCTCTGAGTGAAGTTCTTCTCTTCGACTTTCTACTATCACGTTCGCATAACTCCTGATAGTGCTAGTCGTTTCAACTTATTATCTATACTTGAAGTACGCCATGGGTAATAAGTCCATAACCCATATGAACAAATCAATTCTTGGTTCTTCATCCCCAGCAAGTGTCTACGAGCAATATTTTCTCGATCGTCAAAGATCGAGAATCATATTCTATCATGTTGAGATGACCTCTGAATAGATATGTTCAGCAATCTGGCATCCCCAGCAAGTGCCTATGTGCAATATTTTCTCCTTCGTTACAAATTCTTGCAAAGAGCCATCATCCGTATGAAAAAAAAAATCTCGGATACGCAATGGATGATGGATCCTCAAAATTCCCCCAGCGGAGCAATCATTAGGTCTACTTGCACACTCCCGCAATCACTATTCAAACCAGTCTCATTAGACGCTAGCCATGTTCATATTACCTCTAAGCTATCGTCCCATCAATTTCCCCAGTGGAATAACCCTTTGGTCTATCTTCATGTTGGGATAGACCATACTCAATGAATCACTCCTCAATGAGTTTTTCAGACACTAGTTCATGTTCATATTACCTCTGAACAAACCCTCCGAGAATCGGTAATCGATTTTCATGTCCTATTATCTCTGATATCGGTTGTCATCTCAACTTAGCCGTACTTAACTCTAAGTATGCCAGTGGTATTAGGTCCACAAAAACTGCCACGTCCATATTACCTCTGGCAGGGCTTATCTTAAACTTATTACTTGCACTCTCGTGCACAAGAAGTAATAGGTCCAAAAAAAACAATGGAAATGAAAAGTTCATGTCCATATTACCTCTGAACTTTTCTCATTTTCTCCAGCAAAGAAAGAGTCAGTCCATATTCATCCCAACAGAGTCATATTTTACCGCGGCTATATTACCTCTGGCAAGACTTGTCTCAAACCTACTACTTGCACTCTCGTGCACAAAAAGTAATGGGTCCACAAGAAAATCCCCAGCAGGATGTCTTCGCCAACCACAAAAGCTATCACCTGATTGGGCTTGTTTCTAACTTATTATTTGCACTCAATGTGCGCAACAAATAATAGGTCCACCAAAGATCCCCCAGCGGGATGTCCTCAACAAACACGATATCGTACTACGTCTATATTACCTCTGGTACGATGTCCAAATTTCGCACAAACAATCATAAAAAAATAGAGGGCCCTTATATGATTGCAAATGGCGCTTACAGATTAGCCAAGCCTAATAAAAATTTGGTAATGGCTCCTATCAACAATAAATTTATGAAGAAGTACTACACTTGATCTCCTTTGCTTAACGGCGTATGATGAAGATCTTATTCTGACGATACCACGCACAAAGGTTAGCTGGATCATATTCTATCTGATTTATATAACCTCTTAATGGATATGCTTAACTAATTTGTAAACCTATTATGTTCATATTACCTCTGATAGTGTTTGGTATAAAAATTTAGTTGGATTATATTCTATCAGGTTCATATTACCTCTGAATAGATTTACATTCAGCAAAACCTTACCGAAAGTATATCATGTTCATATTACCTCTGATATAACTTTCATCCTAGCCTATCTCATGTATTATAAAATTGATGGGTCCACAAAGTCTGAAAATGTATCTTTATTATCTCTGAGAAATTACAGGAGAAACAAAAAAAAAGTACATCATTGGGGAGGAGCAGTTAAATCCCTGATCTGTTGCGCCAAAGCAGCCATCCTCTCATTCCTGGAGTTTAAAATGTTTGTACGAGCCAGTTCCAGCCTTGCTTCATCATTGCTCAAGAGAGAAAGAGGCAGACAGTGAATATCTGCCGATTTCATGCTTCTTATTGAAAGTATTCCAGACTTAGCCAAGTATGAAAACTTTGAAGGGGGTCTTGTAGAAGCATAAAAAATATGCTGGGGAGTTATACGCATAAAAACCTTAACATACATGAAGCCCGCATAAAACAGAGCTTCAGCGCTTTGTGGCATAAAAATATGACTTTCGAGCTATAGGCATAAAACAGAGCTTCAGCGCTATGTGGCGTAAAATATGGCTTCAGAACAG
The DNA here is from genome assembly GCA_036927795.1 of Iris macrosiphon. NCBI lineage: Eukaryota > Viridiplantae > Streptophyta > Magnoliopsida > Asparagales > Iridaceae > Iris > Iris macrosiphon. The sequence continues at coordinate 152,361,133 of JAYESA010000019.1, read as the reverse complement.
TCCGCATAAGGCAGCACTTCCAGACTGTTTTGGCGTAAAAAGGTTGCTACACCTCCCTCTGGCATAAAATATGTCTGTTTTTAATGCAACGTGAAGTTATACGAGGAACTCTATGTATTCCTCGAATGAACCTGTCAGACAAAATAGTGAACCTGACTCCTGACAAAGAGTACTGCACGACGATCGAGAGGACGGCTGTAATGATGATTCTGCACAGAGGCCCAGACTATCGTTTAGTGGCATATCCTTGATACAAGTCATTTTTACGCATTCAAGGAATACGCTGCCTATTCTACACAAGCAGAGATGAGTTTTTATGCTCAAGATAAAACGAAATCAAACGCCACGTCAAAAGCTATTTTCGTACAGAACTCAAGGCATATCTCTCCAGTTAATGCGCGAGATGGGGGCAGATCTCTGCATTTAATGCATGAGATTTTGTTCTATTTTTAATAACTGGAAGAGCTAAAACTAAGGCTAATACGCTCACATCACTATCCCTGCATGTTACGCCAACCAGGCTATTTTTAACTATAGGAATACGCCGTATGCTATCTCCTCAAAATATGCCAACTCGGGCTATATTTGCAAATGTACGTGATAAGGCTATTTGGCCCAGAATACGCTCAAGACCTCAGTCAGGAAGGATAATTGGCTAGTTTACACTAATTACCTATTATTTGTGCAGCATCAAGCTTTACGCAGAATTTGGCTTTTACGCCAACACGACAGCTATTTGACTTTTACGCCAACAAGGCAACTACTTGGCTTTTACGCCAACAAGATAGCTACTTGGCTTTTACACCAACAAGATAGTTATTTGGCTTTTATGCCAACCATCTTTACGCGAGGGGCAGTTACCTACGTGGCTTGCATGCCGTGATCTTAGAGAAGCAGTTATACGCATTACCTCATAATGGGACACGCGTTATACGAGGATTCAGGAGATCATTCAGACGTGGGTAGCAGTTATTATAACCGCCGCATAAAGAGTGCAACTCTCTCCACAGTTTGGTTTCTACGCCGACTGTACAGTGACTGTGACTGAGCTCTATAAATAGAGACCTCCAGTCATAGGAGATAGGGGGGAGAGAGGGCGGATGTCACGACCCGCACCCGGAAATTGGACATAAGTCGTGGGTACGTCCAGCCTACGCCGCAGCATCGGCGGTAGAACGCTGTCTAGGTCTCAACATATAATATATCCAAACAATAGTCTCAACTCCGCACGGAGGATAATGATAATAATCCACAGTTCTATGATATACTCAATCACAAGTTAATAGAATAATAGCACGATGAGAATAGAAAAGAGTTCTAATAAAAAACAACCACAATAAGTCCAACTGAAATCCTGGGTCTAAATGACCTCACAAAGTCACAAATAATAAATACAACTCATTCTCAGTCTAAAACAAAAATGCAGAAAAAGTAGTCTAAGAGCAGCCAGGTACGTTCTCCTCTAGGCTAGGCAACTCCTTTGGGATTTCCGGGGTGAAATCTCCCTCTAATGCTGGGCCATAATGAGTGGGGCAAAGATCCTCCAGGTCCTCTGAAAAATGTTATCCAGTCAGGATTGGAGCGAAGCACAAGCACTAACAGCAGTTTCATTAAATTGACAAAATCTATAAACAGTATAAGAAATACAAGATGGAAAATAAATGCTAGAAATGTAAAGTACTGGAGAAAATAGAAATAGGCAATAGAGCATCTAGCAATGAACAATAAATGGTGAATGCTAGACAATAAATAGTGAATGCTGGAACAGGTGAATCTGAATAAAATAGACATCTAGCTAAGTGTTTGAATTATCAGTTTATCATATGATCGGCTTGGGACTTGATCAGGCTGGTTATATATGATTAACTATGATTCTTGTAGGTCAGGCTAACCATATGGTTAGCTATGATGCATGTAGTGGTCAGGTTAATCATATATAACAGCTATGATGCATGTAAGATGGTCAGGCCGCACCCAACGTGAGAAGTGGAGTGAGCTATGATGCATGTAAAAGATTTGGATATGATCACATAATCTACTAATAGTTCCCCATCCCCCAGCTAGCACGATGGATTCCAATCACGACTCCTCATGATGGGGATCTAGGGTGCTAACCCGTGTATCCATAGTGTCGGAATCAAGTATGTAATACAACTGCATTATAGAAATAATCAACAATGAAAACTGTCAGAGAATGTACTCGCCTGTGGTCCTGAGCAAAGGGTGAGGATCGATGTCCAAAGTGGGATCACAATAACCTATTTATGGAAAATCAATGTCAAAATAATGAATTTAAAGGAATTAACATGCTTAATTAATTAAAAGCGAGGCCTCTAGGTCAATTCTGTGGTTTACTGTTCAGTACTAGGTTATCCTAGATAAACTAGGTCCACACTAAGTGTATGAGTCCATATTGGTCACTAACTAATTAACCCTATATTGTATTATCTATACTAACTATTTATACTAGGTAATGGGTTATCATATACTAATTATCGATATCTAACTAGACTAACTCTTAATACTAAGTGTTCTAGATAATTTAGTATCTATTATTAATGCTAGTAATTACCTTAACTAGTACTATACCACCTATCTTTTTTACCTGATACTTAGTTAAACATCCTTGATACCTTGAATGAATTCTTAACTTACTACCTCAACTCTCATACACACCAAGCCATCCAATATAATCCACTGCAATGTTCCCTCTGATACACACAAATCAGTGTGTTTACCCTGATACACCTTGATACTTACCCACAGATCCATGGTGATCTTACCTACAGATCCTAAGCCACCTAATAATCTTCCCTCTGTTCTCAGTTGGGAACAACACCTTACTAACATCACCATAAAATTCTAGAACCAACACACACGTACACAGGTCTAAACAGTTTTCCCCCAACTAATTCCCTCAACTAACCACTCAAGGGTTGCTACTGTAGCATATCTAACTCTCACAGAACTCAAACTGACTGATACTCACTGAACTACTCGCAACACATATAGGAATTCACTTAGACACTTGAGAACTCACAGGAACTATACTGTAAACTGAAGGGACACACACACAAATTCCTAATTAGCTACTGATACAAATCCCTCACCCACACACACCTAATTCACTGCACAGCACAGTCCAACACATTGGAATTTAAATCCTACACACTGAAAATACACACACACACTCACTGACACAAAAACACACATTGGTACATAGGCACACTAAATCCTCCCAAACACACAGCCACACAGTATAAATCCTACACTGCAATCACTCACACACAGCCTGGAAATTCTGAGACAAATACTGATACACTAGGTCCTCACTCACTCTCAGGATTTACACACACACACTGTTCCTCATGGATACAGAGGTATCTAGCACACTCAGGTATCTTACTGAATACTCATAAACCCACTCACTGCTCACTGGTTTTCTCTCACACTCACACAGGTAATTCACTTACCTACACACTAGATACAACTAATTAGGACACTCAAATAACCACAATTCCTATTTACATATACACACTGATACATTCTAACCTACTGACACTCTAACACTCTACTAAGTTATTAACCAACCCTCACACCCAAGAACACACACAGGTTCTAACCAATACACACAAGTACTCACACACTAGGAAATACACACTTTCTACTCACCTAACTGATACACTAGATACTGGGAATTTCACTCATACACACTGCACACATACACACAGGTGTAGTTCACTGAATACACACTCACTGAGACACTGGCACATGAACACAGGTAATCACACAACAATGGTTCTGAACACACACAGTTCACAACACCTACTGATCATACACACACTGCACAGAATCCAAACTGATCACCATATATACTGCACACACAGATTTCTGAGAATAAATACCCACTGGACTCAGGGATACACTCTCAAACTGGAATTTAAATACCTACAAACACAGGCATAACAAAACACTGCCCGACTGTACCTATATATTTAATCGAAACATATCTATACACCTATGCAATAATGTATGCATAAAGATGTATGCCAAACTATGCTAAAATTCGAATACATTAGGTAAATAAACCTTAAGGCATTTCTACAAACACCTAGGGGTGAACTCGGTTTCACATTGAGATCCCCCAGAATCCTTAACTCAACCCTAATTCACAGAATACTCCCAAATCAAAACCTAAATCAAGATCCAACTACACATTGGAGATGAAATCTGCCTACATGTAAACCCCTAGGGTTAGTGTTCACAAAAAAATTAGGGAAACCAAATGTTGGGACACTTAAACCCTAATTTCTCCTAAATCTCCATGTAGAACCATAGAAATCAAGATCTACACAGCAAGGGGGTTCCTAGAGGGCAATAATCAACAGAAAACAGGAATTAAAGGGAGAAAAATTGGATTTTACCTATTGAGATGGTTCCTCCAATGGAAGTTCTTCTTCCCCAAGGCTTTTTGACCCAAGTTCCTTGCTTTCCTTGCTTTGGAGGAGGAGAATGGGATCTCTAGGGCTAGATTTCAAATTTTGGAGTGGGGAGATGGCTTTCTCTTGATGGAGGCTAGGGTTTCTTCTTTCTACATGAAGAAAGAGAGGGTTCCCTCTTATATTAAGGCCAAGTTAGGGTTTCTAATGCATAGTCTAGGTTTAACCCCCATGTTAGGTCATGTAGAGCCCAAAACTCAGGTTTAGCCCTTCTAGGGTTTGAGGTTCAACCTACAAATTTGAATTCTAGGGTTTCTCTAGAATTAGGTTTATAAATTAGGGTTTACTCATTAGGGTTTGTCCTAATGAGTTCTAGGGTTTGACCTAAAACTAAACATTACTAATAATATATAAATAGTTTTAAAACTCAGCCATTTAATTAATACATAATTATTCAGAATAGTGAAATTACATAAATACCCTTATCTGGAAATGTGGTAGTGACGAGTCTACCCTCCTAAAAGAAATTTTGTCCTCGAAATTGGACTGAACTAGAACAAGAATAAGATCAGAAAAGGAAATACCTCAAGTCTAGAAGAGGTACGGGTATTACTCGCGCATTTTGTCCTCTCTCTCCCAGGTCGACTCCCCTGTAGAGTGATGTCTCCATGCAACACGAACCAAAGGGATAGTTTGGTTCCGCAACACCTTCTCTCTGCGGTCCAAGATCTCTACGGGCTGCTCGGGGTAGCTGAGCGTCGGACCAACCTCAATCTCCGAGTGATCCAGTACGTGACTAGGGTCTGCCACGTACCGCCTCAGCTGCGACACGTGGAACACATCATGCACTTCCTCCAATGCAGGCGGCAAGTCCAGTCTATACGCCATTGCACCTACCCTCGCAAGAATGCCAAAGGGTCCGATGTAGCGTGGGCTAAGCTTCCCGCCTCTGCCAAAATGAATCGTTCCTCGCGTCGGAGAAATCCGTAGGAATACTAGATTGCCAACCTAAAACAAAACAGTCTCAACACGCAGTCTAAACAAACAAACACAAGCCAGAAAATAACAATCTATACCTGAAACTCAAGGGGTCTACGGTGGCTGTCGGCCCAATGCTGCTGTCTGTCCTGCGCCTCTCGCAGTCTGTCTCTGATGAGTTTTACCTTTTCTGCTGCATCCACGACCATTTCTGGTCCTAGCAAGGCTCTCTCTCCAACGTCGTCCCAAGATAACGGTGTACGACACCGCCGTCCATAAAGAGCCTCAAATGGTGACATCTCGATGCTGGCCTGGTAGCCGTTGTTGTAAGCAAACTCTACCAGGTGCAGATGATTCTCCCAAGAACCTCCGAAATCTAGAACACAAGTGCGTAGCATATCCTCGAGAGTCTGAATAGTCCGTTCAGACTGCCCGTCTGTCTAGGGGTGATATGCGGTACTGAACTTGAGCTGAGTGCCCAAGCTGGCCTGCAGACTCCTCCAGAAGTGGGAAGTGAAACGGCTATCCCGATCTGAGATGATGCTTACAGGAACTCCATGAAGTCTAACGATCTGACGCACGTACATCTCTGCTAGCCTCTCTGTCGACGTGCCCACCTTGAAGGGTAAGAAATGGGCTGATTTGGTCAACCTGTCCACGATGACCCAAATCGCGTCCTTCCCTCTTGGAGAACGTGGAAGCCCTGAAACGAAATCCATGGTCACGTGCTCCCATTTCTACTCTGGAATCGGTAAAGGTTGAAGCAACCCTCCTGGCCTCTGCCGGTCTGCCTTTACCTGCTGGCACACTAGACACCGAGATACGAAATGTGCTACCTCGCGCTTCATTCCATACCACCATACGTGCTCTCTCAAGTCTCGATACATCTTGTTGGCACCGGGATGCATCAAGTACTGAGAGCGGTGTGCCTCCTGCAAAACCTCCTCGTGCAGCTCCCCGCTCGGCACACACATTCTCGTGCCGTGTTGTAAGGAGCCATCCTCTGCGATAGTAAAGTCGTCCGATAATCCTGTCTGAACATGTGCTCTGATACTCCTCAAGGCCTCATCATCATACTGCGCCGCTCTGATCCTGTCCATCAGCTCGGACTGTATCTGTAATCCCCACATCTGAATCTCAGTACCGGGAACTAACACCTCAATCTCCAAACTCTCCAAATCTGCTAACAAATGTCTATCAGTCGTCAAGTACATAGCCATCGGATACCGACTTAAGGCATCGGCGACTATGTTGGCCTTCCCTTGATGGTACTGCAATGAGATGTCAAAGTCCTTCATCAACTCTAACCACCTCCTCTGCCTCATGTTCAGCTCCTTCTGTGTGAATACATACTTCAAGCTCATGTGGTCTGTGAAGATTTCCACACGCTCTCCGTACAGGTAATGTTTTCACAGTTTTAGGGCGAAGATAACTGCTGCCAACTCCAAATCGTGGGTGGGGTAGTTCTTTTTATGAGGGCGTAACTGCCTGGAAGCATAGGCAATTACCTTCCCGTGCTGCTGAAGAACACATCCCAGATCCTTACCTGAAGCATCACTGTAGATGGTGAAACCACCTGTCCCTGCTGGCAACGTCAAAACTGGAGCTGTTGTCAACCTCTTCTTCAGCTCATCAAATGCAGCCTGGCACTCCTCCGTCCAGACAAAATCCACATCCTTCCTAGTCAATCTGGTCATTGGCGCTGCAATCCTGGAGAAGTCTTGTACAAACCTCCTGTAGTATCCTGCTAGCCCGAGAAAACTCCTCATCTCAGCTACCGAACTGGGGGTAGCCCACGACTTCACTGCCTCCATCTTCTGTGGGTTAACCGAGATTCCGTTACCCGATACCACATGCCCAAGAAATTCAACCTCGTCAAGGAAGAATTCACACTTAGAGAGTTTCCCGTACAGCTTCTCCCTTCTGAGAGTCTCTAAGACCAACCTCAGGTGCTCTTCGTGCTCCTCCGGGGTCTTGGAATATACAAGAATATCGTCGATGAACACCACTACGAACTTGTCAAGATACTGGTGGAACACCTTGTTCATCAGGTTCATGAATACTGCCGGTGCATTGGTTAAACCAAATGGCATCACCATGAACTCAAACTGGCCGTATCTGGTCCGAAAAGCTGTCTTCGACGTGTCTTCTTTCTTTACCTTCACCTGGTGATAGCCTGACCTCAAATCAATCTTTGAAAACACCCTTGCCCCGCTCAACTGATCGAAAAGATCATCTATCCTCGGCAGCGGGTACTTGTTCTTGATAGTGATATTGTTCAAAGCTCTATAATCAATGCACATACGCACCGTGCCGTCCTTCTTCGGTACGAACAATACCGGAGCTCCCCATGGTGATGAACTGGATTTGATGAAGCCTTTGTCCTGTAGCTCCTCGACTTGCTTCTTCAGTTCTGCCAGCTCGCTGTTGTTAACTCTATAGACATGTTGTGAAATAGGCTCCGCTCCTGGAACCAAGTCTATAGAGAATTCAACATCTCTGTCTGGCGGCAAGCCTGGCAACTCCTCTGGAAATACATCCAGGAACTCCGCTATCAGAGGATGTGGCAACTCCTCTTCTTCCGCCCTGGCTCCGCAAAATGTGCTCCTGCTCTGTTCCGATGCTCCTCTGACGACCTTAAACTCCGGCTCTCCTGGTGGTCTAAATAATACTCTGCCTCTATAACAATCTATAGTAGCATGATGCTTACTCAACCAGTCCATTCCGAGCACGATATCGTACCCCGGAAGTGGCATGACAAGTAAGCTCACGCTCAACTCTCGGCCTCCTACTGACACTCTTCGGTCCTTGTAGTGATCACGGACTAGGATAATACCTCCACCAGTCGTGATCTTGCAAGTCCTAGCTAATGGTTCTGTGTCTAAATAATGTCGAAGTGCATAGGATACAGACACAAAACTATGGAAAGCGCCAGAGTCGAATAAGGTAAATGCTGGAATACAATCGAGAAGAACTGAACCTGTGATCAAGTCTCCTGCTGGCTCGATCTCCTCGACTGCCATGGCGTACGCTCGCCCCTGGGGTAAACCTCTTTGCTGCTGATGCTGGGCGAACTTCTGATGTTGTGGTGGAAGTGGTCCCCTCTGTTGTTGGCCTCCTGGTACGGTAGGTACCCTGTCTGGTCCTCTCTGGGCGGCTGCTCCACCCTGACCTGAACGAATCGTAGGGCAATCCTTCAGCTGGTGTGTCGTCGATCCGCAGGACAAACATGAGCCCAATCTCTTCCTGCAGATATCTCTAGTATGTCCCATCTTCCTGCAGTACGCACACTGGATGGCGGGCTGAGTCTATCTCTGTTGCTGCTGCTGGACCTGTCCTCGGGCTGGTGCCTGATGCTGCTGCTGAAAGGGTCTCTGCTGTTGCTGCTGAAAGTGTGGACGCTTGCCCGATCCTGTACTACTGTTTGCTCCTCCGGAACCATTGCGTCCCCTCTTGGGCCTGAGGCCCAAGTCGTCCTCGGCTACTTGGGCATCCATCAATATGCCCTCGTAGGTAGCTGTGCGACGTCCCGACGTGCGAGACTTGATCTCCCTTGTCAGCCCCTTTCTGAATTTCTTGGCCCTGTCCCCCGGATCTCTAATCATCGATGGCGCGAAGCGGCTCAGGCGGGAAAACTCCGCGGCATACTCGTCGACGGACGAGCTCCCCTGGGCTAAGTCATGGAACTGACTCTCCAAAGCTCCCAGGGCAACATCAGGAAAGAACTTCTCCTTGAAGAGCTCCTTGAAATCCTCCCAAGTGAGTCCCCTGCGCAAGAGTCTCGGCTCCGTGCGAAACCATGTCAAGGCAATGTCGAACATCTGGCTTCCAGCGGCCTCGATCTGAAGGGCCTCCGGAAGCTGTGCCAAGCGCAAGTTCCTCTCGATGTCCTCTAGCCAATCATCGGCATAGAGTATCCCTTCTGTCCCCTTGAACTCCCGAGGCATCATCCTCTTGAAATCCACAATGGTGCCCGGCCTCTGGTGGTGCTGATCAGGACGCTGCTGCTGCTGAGTAACTCTCTCCACAGCCTGGAGGGCCACTTGGTGAGCATTCTCCATGTTCACCCTCATCATCTCTGTCTGGGCCTGATGTGCCTCAGCCTGCACTCTCTGGGCCTCTGCCGACGTCCTCTGGGCATCGACCATGCCCTGAATCAAAGCGAACATCTGTGCCCCATCGACGGGCACGCCTCCTGGATGCTGAACTGGTGGTGGTGGTAGAGGCCCCGTCGTAGCTGTGGGGACCCTCTGAACTGGTGGTGGAGGACCCCCGAATGCTGCAGACACTCCCACATGTACTGGAGATGTAGGAGGTGCTGCGGATGTCTGTCCGGCAGGGCGAGAGGTGGCAGACCTCTCTGAATCTGTTGCTCCAAGTCTCTGGGACCTCCTCAGCGGCATCCTGAAGACAGATCGAAAGAATCAATTAAAGCAATAGATACGATATCATCAAGGAAGGACAGTAAATTTCTAAAGGAAAATCATTAAGAGTAGTATTATAAGAATCAGAAATTTCTAATTGTGATTGAGCATCCTCGGCCTAATTCTTATTCCTAAAACAGGCTCGTAGTAGTACAACTAAGTTGTCGCACTACCACGACATCGCACAACTTGCGAAGCTAGACTTGCATGGGCCATCACTAAAAATGTGTCACGACCCGCACCCGGAAATTGGGCATGAGTCGTGGGTACGTCCAGCCTACGCCGCAGCATCGGCGGTAGAACGTTGTCTAGGTCTCAACATATAATATATCCAGACAATAGTCTCAACTCCGCACGGAGGACAATGATAATAATCCACAGTTCTATGATATACTCAATCACAAGTTAATAGAATAATAGCACGATGAGAATAGAAAAGAGTTCTAATAAAAAATAACCACAATAAGTCCAACTGAAATCCTGGGTCTAAATGACCTCACAAAGTCACAAATAATAAATACAACTCAGTCTCAGTCTAAAACAAAAATGCAGAAAAAGTAGTCTAAGAGCAGCCAGGTACGTTCTCCTCTAGGCTAGGCAACTCCTCTGGGATTTCCGGGGTAAAATCTCCCTCTAATGCTGGGCCATAATGAGTGGGGCAAAGATCCTCCAGGTCCTCTGAAAAATGTTATCCAGTCAGGATTGGAGCGAAGCACAAGCACTAACAGCAGTTTCATTAAATTGACAAAATCTATAAACAGTGTAAGAAATACAAGATGGAAAATAAATGCTGGAAATGTAAAGTACTGGAGAAAATGGAAATAGGCAATAGAGCATCTAGCAATGAACAATAAATGGTGAATGCTAGACAATAAATAGTGAATGCTGGAACAGGTGAATCTGAATAAAATAGACATCTAGCTAAGTGTTTGAATTATCAGTTTATCATGTGATCGGCTTGGGACTTGATCAGGCTGGTTATATATGATTAACTATGATTCTTGTAGGTCAGGCTAACCATATGGTTAGCTATGATGCATGTAGTGGTCAGGTTAATCATATATAACAGCTATGATGCATGTAAGATGGTCAGGCCGCACCCAACGTGAGAAGTGGGGTGAGCTATGATGCATGTAAAGGATTTGGATATGATCACATAATCTACTAATAGTTCCCCATCCCCCAGCTAGCACGATGGATTCCAATCACGACTCCTCATGATGGGGATCTAGGGTGCTAACCCGTGTATCCATAGTGTCGGAATCAAGTATGTAATACAACTGCATTATAGAAATAATCAATAATGAAAACTGTCAGAGAATGTACTCGCCTGTGGTCCTGAGCAAAGGGTGAGGATCGATGTCCAAAGTGGGATCACAATAAACTATTTATGGAAAATCAATGTCAAAATAATGAATTTAAAGGAATTAACATGCTTAATTAATTAAAAGCGAGGCCTCTAGGTCAATTCTGTGGTTTACTGTTTAGTACTAGGTTATCCTAGATAAACTAGGTCCACACTAAGTTAATGAGTCCATATTGGTCACTAACTAATTAACCCTATATTGTATTATCTATACTAACTATTTACACTAGGTAATGGGTTATCATATACTAATTATCGATATCTAACTAGACTAACTCTTAATACTAAGTGTTCTAGATAATTTAGTATCTATTATTAATGCTAGTAATTACCTTAACTAGTACTATACCACCTATCTTTTTTACCTGATACTTAGTTAAACATCCTTGATACCTTGAATGAATTCTTAACTTACTACCTCAACTCTCATACACACCAAGCCATCCAATATAATCCACTGCAATATTCCCTCTGATACACACAAATCAGTGTGTTTACACTGATACACCTTGATACTTACCTACAGATCCATGGTGATCTTACCTACAGATCCTAAGCCACCTAATACTCTTCCCTCTGTTCTCAGTTGGGAACAACACCTTACTAACATCACCATAAAATTCTAGAACCAACACACACGCACACAGGTCTAAACAGTTTTCCCCCAACTAATTCCCTCAACTAACCACTCAAGGGTTGCTACTGTAGCATATCTAACTCTCACAGAACTCAAACTGACTGATACTCACTGAACTACTCGCAACACATATAGGAATTCACTTAGACACTTGATAACTCACAGGAACTATACTGTAAACTGAAGGGACACAAACACAAATTCCTAATTAGCTACTGATACAAATCCCTCACTCACACACACCTAATTCACTGCACAGCACAGTCCAACACATTGGAATTTAAATCCTACACACTGAAAATACACACACACACTCACTGACACAAAAACACACATTGGTACATAGGCACACTAAATCCTCCCAAACACACAGCCACACAGTATAAATCCTACACTGCAATCACTCACACACAACCTGGAAATTCTGAGACAAATACTAATACACTAGGTCCTCACTCACTCTCAGGATTCACACACACACACTGTTCCTCATGGATACAGAGGTATCTAGCACACTCAGGTATCTCACTGAATACTCACAAACCCACTCACTGCTCACTGGTTTTCTCTCACACTCACACAGCTAATTCACTTACCTACACACTAGATACAACTAATTAGGACACTCAAATAGCCACAATTCCTATTTACAGATACACACTGATACATTCTAACCTACTGACACTCTAACACTCTACTAAGTTATTAACCAACCCTCACACCCAAGAACACACACAGGTTCTAACCAATACACACAAGTACTCACACACTAGGAAATACACACTTTCTCCTCACCTAACTGATACACTAGATACTGGGAATTTCACTCATACACACTGCACACATACACACAGGTGCGGTTCACTGAATACATACTCACTGAGACACTGGCACATGAACACAGGTAATCATACAACAATGGTTCTGAACATACACAGTTCACAACACCTACTGATCATACACACACTGCACAGAATCCAAACTGATCACCACATATACTGCACACACAGATTTCTGAGAATAAATACCCACTGGACTCAGGGATACACTCTCAAACTGGAATTTAAATACCTACAAACACAGGCATAACAAAACACTGCCCGACTGTACCTATATATTTAATCGAAACATATCTATACACCTATGCAATAATGTATGCATAAAGATGTATGCCAAACTATGCTGAAATTTGAATACATTAGGTAAATAAACCTTAAGGCATTTCTACAAACACCTAGGGGTGAACTCGGTTTCACATTGAGATCCCCCAGAATCCTCAACTCAACCCTAATTCACAGAATACTCCCAAATCAAAACCTAAATCAAGATCCAACTACACATTGGAGATGAAATCTGCCTACATGTAAACCCCTAGGGTTAGGGTTCACGAAAAAATTGGGGAAACCAAATGTTGGGACACTTAAACCCTAATTTCTCCTAAATCTCCATGTAGAACCCTAGAAATCGAGATCTACACAGCAAGGGGGTTCCTAGAGGGCAATAATCAACAGAAAACACGAATTAAAGGGAGAAAAATTGGATTTTACCTATTGAGATGGTTCCTCCAATGGAAGTTCTTCTTCCCCAAGGTTTTTTGACCCAAGTTCCTTGCTTTCCTTGCTTTGGAGGAGGAGAATGGGATCTCTAGGGCTAGATTTTGAATTTTGGAGTGGGGAGATGGCTTTCTCTTGATGGAGGCTAGGGTTTCTTCTTTCTACATGAAGAAAGAGAGGGTTCCCTCTTATATTAAGGCCAAGTTAGGGTTTCTAATGCATAGTCTAGGTTTAACCCCCAGGTTAGGTCATGTAGAGCCCAAAACTCAGGTTTAGCCCTTCTAGGGTTTGAGGTTCAACCTACAAATTTGAATTCTAGGGTTTCTCTAGAATTAGGTTTACAAATTAGGGTTTACTCATTAGGGTTTGTCCTAATGAGTTCTAGGGTTTGACCTAAAACTAAATATTACTAATAATATATAAATAGTTTTAAAACTCAGCCATTTAATTAATACATAATTATTCAGAATAGTGAAATTACATAAATACCCTTATCTGGAAATGTGGTAGTGACAGCGGAATCGAGGGAGATAATCCAAAAGATCAAATCAAAAGAGAGAGAGAGAGCATAAAAAGAGAGTGTTGGTTGACAGTTTAATCCCACTTGCAATCTTTGAAGCTTCTTCTTCTTCTACAGTACTTCTTCATCATCGTGTGATCCAAGGGACAAAGTGATCGACCGCAGATCAGACTCCTATTGCAATATTTCCCCAGAATCATTTGTTTTTATTTTTGTACATAACATCCTCGTATAGGATTAATTGTACTATTTTTCTTGTTTGTAAACAAAGAAAGGGTTTCGTATAAACCTAGTTTCATTCTTTTGTTTCTCATCAAACAGCGACAGTGGCACCGATCCGATCCGGACGAAACTCCCTGATAGTCGTCTATTTTAGACGGAATGACCTGTAACGCCCATGTTCCTTGCGATGCATGTCATTACATCCTTGTATTATAACTCGTCTATTATGGCATCATGCTAGTGATCCCCCGTATATTTTAACTGTGCAAGATAACTATGTCTTTGTGGCAGGGAAGATTATGGTAAGTATTATGCAGGTGGTTCATACGGGCAGGTAAAACTTACCAAGCGGTAGCATGTTTATTTCAGTAAACTTTCATATCTAATGCTTGCTTTTAAAATGGACTAAGGCAAGATAGAAAGATTACATAATAACTTGCATTCTTCTTATAATCAACGTGTTGATTGATATTAGTTCGGTTAACTCGCCTTCACCAGTATATTTTGATGTACTGACCCTCGTTGCAATAGGTTTTCCGCACTAAGGAGATCCTGCAAGAAGTTAGAGTGACTTCCCAATCCAGTCAACCTACCGGCACGACATGATCGTGCCTTCAAATAAGCGTTTTGGAGATCCAGGAGCTCGTGCACATAACTTATGCAGCTCCGTGAAAATGTGATAGTTTCGCACAAAGGTGTCTATAGTTTTGAAGTTTTAGTAATAGGATGGAATGTACAGGACGGTTATCTCATTTTGAGTCCACTTTTGTAAGCCCGTGCGACAACTATCCGACTCGTTGAAGAGTTTGTAAAAGATGTTCATTATTAATAAAGAGAATTTTTTCATGTTTCAAAATTGTGTTTCAATTATCTGCGTACTTTGAATATGTGCTCGTTATATAAAATATCTTGGCCTTGTGCGTTGTGCAACTTAGGCACGCACGACGTCACTCCCGGGGACGACTATCGATTCTACGGAATCGGGACGTGGCAATTTGAAGTCCGACTGTGGACTCTATTCGATTTTTTGAAATCCCAAGTTTAATTTTTATGATTCATCAGTTCGTATATAAACTCTAAATTATTCCAAACTAATTTATCTAACTATTTTAGGAATTAGAATGAAAATTTTGATAATTGGAAGATATTAGGTTTTGGAAGAAAGAAGAAGCATAGGAAGAAGAGAAAACATAAAAAAATAAAAAGTCATTGACTTTTATACCAAATTTAGGACTGATTTCAAGTAAAAAAATTGGATGGTAAACTTGTAAATAAACAAAAAAAAATTTAGAATGTTACTTATAAAATTTGTGAAATTTTTTTGCTACCGAAAATACACTAGGTTGAAATCCATCATTTCTTTTCTAAAAGGAAGGCGGGTATGAAGGCTCGCCAGCCATTTCTCTTTGGCTCGAGACAAAAGAAACGAAAGAGAAATTACAAGTTCCGAGAATTGTCCCCGAGGAATACACATAAAATTGAATCTAGAAAGGATCCATGGGATATTGAACTTAGAGCTAGCACTTGAGTCCACCGTGGTGCTGGGCTCCCCCTGGAAAGATGGGGCGCTTATCCAAGTAGCTTGAACCTGGAGGTGCGATCTGCATGAACATGTAATTACCAGCGAATATTTCTCCAAGATAAGGCCTCCCTTCTTTGAGCCTCCTCATCACCTTCCTCACCGCAGAACGCACCACCCTGGACCTCCTCCTCAGTAACCTTCTCAGCCCGGCTACACGAACGCTCCGTCGTCTCCGGCTGCTCCAAAGTCTCCGCCAGCTGCTCTTCTTCCTCTTAGTAGTTACTACTACATGATCAACTACTCCTTGTTGATCTTCTTCTTCTTCTACTATTTCAGTTTCTGGTGTTGTGATTGTTGGTAGTTTTTTCAGCCTTCGGTACGAGAACATGGTGGTTGCTTGCTTGCTTGCTTGCTATTGAGAGAGTAAGTTCTGAAGTATATTGGTGGGAGCTTCTATATTTATTGTTTCATTCAAGGGTTTCATGTATATCTTCCTCTTTGTTGCTGGGTATCTTTCTTTTTCTTCTTGTTGTTGTAATCATAATGACGATGTGGAGCAGTGTGTGGAAACTGGTGGGATTATTTAATGCATGGATGGGTGGATGGAGGGGAGGGGAGGGGAGGGGAGGGGAGTGGTTGGGAGAAGTGTTCGTCTGGTCTGGAGAGTAATAGTAGCCTATGCCATGGAAAAAGAAAAGAAAAAAACAACCTAGCATAAAATTAGTTGCATTTTGGAGTGCTTGACGTATCTCACTTGAATATCGTTTATGTTATACAGAGCACAGCTCTCCATCAAAATGGGCCTTCAACTCTCACTAAAATTGCTATTCAAAACCCACACAGCAGTAGATCATCAATGAATTTCAATATCGCTGGGCCCTTTTATTCGCTTTCTTTTATGCCCCGTCTTGACAATTAATATTATAAATCAGACTTATCATGAATCTACATAGTAGAATCATGCTGTTCATTTGATAAATTGAATATAATTGGCTATATAGCCACTATATACCTAAACAGAAGTTTATGACTAAGGAGACGTTTAGTAAGTAGATTTTTTTTTATTTTCAACTAATTTATGACCCAATCAAATTCGAATGTTTGGTTTAAATTATAAAATATATTTTTGGGTATTAACAATTTATCCACAAAACAGAGAAATTCTCTATCCCTTAATTAACACTACGAAAATACAGAGACTTAGTGACAACCATATATGTCGCCAAAATTTTGCTAATTGGGAATAACGACAACCTGAAATTTCGCTCATTGGGAATAACGACAACCTGACAACGAATATGATTAGTATTTAGGGCGCCGGGAAAGGACACGTAGCTAAACAAATACCCCACAGCCGAGGGATAGATAGATCCCGAGGGCGCCGGAGACGAAGACCCACGAATTAGGCGCCACACGCGCAGCCTCGGCAGCCACACAACTTCGCCAATCAGTCGATTCCTTCACGAAAAACTGACGACATGGCGACGTACTTTTCGGTGACGTCTTTGTGACGGTCTAGCGACACATTAAGTTGGCGGCAATATAGTGACGAAATAGCGAGAGAGGAGAGAGGAGACACGTACTTATCCTCAAGATAAGGAAAAATCTCCAAATCGCATGTGAAACCCATGTCGAAGGAAAATTCTCTCTGGTCCATGACAAAATTCCACAAGCATGTGGAACCCATGTCGAAGAAAAAATCTCCAAATCGTCCGAAACGTCCAAATCTCCGTGACACGACCTCACGTGTCCTAACGGGGACACGTACTTATCCTCAAGACACCCAAGCACATTTACCTTGGTCAGTCTAACCTAGGACAACACCAAAAATTGGGCCAATATCGGATTTCACCAAAAATTGACACAAAACCCTATGCCAAAGTTTTCAAACACATCCAAACAAGCTCCAACTTCCTTCCATGGGTAGCCTAAGATCTAGGAAGGTTCTAAACTACTAATTACACTATATTAGAGTAATCACAAGGAAAAAAATTAGGGTTTACCTCTTGGGAGTTGGAATCCCAAGGCCAAAGTCTCCAAAAGCCTAGAAATCACCATTCTCAAGCCTCCAAGCCTCCAAGCTAAGTTCCTACACCAAATCTAGGCTCTATACACCTAGTTTAGGGGAAAGTAAAGGGTTTGGGTTTACATTAAAGAGAGGAATAAATAAAGGAAGAGAAGGAATGGTGAGAAACTTACTTGGAATTAAAGTAGAAAATGGAAGAAGTGAAGAAAGAGAGTGGAGAGGAGAATCAAGGAGAAGAAGAAATGAAATGGAGGGGGGGGGGGGGGGGGGAGGGGCCGGCCATGTATAGAAATAGGTTTAGGGTTAGGGTTTGTGTTAAACACAATGAGTAAATTGCTCTCCACCAAGTCATCTTAATTAGGGTTTGGGTTAGGGGTTTCCAAATGCACTCTAATTAATTCCTAATCACTCCAACTAACTAATTAAAATATAAATAACTATTCTAAACCAATAAATGAGTCTGATAAGGGTGTTGGTTGGCTCTGACAAGGGTCCACTAGGGTCTGACATTGGTCCTGGCTAGCCAAACCCTAAAACAACTAATAAGATAAATATATGCATCTAATTAAATATTAATACAAATATTTATGATCAATATACAATTTACCAAATAAAAATAAAAAAATACCCTGCCCTGGAAATGGGGTAGTGATATAGACACTGGAGACCTTTGGAGTTTGAGGTATAACTTTGGTTTTATTTTGCTTGTGTTTGATTGTTGTTTTGTTATAGTGTTAAGGTTGTGTTTCTTGCTAGGATGGTTGTCTGATTTTTTTAAGGATTTCTCTGACACGTGGCACGATTTATTTCGGTGGAGGCGGCAAGCTTAGTCCACGATTCATGAGGCCTTTCAGTATTCTTGAGAGGGTCGGTACAGTTGCATACAGACTAGACTTACCATCTGCATTGGAGGGAGTGCACTAAGTGTTTCACGTGTCGCAGCTGCGACGGTACGTGACAGATCCCAGTCATGTGTTGGATCACTCGGAGATAGAGGTGGGCCCTACTCTTAGCTATCCAGAGCAGCCAATGGAGATTCTGGATCGGAGAGAGAAGGTGCTGAAAAACCAGACGATTCCTTTGATGTGCGTCGCATGAAGGCATCACTCGCCAGGAGAGAGTACCTGGGAGCGAGAGGCCGAGATGCGCGAGCGATATCCATATTTGTTCGAGCCGTGAGGTATAATTCTTTCTTTTACTGTATTATTTGCTTTTGGTAGTTAGTTTCTTCCTTAATTTCGAGGACAAAATTTTTCTAAGGTGGGTAGGTTTGTCACCCTCATATTTTCATTCAAGGGTAGTTTGGTAATTGACATGGGTATTTTAATTTTTGGATTGATTGTATTTAAATATTGTGCATGTAGATTAATTAATTATTATATTATTTATTGATTGTTAGATATAGTAATTATTTTAGACTTGTGTAGTGGACCTAACCTATTTAATTAGTTGTATGAACCCAATATTTTAGTTGAGTTTAGAATGAGCCCAAGAATTAGACCCATGGATAAGGAGATTGTATTAATTAGTAAAACTATTAGAGTAGAACCTTCCCTCCCTAATTAGTTTCTTCATGAGAGGCCCCAAGGGTAATTAGGATATTTCATACTAGCTTGGGGAGAGGGCTAGGGCCGGCCACCATTAGAGGAAAAGATAGAGTGTCTCCCTCATTTTATTTTCTAATTCCATTAGATCTTGTTTTCCCCTCTTCCAATTTCCTTCCTTTCCTCATCAATCCTCCACCAATTTTTTCACAAATTCTTTCCTTATTCTTTATTAGAGGCTTCTTCATCATGGATCGACAAGAAGGAAGCAAGGAGCAACAAGGAGGAGGCCAAGATCTACAAGGAGAGGAGCTACATTCCATTTAGGGACTTTTATTGGGAATCTATCTCTCAATAGGTACTTTTAAGTTTTCTCCCTTCTAGTAGTCTCTAAATATGATATTTAACCATGAGAAACTAACCCACATGCATAGGCCACCCATAGGAATTAATTTTAGGTTCATCAGAGACCTACGGTGGAAGCTATGTGTTATTTGGAGTCAATTTTGGAAGAATTCCGAGATTGGCACATGTGGTGACTAGTCTTATGCCCACAATTGGATAAGTGTAGGCCGTATCTCGTCAATTTGACGAAACGGGTTGATTTTGGGGGTTTTCCTCCGAAACGAAGAATTGTGCATATCATATTATGACACGGACATGTAGATGCTCTAATTACTATACGTGTTGTTCATATTTAGTGTATTTGTAACCTCTGTATCCTGAAATTCTTGCTTAAATATTGTTATTAGGTTTATTTGGGGCTACTGGGACTTTTCCATAATTTTTAGTTAATTAAAAACTAGTAACCCTAATTTCCTAGGACTTTCAAGAATTTATTTTAGGGTCAAATATAATTAAAAATGTTTCAATCTTTTATTTTAAATTCTAAATAGTCAAATATATTTTCTAGAATTTTTGGAAATTTTTAGCATTTATTTTGAGTTAATTATGAAAAACAGAATTAAAAACTAATTTCTGAAAAAGAAAACCAATAAAAGTAAATATTCTGCCTAGTCAGCCGATAGGGGGCCCACCCGTCAGCCTCCCGCAGCCAACTGGGCGGGGCCAACCTGTCAGCAACTGTTGACGTAGGTGCGGGTGTAATCGAACCGACTGGGAGCCGAGCCGAGCCGCGTCCTAGTCCGAGTCGAACTGAGCTGAGCCGCATCGAACCCTGACCGTTCGATCTGAGCAGGCAGTTGTGGATGGCTGCCACGTGGCACCCTCCAAGCCGTGGCTGCTCTCTCTCTCCTCTATATATATATAAGATATTTAGTTTATAATTCTAGGGTTTTCTTTGAGCCGAATTTTGGGGAATTGCCATCTAGGGTTCCCTCATCTTCCAAAAGCCATTGCGCATAGCTTCGAACTCCAAACAAGACCAAGTTTCTTGCGTTAGAATGATATTGAGGTTAGGTTTCTGATTATATAAATTTTTTTACGAAATTATGAGTATTAAATTCTGAAAAATTCGTAGAGCACAACATGTCCGAAAATAGATGCGTCTCGATGTTTTTGCGATTTCGGGAGAACCAGGAATCAGAATCATGAACCGTTTGAAGTTTCGGAAAGCTAATGTTAGATCATTGACATATATATCTATAACTGAATTAATTTGATATTTAGAACTTCTAGGTTAGAATTTAACCATCGGTGCACGATACAAAATTTGTATGTGCATAATTCCCAAACGAATTTGAATTCGGATGAGCCATAAATTCTAGCATGTTTTTAATACAGAAATATACAGAAAATCATGCATGAAAGTTGAGTTTCTCTCGGTTGACTTTTTGGTCAACAGATCGCCTCGATTTGCGTGTCATGAGTGTCCAATTGATAAAATTTAGGTTCTTTTCGAAAAAAATTAGGATTTGACCTAAAAACCAGAATAATAAGATTAAAATAGAATTTTAGTGTAATTATTTCAGAATTAAATAAATTAAAATAAATTATCTTTTGACATGTTAAATTCGTAATACATAGGCTATTTGGACTTTGATTTGGATTCTGACCCGTACCAGCTAAGGACCACATGCGAGTACTTTCTCTGATAGTTTCTATTATTTGATATTTTCTATGATGCATGTTTATAGTATTATTTTACCTGATTTCTGACACGATGGATACACAGATTGGTATTGTATGGATTCATTTTTGTCAGACACGTATTTTCAGGCCTATTGATTTTTCTGGACTAATGAGTTACTGGACTAATATATTTTCTGGCTTGTTGACATCTTCTGGACTATTGAGATTATTCGTGTCTAGACTTGGATCCATAAGTACTAGTCGGACGGGAAAATACCTAGGAGACGTGTGAACTACCCTTTTCATCCCATGGTCTTTCTAGAATAATAGCAGCCACACATGACACGTGTGGTTTGCCGGATATTACCCCCTAGCCGTTCACATGTCAACTTGGTATTTCAAAACTCTAGTTAGATGCAGTCATTCTGGATTAATCTATACTTGCTGATTGTACACTTGCATGACAAGTTTCGTAGTTCACATATCTGTCTGTCTATACATGCTTCTCTGTTCTTATTTCTTGTCTTTCATTATTTCTTTATTTAACTATTCCTCTATGATGTACCCTATTCCATATATGCTCATCAAGTATTTTATAACTATTAACTGTTTATAGTACTTGTCAATTAACTGGAACTGTTATTGGATTGTACTCGTTCCATCCTGACTGGGTAAACATTTTTAGGTGACTTGCTATCTTGCTCATTGGATTTGGTTGAAGACCGAGATGCTTATGGAGGCCAATATTAGAATTTAGATAGTTTAGCAACTTCTTTGGATTTGATGTTTAGCGGGTTTGTTCCCGAGTTATGATTTAATTATAAATTAAGAATCTTGTAAAACTATGTAAATATTGTGACTGAGCAATAGATTTAAATTTGTGATTAAATATTATCTATTTGGATTGATGGACCATTGTTATCATAGATAGCGTACTACCGTCGATGCGGCGGCGTAGGCTGGGCTTGGCCATATACTCATATCCGAAAAGCGGGTGCGGGTCATGACAAGTTTTTAGTGGTGGCCCATGCAGGTCCGTCTTTGCATTAAGTGCGATGTCATGGTTTGTACTTCAACTTAGTAGTACTAGCTGTGATCCTGCGACTAGGAGATGCTCATTCACAATTAGGATTGATTTAAAATTTAGGAGAATGGCTAGGACTAGGTATACAATTGGAAGGCCTTATTTTAATTTTATTGCTTGGGTAGTTAAGGTGTTACATAGGCTACGTGATTAAAATATATATACATGTTAAACTTTTAGGTAAACTCTAGTAGATGAACTTGAGAGAATTAAGTGATTATATATTATGATATTTTTATAAGTTGGTATGATCAAAGTTTCGGGTAGACTGCTCGATTGATAAATTATTTCCTTAAGGTTACACAATTATTAAAAATAAGAATTATAAAAAAATCTGCTTTGAGGTTTAAATTTCTTTGTAGCTTGATGATTATAATTTTCTTGCTAAAACATGGTTAAAATTTTTAGAAAAATAAAAAATAAAAAAGGAAAATAATTTTAAATTAAATGATGATAAAGACAAGAAGTTGAAGATTTATGGAATTTTAGATTTTTGCAATTTATTATAGTGGAATTAAGTTTTTAGTTTGAAGAATTTAAATTTTGAGTATTTGATTTAAAATTTTGAGTATGGGTTTATTACTTTGTGATTTTGTCGAATTTAAAAAAAAAGGAGATTAACATTAGAGCTATTGGACTACAAGATGTGGATTTAAATTTATAATTTGAAGATGGGAAATAAATTTTAAGTTTTGAGAATTTTTGAGGAGTTGATATTTTATGTATGTAAATTTTTTTTTTGAGGATTCAAATTCAATTCAATAAACATAGTCAAAGCTATAAAGATTTTTGGAAGTGATTAAAATTTTATTTCAATATTTGAATATTTTACTTTTGAGGAAAGTATATACATTTTATTTAATATTTTTTTTGAAGAGTTAAAATTTGAGGATTTAATTTTTTAGGATAAAATTATAAGGTGGGTAGAAGTTGTCATATTTGATTATTGACAAAAAAAAATTGAGGATAATGTTGAAAGTTTTAAAATTGAGGATAATCTTGAAAGTTTTGAGATATAATTCAAGAAATTCAAGGATAATGTTGAGAATTTGAGTATTTGGAGTTCAATATAATATTGAAATTTGATTTATGGGTTGAGTTAGACCAAAAGAATAATAATATAAAGATTTGATTTTATAACTTGTTGAATTCAACTTTTAAGGACTTAATTTGAATTCAAAATTTAAATTTGTTCGAAGGATAAGATTGATGGAGTAGATTTGGAATTTAAATTTTGAGGATGAGACTTTGAATTTTTAAAATATTTCATGAAATATAAATTAGTAGGATTTACTTTGAATATTGGAATTAACTTTTAAAATTTTAGGATTGAATCATTAATCGATATTTACGCAGGTCAAGCTTTGCAAGTTATGCGATGTCATAGTAGTACGACGACTTAATTGTACTACCACGAGCCTGCGATAGGATATAGGACATAGGACACTAGGATGAGAGAGGGATACTCAATCATAAATTTTTTAGAGATTCCTGGGACGACCCTTTAGAATCTTATTATAAATTCCAATTCAAATATTTTTCCTTGTTTCCGTCCGTTCTCACTTGTTGTTATTAATCTGATTCTTAGTGATCGGTTGTTAAATTTAATTTTCGGTATCGTTGTTGACTTTGATTTCATATCGAGATGACTTTTACGAACTAAATTACGGTATCATCTGATGACATATATTGACGAGGACAGTGAGAAAGGTGAAACATCTGCTTTGGTTATGGAGCCTAGAGTTTATCGCAGGCATATTAGTTGTCATGGCGGAAATGTAGGAACCTAACTTCGGATGTACATATCATAGTTATGAAATTTAGAGTTTCTCGCAGCCATACATGTTGGCGTGGTAAGGGTTCTAGATGACATGATTATAGAGTTGCATACCCTAGATATGGAACCTATCGTTTATTGCAGCTATGCTTACTGGCATGGCGAGGATTCTGAGTTCCATTATTTTGGACAGACGTGTATAATTATCAGGTTGTATCTTAAATTAGTTCTTAAAGTATTATCTCAATACTTATCCACTACTGTTATTGTAGGATTTGTTCCATCATTCTTTAGCCTAGAAGTAGAGCCTTGATGTGAGTAGATAGGAGTGTACCAGTATATAACTAGTGATAGGTATATCACCTGATATTGAGGCCAGTGATGTTTTAGAAGCAATATGTGGAAGAAGTGTCTAAAAATTGTGTGCAGGATGCACAGTGGGTGATGTGTGTCACTGTGGAAGTTCATGAAAGTAGAAACCTGAGTATTAGAAATTCTAATGGTGTGTCATGGGTTGAGAAATATAAAGATTGGTCATGTAAGATATGTAGTGTATCACTGATTAGTGTATCAGTTTATAAAATATTTAAAGAAAAATACGTATACATCAATCGAGATATGGAACCAAATGCCTGCCTTTGAGAGTGAAGTGAAACATGTGTATTATAGAAAGTGCAAGTGATCTTGAGTTCTAGTGAGTGTGATGAGGTGATCTAATGATGAAGCTAGTATCCTAGAACATTAAGGGCATACATTGTGTAGTGCGAAAGCTAGTGTTACTATATCAAGAGTGCTAGTGTTTCTATATCAGGGATTAGTTGAGTAATGTGCTAGTAACATTAAGTACCTTGTATGATAATATTAGATTGGTGTATCAATTAATATGGATAGAAAATTATTTGGAAGTAATAGTACAACTAATCCTAATAGCAGTGAGGACAAAATAAATTATGGCTATGGGGACCAATTAAATTATTGTGAGAAATGACTACAATATGAGATTCCAAATTTTAAGGATGGAATTAATTTTTTCTTTAAACTTCAAGATTAGATTTAATTTTTAAGTTTGGATATGAGATTAAATTTGAAGGATTTAATTAATAAAATTTTGAAGACATTTATAAATGCGATTTAAATTTTAAAGAAATAATGTTATATTGTATTTAAGAGTTATGACTTGTGAATCTGATTTAAGTGAAAAAATCTATTGGATTTTAAATTTTGAAGATAAATTCAAAATTTGAAGATTTACGTTAAAATTTTAAGTTATGAGGATAAAGTTAATTTTTAAGGATTTTGTTAAGTAACAATAGTGGTTTGACTTCATGATTATATTGTTTAAAGTTTGATGGTGGCAGAAAAAAATTCTTAAGGATTTTAAATTTTGAGGACAAACATTACTTTAAATAAAGAGTTGAGAATTTAATATGGCAGAATTGACAATTTTGTTAAATCACAAAATTTTATGAAGATTATGATATGATTGGATTTGTCATTAAATTTTGAGGAATTTAAGAAGATTATCATTATATTTATTTGACTATAAGATATAAATTTAAAGTTTATATTTTGAATGTTGCATATGAAGATTTTGTAAGTATTATATTGTTTGAGTATGATGTGGAAAAAGAATCGAGGAGTATGATCATTAATGGATTAGTGTTTGAATTCAAATTTTTGGGATAAGATTTTAAATTTTATAAATATGCATTGATTGGATTTAAATTAAAGGTTTGGATATTAAATTTTTTAAGTTTTTAGTTATTAACTTAAAATTTTGTAGGAGATTGTCATAAGAATGAAATTTAATTTTAAATTGGTGATTTCAGGAATATGATATTTCTAGCATTTTGAAAAATTTGTGAAATAATAATATAGATTTACTTCATGATTATACGGTTTGATGAATTTAAATTTTGATGGTAAAAAAAAAAAAAAAAACTATTGAGGATTTTAAATTTCGAGGACGAATTTTTTTAAGTTGCATAGACTTGTAACCTCCGTATCCTGAAATTCTTGCTTAAATATTGTTATTAGCTTAATTTAAGGCTATTGGGACTTGTTCACAATTTTTAGTTAATTAAAAACTAGTAACCCTAATTTCCTAGGACTTTCAAGAATTTATTTTAGGGTCAAATATGATTAAAAATATTTCAAACTTTTATTTTAGATTCTAAATAGTCAAATATATTTTCTAGAATTTTTTGAGAATTTTCTGATTATTTTTAGCATTTATTTTGAGTTAATTATGAAAAACTGAATTAAAAACTAATTTCTGAAAAACAACAAATAGAAGTAAATATTCTGCCCAGTTAGCCGACAGGGGGCCCACCCGTCAGCCTCCCGCAGCCAACTGGGCGGGACCCGCCTGTCAGCGACTGTTTACGTGGGTGCGGGTGTAATCGAGCCGACTGGAGCCGAGCCGAGCCGCGTCCTAGTCCGAGTCGGACTGAGCTCAGCCGAGCCGCATCGAACCCTGACCGTTCGATCTTAGTGGGCAGCCATGGATGGCTGCCACGTGGCGCCCTCCGAGCCATGGCTGCTCTCTCTCTCTCCTCTATATATATAGGATATTTAGTTTATAATTCTAGGGTTTTCTTTGAGCCGAATTTTGGGGAATTGCCATCTATGGTTCCCTCATCTTCCAGAAGCCATTACGCATAGCTCCGAACTCAAAACGAGACCCAGTTTCTTGTGTTAGTATGATATTGAGGTTAGATTTCTGATTATATAATTTTTTTTACGAAATTACGAGTATTAAATTCTAGAAAATTCGTACAGCACAGCATGTCCAAAAATAGACGCGTCTCGATATTTTTGCGATTTCGGGAGAACCAGGAATCAGAATCATGAACCGTTTAAAGTTTCGGAAAGCTAATATCGAGATAACTGACATATATTTTTACCAGAATTTAATTCGATATATTTATATACTGTTAATTCTATAGAACTTCTAGGTTAGAATTTAACCATTGGTGCACGATACAAAATTTGTATGTGCCATAATTCCCAAACGAATTGAATTTGGATGAACCATAAATTCCAGCATATTTTTGATGCTGAAATCTACAGGAAATCATGCATGAAAGTTGAGTTTCTGTCGGTTGACTTTTTGGTCAACAGATCGCCTCGATTTGCGTGCCACGAGTCTAGAGTTGATAAAATTTAGGTTCTTTTGGACAAAATTAGGATTTTACCTAAAAATTAGAATAATAAGATTAAAATAGGATTTTAGAGTCATTATTCCAGAATTAAATAAACTAAAATAAATTATCTTTTGACATGTTAAATTCGTAATACATAGGTTATTTGGACTTTGACTTGGATTTCGACCCGTACCAGCTAAGGACCACATGCGAGTACATTCTCTGATAGTTTCTATTATTTGATATTTTCTATGATGCATGTTTATAGTATTGTTTTACTTGATTCCTGACACGATGGATACACAGATTGGTATTGTATGGATTCATTTTCGTGAGACACGTATTTTCTGGCCTATTGATTTTTTTGGACTAATGAGTTACTGGACTAATATATTTTCTGGCCTGTTGACATCTTATGGACTATTAAGATTATTCGTGTCTAGACTTGGATCCATAAGTACTAGTCGGGCGGGAAAATACCTAGGTGACGTGTGAACTACCCTTTCCATCCCATGGTCTTTCTAGAATAATAGCAGCCACACACGACACGTGTGGTTTGCCGGATATTACCCCCTAGCCATTCACATATCAACTTGGTATTTTAAAACACTTGGTAGATGCAGTCATTCTGGATTAATCTATACTTGTTGATTGTACACTTGCATGACAGGTTTTCGAGTTCACATATCTGTCTATCTATACATGGTTCTCTGTTCTTATTTCTTGTCTTTCATTATTTCTTTATTTAATTGTTCCTCTATGATGTACCCTATTCTATTATTATATGATCATCAAGTATTTCATAACTATTAACTCTTCATAGTACTTGTCAATTAACTGGAACTGCTATTGGATTGTACTCGTTCCATCATGACTGGATAAACATTTTTAGGTGACTTGCTATCTTGCTCATTGGATTTGGTTGGAGACCTAGATGCTTATGGAGGACAATATTAGAATTTAGATAGTTTAGCAACTTCTTTGAATTTAATGTTTAGCGGGTTTGTTCCCGAGTTATGATTTAATTATAAATTGAGAATCTTGTAAAACTATGTAAATATTGTGAATGAGCAATAGATTTAAATTTGTGATTAAATATTATCTATTTGGATTGATGGACCATTTTTATCATAGACAACGTACTACCGCCGATGCTGCGGCGTAGGCTGGGCTTCGCCACGTACTCGTATTCGAAAAGCGGGTGCGGGTCGTGACAGTATTATTCTTGCTCGTATCCTTCGGGATGCGTTTGGTTGTGTGTTGGAGCCATATCGCAAGCGTATCATAGAGTTAGTGTGAGACGGGTGCGGTGCACTCCACGTGTTTGGTGTTTTGCCCATATTTCTATATGTACATGTGTGTATATATATCTATATGATATTTTATATAATATATATATATATATATGTATATGAGTGTGTATATGTAATAGTGTATATAGTTATGTATATCTATATTTATATATGAGTTTGTATATATATATATATATATATATATATATATATATATATATATATATATATATATGTGTGTGTGTGTGTGTGTATAAGTGTATATATATATATATATATATATATATATATATATATATATATATATATAAGTGTAAGTGTGTATGATTATATACATATGTATGCATGTGTATATGTAAATACATAGAGGTGCATAGGTATATATGTATATGTGTTGTGCATTTGTGTTTGTGGGTGTATTTATGAGTGTCTGAGGATTTGCATAGAACAACAAGGAGACAATGAGTTTTCTAGTGCTTCTAGCAGGTATGCAGTATCAGTGTTACACGAAGAGAGATTCGTGCTATGCACTGAAGTTGTGCAAAAAGTTGTGCAAGAGGGAAGACAACAACTCCATCAAGTACAGTATCAAATGTGCAACTACACTGTAGGAGGCACACCAATGAGAAGGAGGCTTCAATAGGCAGCAGAGAGAAGCAACAGTCAACTTAGCAATATCGAGAGGCAGTGGCAAGAGGGGAGTTTTCAGTGCATTACTGACAACAAGCAAAGAGGTATAGCAGTTACTGTTACAATAGAACCAAGAGGGATTTGCTCGAGCAATTTTGCACACTGCACAGCAGGAACGGGTTTCAGCAACTATATAGAGTAACTGCACAGTTCAGCAGCCTTGAGGCAGTTCAGAGGAAGCAACATTGCAAATGAAGGTACACAGTGGCAGTATCGGGTAACTGCAATACACTACAGCAGTGAGGTACACCAACTGCAGTATAGTGCTCAGCAAAGGGGGAGGTGCATCAACAGCAGGGAGCAACACAGCAACTTAGGAAGAGGACTGCACAGCTAACTGTGCATACAACAAAGGGGGCTCGGGTTTGCACAACAACTGTAGGAGGTATCTGCATAGTGCTGCCTTCACGGTGCAGTTTCAGTATCATCTACAATGTGATATCAGTACAGGAATCAGTGAGCATTTTTATTATCATCTACACTGTGTATCATTGCAGGTATCAGTTATAGAAGCATAAAAAATACGCTGGGAAATCTTACGCGCAAAACCCTTGACATGCAGGAAGCCCGCGTAAAACAAAGCGCCAGCACTGGGTGGCATGAAACATAACTTCAGAGCCATTGGCGTACAACAGAGCTTCAACGCTATTCAGCGTAAAATATAGCTCCAGAATAACCCGCGTGATGCAGTGTTTCCAGACTGCTTCGGCGTCAACAGATTACTACATCGCCACTTCGGCGTAAAACTCGTCTACTTTTAATGCAGCGAGAAGTTATACGAGGATTTCTTCATATTCCTCGAATGAACCTATCAGTGGAAGCAGAGAACCTGACCCCTGACAAAGAGTACTGCACGACGATCGAGAGGACGGCTGTTATGATGATTCTATACAGAGCCCCAAATTATCGTTTAGTGACATAATCCTTGATATAAGACATCGTTTATGCATCCAAGAGATACGCTACCTATTTTACATAGGCAGATATGAGCTTTTACGCTCAGTAAGAGACGAAACTAACCGCCACGTCAAAAGCTGTTCTTCGTACATAGCTCGAGGCACGTCTTTGCAATTAATGCGCGAGACGGAGGAAGATCTCTGCATTTAATGCATGAGATTTGGTTCTACTTTTAACGACTGGGTGAGCTATAATTAGGGCTAATACGTCCACATCACCATCCCCGCACATTACGCCAACCAGGCTATTTTCAGCTATAGGAGCACGCTGTACGCTATCTCCTTGAAATACGCCGACCTGGCTACTTTTCAAACTATAGGAGTATGCCGTATGCTATCTCCTCGAAATACGCCAACTCAGGCTATATTTGCAAAGGTATGTGATAAGGCTATTTGGCCCAGAATACGCTCAAGACCTCAGTCAAGGAAGGATAACTGGCTATTTTTATGCTAGTTGCCTATCCATGCAGCATAAAGCTTTACACAGCTACTTGGCTTTTACGCTAACATGACAGCTATTTGGCTTCTACGCCAACATGACAGCTACTTGGCTTCTATGCCAACATGACAGCTACTTGGCTTCTATGCCAACATGACAGCTATTCGGCTTCTATGCCTCTTTGACAGCTATTCGGCTTCTACGCCTACTTGGCTTTTACGCCATCAGAACAGCTATTTAGCTTTTACTCCAATGAGACAGTTATTTGGCTTTTATGCCAACCATCTCTAAGCGAGGGGCAGTTATCTACATGGCTTACATGCCGTGATCTTCGATGAGCGATTATACGTATTATCTCATAATGGAAACGCGTCACACGCCAATTCAAGAGATCTTTCATACGTGGATAGCAGTTATTATAACCGCCACATAAAAGGTGCAGCTCTCTCCACTGTTCGGTTTCTACGCCGATTATAGCTGAACTCTATAAATAGAGACATCCGTCAACGGAGGTCCAAGGTCGAAAAAAGGGTGGTAGAGAGACAGCGGGCGAAAGAGAGGAGAACAACATAGGTCAAGGTCAAGAGAGCACATATAGAGAGCTTTGGCAACAAGAGTTCAATCCCTCCTGCAGTCTTTGAAGCTTCTTTTTCGTCTTCTACAGCACTTCTTCGTCATCGTGTGGTCCAAGGGACAAAGTGATCGACCGGAGATCAGACTCCTATAGCAATATTTCTCCAGAATTAAATTTTTGTACTTAACATCCTCGTATAGGATTAATTGTACTTCTTTTTCTTGTCTGTAAACCAAAGAAAGGGTTTCATATAAACCTAGTTTAAATTTCTTTCGTTTATTATCAAACACAAGATGGTGACTCTGCTGGGGACTATTTTCTCATCTGACGAGAAAACCATTGCTCAATACGATGCTGTATCCGTAGGATCAACGAAGAAGACCTTGGTCGTCCAATTCGACCAATCGGCTTACGAAGACATGCTTCGAGCAGGGGGTAGCTCTCATTCCCTCTCTGTCCAAGACAACAGGAAATTGCGTAAAGTATGGATGCCCCGGACATCCTCTACCATTCTTGCGGACTCTCTCTCTCCGACCAACAAGGTTGTAGCATCTTAACCTGTGTGCCACGCGCGTAAAACTGTGTCTCCCGTCTGTGACGTCACAGTCAAAGCTTTTGGCAATGCCTCAGTGCCAATCTAGAAGTCTACTCCGCGTCCTGCACGTAAAATTCAGTCTTCCGTCTATGACGTGGCAGACAAAGCTTCTAGCAATGCCTCAGTGCCAATCCAGAAGTCTACTCTGCACCCTGTACATAAAATTCAATCTCCCGTCTGTGATGTGGCAGGCAGAGCTTCTGGCAATGCCTTAGTGCCAATCCAGAAGTCTACATCGTGTCCTATGCGTAAAACTTTGTCTCCCGTCTGTGACATGGCAGACAAAATTTTTGATAATGCCTTAGCGCCAATTCAGAAATTCTAAACGCTCTCTGCGCGTAAAAATATATCTTCCCTCTGTGAAGAGGCAGATGGTCCTTGCAATCACCGCAAGGGAAAACAAGTGGCAGACTTCCCGACCTCTCGACTTTTACGCCATCAAGAGAAGAATCTGCCCGCTCTTCAGATTACGTGAGATGCTGATGGCCGATTGAGGACTTCTTCAATTTTACGCCGGCCTGTACAAAGTTCCAGATTATGCCAGGACAAGCCCTTCAGCATAAAGAAAGCCCAGTTTGTGGATAGATACGCTCCTCATGGATTATGTGCTACTCACATGGCTGAATTGCTATATTCGTACGACAGGGAGAGAGTTATGATTCCCAATATCCGCATTCCAACTGATGTAAAAAGGCAGAATAAACCTTCTTCTTCTTCTTCTTCTTCTTCTGTTAATCCTCCTGACTTGCATAATTTCTTGATCCAGAAGCGCAAAGATAGGAGATCTTCTAACATGTCTATTATACCCCCTAGGGAGCATTGTTGTAATAGTCACAAAGTTGTAGTTAATTATTGCTGTTCTAAGGCAAAACGGCCAGTTTTCGATTGGTTGAACTACTCTTTATCTTTATAGGAAGAAGAGCCTACATTCGCATCAGTGAACATAGCTTCACATGTTCCTAGAGGAAGGTCAAATTCAAGACATCATCCCTCTAGAACTCCAAGCCAAAGAAGATTCGACAGACTCCTTGAAAACATTGAAGCTGGTGTGTTTCGAAACACCCGTTCGAGGTCACGACAACCGGCTTCATATTCTTCTGATTCTGACACTGGGGGTCACCAGTTTCCCGAGTCGGATGCTGAAAGTATAGATACGATCTCTACAGAGACCTATACTAATCCTTCAATGACATCCAGAGAAATGAGAGTCTATGCCATTGGAGATGAACACGAAGAGGCTTCCCCATCAGGAATTACTGAGCAACGCATCGCTGTATTAGAGACATCACTGAAAGGGATGCATTCCATGATGGAGAGTATGCGTCAGATGATGGTGACTCAACATGCAGCTTCAATAGCTCAAGCATCGGTTCCTCTGACTCAACTACGTATGGGGGTGGACATGCCACCATCCAACGCAAACAAGGAGCCTGTTCTAGATCAAAAGTCAGCGGCTCCTCAACTTCTTAACTCGGAGAATGTATTGCCTCCTGCTGGAGTTACAATACGATCGATCTCTCACCATTTTGCGGTCCTTTTACCAGCTGAAGACCCGATGCAGGCAGTACGGGAATTGAAAGCCCAATTTTATGCCTTGAAGCATAAGGACCAGCTCAAGAAATTAGGAATCAACCAACCATACCCAGCTATCTGGGACGAGATCCATTTTCCACCTAAATACAAACCACAGGCTATGGTTTTGTTTGAGGAAAAGATGTCACCGAGCCAGTACATGAACTACTTTAGCATGATGACAGTGTTGTTGCAAGGGAATGACGACCTTCTCACTCCAGTGTTTAAAGGCTGTCTGTCTGGAGTGGCTTATCAGTGGTACCATAGTCTTGCGAACAACTGCATTACTTCCTTTGAAGATTTCAAGACTCTGTTCTTTGTGCGATTCTATGAAGGAGGGATGGACATGTCTATGTCCTCTCTCATCGAAGTAAAGCAGAAGGAGAAAAAGAACGTTCGCACTTTCATCAAACGTTTTCGTCAGGCCACTTTGCAAATGCCTTCCGGAGTTTCGGATTCAGCCTTGGTGGACATTTGCAGGAAGAACCTTCTTCCATTGATCTCGGTGTTCACAGGACCATATCAGTTCTATGATTGGCCCTCATTTATCATCTCAGCGGTAGTCGCTGAAGACAACAATCGGAAGGTGCGTGACAATGGAATCATGATCTCTACCTCTGATAGAGGAAAGAGGTCATCCTCCAATAGCAACCATCCTCGTGGTTCCAAAGGAAAAGAAGCTCTGGCAATCAATACGGCCAGACAGCATACTCCAGGGACCACACAGACGAAACTCGGGACTTCCAGGCCCATAGAAGAATACTCTTTTGACGACGATGATATTCCGAGCATATTCGATTGTCTAGTCAAAAGCGGCAAGATTACCCTCCCTGAGGTAAAGCGGCCTAATGAAGTCGGCAGTACTAATAACCCTAAGTACTGCATTTTCCATAGGTACATACATCAACCCATAAAGGCGTGTTATATACTAAAGAGGAAAATCCAGGAGTTGATCGACGCTAAGGCCATCAATCTGCATAATAGCGAGAAGACGGTCACTACTAACATGATCTCTCTTTAATTTAGCAATCTGCCTCCTCAAGAAGTTTCGGATGGTGTTGTACCTATTTCCCGGACGATGATGAACATTATTAATCTCCCTCCGGCCAGGGGTCAAAATCATGACCTGGTACCCCTAACTACCCAGTATGGTGAGATTATGTGGGTTCATCCTGATCTGGTATCAGAGATCGAGGAAGAAACTCAAGCTGCTAAGGCTAAGTCTAAAAAGAACTCGAGGCATAAACCATGTCATATGGATGCGATATCCTCGACATTAGAAGAAGAGGCTTTGGTTACCGGAACCCGTTCAGGGAAAGTCTACCTCAAGGACTATGGAGGAAATCAGGAAGATGCAATGACAGACACTTCAGCTGCCAAACTTTTAGAACCTGAACCTGTCATACCAGAGGCAGGTCCTTCTAGACCAACTTCGGCGGACAAGGGCAAGCAAAAAGAAGTACGTTTTGATAAACCTTTGAAAAATATTCAAAATAAAGGTTTAGAAAAACCATATAACTTCGACATCCTGGCCCAGTTGGCTAATACACCAGCCAGATTATCCATTTTTGAGCTACTCAGGCTTTTCAAAGATACTCATTAAGCCTTGAGTAAAGCATTAATGCAGGCGGATGTATGCTTGACTCAGCTCAAGTCCCCCGATAAAGAACCTGTGGCATGCCCTCAATGCCATAGTGTGATGGAAGTGGTCCCTATAATCACTTTCACTCAAGATGACATGCTGTTGAAACATAACAAGCATGACAGGCCCCTCTATTACACCGGATATGTCGGTTCCATTGAGGTAGACCGGATTCACATAGATCCAGGATCATCGATCAGCATTATCCCTCATAGTCTGCTTAGACCGCTGAGGATTCCTACCAGCGAACTGGCTTACACCACCACTACAATCGTGGGTTTTAATGCCAGGAAGAGCAAACCATTGGGGAAGATTCGTTTGAGGATCCAGATTGGTGACCTTAGATCAGTGGCTACATTCTATGTCATTGATTCAGAGGTGTCCTACAACATTCTGCTAGCAAACCATGGATCCACGATCACAACATTGTTCCTTCGACTCTACATCAATGCTTCAAATATGTAGACGCCCAAGAAACAGTACAAACGGAGTTTGCTGATCTTAACCCGTTCAAAGGAGTAGAGTCCTACTATTCCGATGCCATGTTGTACACCCAAGACTACATGGAGGAGGTGTCAGGTAAGACGGAAGAGGAATCCCACCGGTAGCCAGAAGAACCCTCTGCCGAGCAACCCTTGTCGATCCAGGTGAAAGGGCGGACTACTAGTCCAAAATTCATGGAACCCATGGCTATCCACTTGATCAAAACCAAATCAGGAGGACAAAGTGATCCCCTAGTGATCACTTTGAACCAGAAGCCTCCACCTTTGGTCATCAACCTCTGGCGTAACAAGCAGCCGACTGATGTAAATACAACCAGGAACGTGGTTTCTGACGATAATAAAGATTCTCCTTTCCAATATGATGACGCTCAAATTCCAAATCAGGAATCCTCTCCCCGTAACGATATAGAACCTATAGCACAAAAATTCTTGGAAGCTATAGACTCCTATCATCCGTATGTATAGGAAGTAGTATCAACATCTAATGTCATCACGATATATGGGCCACATGAGGATTCTATCTTTATTATCCCGCCTACTCGAAGCAATCAGCATCCAATAGTCTTCGGTCGCATGCGCAACAAACCGACTGTACAAGAAGATTCCCACGAGTCCGATGTTGGAAAAATGCAGGGTTCACAGATATAGCCCACAAGCTTTGAAGATTATACAAAGTATGGGTTATGACCTGAAGCTGGAACCAGGTCTCAACTATGGGAAAGGCAGACGAATGTCGTTGCACGGTGATCCCTACTGTCAACGAACTCGTTTTGGGTTAGGGTATACCACTTATTTTAAAACTTCTGAGTCAAGTGAGGATATCTTTTCCTCTTCTCAAGATGGCTCGTCGTCCTCCGGCTCATATGCTGATAACGAGAGTGGAAGCCTTCCATTTCTGGGGGATAACGAGAGGCTTTGCTGGCGGAGCTATTACGCCCCTCGGTATTGTCGTCAAGAACTCGTCTACCCCGACGGTATCCTCATTTTCGTCCGAGGAAACAGACGGAACCTCCTCCCTTGCAGTAGACCTATGGGAGGGCATCCTAAACTTCTATGCACATCAAAATCGCGATAGAAGGTATTTATGGACGCATAGAACTGTGCATATAAGTGAAGGATGCGCAACTCCATAGAGAGAGAAGTCGCGGGCACAGTAAAAGTTGTACCAGTACAGCCCGTGATGAAGTATCGCCATCCTCTGGCTCCATCAATAAGTCCACCTTTGGACTTGAAGCTGGTAATGGCATTCCCCACATGCAATTGATCGTACCCAAACTGCCTGGCGAACCGACTGGGCAAATAAGGCTCCAGGTAGCAGTAGTCATCGCTTCTGTATAGCAAATGGGAAGGTCTAATACAGACCAACCAGTATAAGGCTTCAGGAGAAAGAATGGTCCTCCCATGGCCCTCGTCCTTAAATTCTTCCCCTGTTGATTGATATGTACCGGGGGGACGATACAGAAGAGCTTCCAGCTGTGGGCAACATTTAACGGCCTCCGGCAATCTATGACGGTCGCCACATTCCAAGAGAAATTCTTGTAATTCAACAAGAAGTTATTTCCTGAACCACTAGCAGGACCGGGAGACATCACCCTGGGGTTGTGAAGAATTAACCATCCCATCAGGTATAGGAATGGTAATTTTACTCGGGGAAATCCTTCACGCTGTGTCTCATCTGCGAGCAACCCATCAGTAAGGGCCCTCAGGCCTGCTTGTATTCAATATACCATAGCAGGAAGAAGGCACAGTCTTCCTCCGAACACCAAACGTACTGAAGGCCATAAGGTGTTGCAATGGATGCGATCTGCAGACGCTATGCCCGATACTACGCAGCGGCGAAGCCAGACAGAGAGGAAGCCAGCCAATTGAGCTTCCTTTGATAGAGGCTTGCGACAATGCCTCATGTAACTGAAGGCTTTTGTGCCGACAGGGTAACCCCCTATCTCCTCGTCAAAAATATTATTTGAAGCCCCTGCATCTTCAATAAGGTCATCGACCGTATTAGCATTCAGCATGCTCAGGAGGTTCAAAGGCCTATCTCGGCTATCTACCATATTGTCTGACTTAACATTTCTGGCCTGGTGGAAGAAAAGATAGGTGGCCCACTTGTTGATGTGAGCCAAATCAGAAGGCTCCTTATAGAAAGTGGTGCAGGCAAGATAGTGACACATCAGCTCCTGATATACTGCCACTGCCCGAAGGTTCGTTGCCCTCAACTCCCTGTTTGTAGGGACGTACTCCTCATAAGGAGTGTCCACCACTGGCAGCCTTGAAATTTCTGCCATCTCATGAAGGGCCAGGCCCAACTCCCCTAGCGGAGTGGCAAAAGTCCCGGTGAGCGAGTTGTATCCCTCCATCAAGGCTAGAAACAAGTTAGGGTTGACAGGCAGTCTAACACTTGTGGCGCTCACAGTCGCGAACAAGCCAATACTTTCCAGCTCTGTCTGGAAGTGCTTCAGGGCCCAGATAGTTAAACTGGCCCATCGAAGATTCCCCGGGCTAAGCCATCCACTGGTCCGAGGGCTGACCATGGGGTACATTCCTCCCTGCCCCATAAAGTCATTGCAGAAGGTCGACATTTGAACTGGCTGGATCAGCGACGTATCCTCACTCGGGACACTACCCCGCAATAATCCCCTAAAGGGCATAACTGGGCCAGAAGGTCTGCTCATAACGGCTCCTTGGTTCAGTCCTTTGTTATATAAAATCTTCCCCGGTCGGCCGTGAAAATCGGGAGTCAGAACCCATGACATCTTCCTAGGATGTGTGGCGTGGAAGAACGCAGAGATAGGGTAATCCCTGGGCATCCTGGGCAGATACATCACCGTGCCCTCAGCAGTAAACACCCAATCCTCCTTCTTGGGCTTGGTCTGGGATTGTTTGTCGATCACATCCCCGAATAAGAAACCAGGTTTCTTATACTCCGTCCCGTCTATGTATGTCAGGGGCTCCCCACTGATCATACTCAGCAGCATACGTTCTTCCGGGAACGCGATCAGGATTCCCCTTTCTTCAGGATAATTGGCTCCAGAAATAGGGAATGTCACATGAGACAAATCCTCCAAATAGTTTGAGCTTAACATCCCGGCAGCAGAGCCCATAACTTCAGCCAAAGGAGAAATCTGCAAGTCCACTACAAAATATAAAAGAACAAGTCAGTTTCTATATTAGACGCTATACTCTTGCCTTTTACGCCAAAGATCATCAGTCTGAGCTTTTACGCCAAGACTACAAAAATTTGAGTCTTACGCTGGAAACTATTTTCCATTTTGCGTAAAACTCAAAGGTGGAGTAGTTAACAATCTGAGCTTTTATGCTAGATTGAAAAAATTTGAATTTTTACGCCGATATTCATATCCAGCACGTAAAATTCAAAGTTTGCAGTTCTACTCCGAAATTTTGACAGTCTGAGTTTTTACGCCAGACTGCAAAAATTTGGAGTTTTATGCCGACACATTAGGAATGTGGGCGTAATAATAAAACCTCTCCATACATCATCTTCCTCGAAGAGGCTCTCAGTACAAAAGATGACCTTGTGCGTGCACGTACAACGTGTGCGAAGGATTTTATTTTCTCCCGAAGTCTTTACCTGTAATGTCCGGAGCACAGCTTGACGGCGGAGCGCTGCGTTCTGATCGAGGCTCGTTCAGCCTAATGGGAGTTGCTCGCTCTTGAGCAGCAGAGTCAGATGAGGAAGCAACCTTCTTTCCCTTAGCAGTGGAAGTCTG
Source organism: Iris macrosiphon (assembly GCA_036927795.1). Lineage (NCBI taxonomy): Eukaryota > Viridiplantae > Streptophyta > Magnoliopsida > Asparagales > Iridaceae > Iris > Iris macrosiphon. Next base: position 152,321,873 of record JAYESA010000019.1, on the reverse strand, counting down.
TTTAGGTGCCATGACAATTCTGAGTTCTCAAGAAGGAGACGAAGAAGAAGGGTTCTTGGAAAGCAAGGGTTTTGTGAAGGCAGATAAAAGTTTTCTCTCTCCAGCCCTTGGACTATTTATAGAGTTCGGATAACTCTTTGAATCCCTAACCAAATCCGATATTTAATATTCGGTTATGATTTGGGACCACGTTAGCCTATCATTTCGGGAAGACGTACAGTCAGCGGATTCAGAATTTACGCACAGAGCAGATATATGATTTTTACGCTAAAGAGCTTTCTTACGCTCAGAGGCTACAAATCTACGGTTTTACGCTCAGAGGCTATAAGTCTATGGTTTTACGCCCAGATGCTTTTACGCTCGAGAGGCTATAAACCTATGACTTTACGCTCAGAGGCTACAAATCTATGATTTCACGCTCAGAAGCTTTTTACGCTCAGAGGCTACAAATCTACGATTCTATGCTCGAAAGCTACAGATGGCCAATTACAAGGGTTTTACGCAGAAGATGCTCATTATTTGCTGCAAAATATTCCAAGTGCCTGAAATATACAGAGTTCAACATTGAAGACGACTCTTCTTCTTGGGTCATTTGGAAGTTCATCCAAATTCCAGTCAGAATACTTTACAAAAAGTTCAAGTATGGCTTAGTTGACAGAAATTTCTCGCCTTTTTCAAAGGATTTTCGGGAAACTATTCTTGAAGATGATGGTCTGAACAAGATTTCTTTGCATCAGAGAAGTGACAGTTCAAAAATCATACGCAACTCCTCGTCTAAAACAGCATGACAGTTTGGATCTTTAACTTAAATGTTAAGGAGTTTTCTACGCATTTTCTGCTACGCGTAAAAGACGAGACGAGACCAGATATTCTTTTATCAGAGTCGGCGTAAAACTATTAAGACATATCGAAGTTGCACACTACTCAGACTTCCTTACAGCAAATATGGCAAATCATCAGATGTGTAAAAGAAGACAATTTTATTAATCATGATTACATATGATGGAAATCCAGTCTACAAAGGGTTTTTTGTCTTCATGATTACATATGATAGAAATCCTTTCTCTATAAAGGGTTTCCCATTTTTATATCACAGTAAGAATCCGCTATGCCAGGTTCTCATATTGGTGGAGATCTTTTTCGTCTTCTACAGCAGTTAATCGGCTTCCGCGACCGATTAACAAGAAAATGATTAATGGCGGAAGGATACAAAACTGGGCCTGTATAAATTACATAGAGTCCATCCTCCATACGCCCTGACAGGCATTCCCTAGAAATTGTGTTGGGTGTCCAGACCCAACTAAATACTGGAAGACAGGGCCAAACTGCCTATCCTCGTCCAGCGCCATAAAGGGAGAAAATATAGCTTACAAGCTGTATGGTCTAATACGACCCTTCCTCTCTGCTGGACGAATCGCCATATGAAATTGCTGATCACCCCGAGCAAAGAAGCTATGATATCCTTCCATGATCCATCATTGTAGAGGATATTTGCTCGAAGATGCCTCTTTTTATGGCTCCTTACATGCTGGAAGAACATGATCTTCTTATTCCTCAAGTCAACCCGACGAAGCTCGGCAACCATTTCTCTTTGTGGTGAAGGAAGTGTGGGAAAAAATAGGTTAACCCATTCGCCTTTATATAGGCAGAGGAGAACACACCAAATCCCAACAAACTCCTAAAAATTTGTCGAAAAATCAGCCTCGCGAAACAAGTCAAACTTGACCGTTTCATGCTTCATTTAAAGTGTTTCAAATTACGAGGAATTTGAAAACTTTGAAGGGGGTCTTGTAGAAGCATGAAAAATACGCTGGGGAATCTTTCGCGTAAAACCCTCGACATACAAGAAGCCCGCGTAAAACAGAGCTCCAGCACTGGGTGGCATGAAACATAACTTTAGAGCCAATAGCGTACAACAGAGCTTCAACGCTATTCAGCATAAAACATAGCTCCAGAATAGCCCGCGTGATGCAGTGTTTCCAGACTACTTCGACGTAATAAGATTACTACATCGCCACTTCGGCGTAAAACTCGTCTGCTTTTAATACAGCGGGAAGTTATACGAGGATTTTTTCGTATTCCTCGAATGAACTTGTTAGTGGAAGCAGTGAACCTGACCCCTGACAAAGAGTACTGCACGACGATCGAGAGGACGGCTGTTATGATAATTCTGCACAGAGCCCCAAATTATCGTTTAGTGACATAATACTTGATATAAGACGTTGTTTACACATCCAAGGGATACGCTGCTTATTTTACATAGGCAGATACGAGCTTTTACGCTCAGGAAGAGATGAAACTAACCGCCACATCAAAAGCTGTTCATCGTACAGAGCTCGAGGCATTTCTCTGCAATTAATACGCGAGACGGGGGAAGATCTCTGCATTTAATGTATGAGATTTGGTTCTACTTTTAACGACTAGGTGAGCTATAATTAGGGCTAATACGTCCACATCACCATCCCCGCACATTACGCCAACCAGGATATTTTTAGCTATAGGAGCACGCTGTACGCTATCTCCTTGAAATACGCCGACCTGGCTACCTTTTAAACTATAGGAGTATGTCGTATGCTATCTCCTCAAAATACGCCAACTGAGGCTATATTAGGAAAGGTGCATGATAAGGCTATTTGGCCCAGAATACGCTCAAGACCTCAGTCAAGGAAGGAACTGGCTATCTTTACGCTGGTTGCCTATCCATGCAACATCAAACTTTACACAGCTACTTGGCTTCTACGCCAACATGACAGCTATTTGGCTTCTACACCAACATGAAAGCTACTTGGCTTCTACGCCAACATGACAGCTACTTGGCTTCTACGCCAACATGACAACTATTCAGCTTCTACGCCTCTTTGACAGCTATTCGGCTTCTACGCCTACTTGGCTTTTACGCCATCAGAATAGTTATTTGGTTTTTACGCCAACGAGACAATTATTTGGCTTTTATGCCAACCATCTCTACGCGAGGAGAAGTTATCTAGGTGGCTTACATGCCATGATCTTCGATGAGCGATTATACGCAATGGGACATGCGTCACACGCCAATTCAAGAGATCATTCATACGTGTAACGCCCCGCTCCAAACGGTTACTTAAGAAACACTACGCTGCTTCGACTCGGTTGAGAATTGAGTCTCAGGGAAACCTTACCGCCAGATCAACACGGACGAAGTGCAATGAACCCTTCGAATTAATCGAGCGGCTTCTATTGAAATAAGTCCAAGAGTTTTGTTGGTTGTTTTGCTTCTTGGTTTTGTGTTGCTTTGTGTTTTGAGTTGCTTTCGATGACTTGGTTTTCATGATTTCTCTTTCTCGCTTGCGCTTTCATTTCAAATCGTAAGGGAAAGAGATTGAAGTATGCTAACCAAGTATTATTGTATTTTTAGGACGCATAACCAAAGAGTGAACGTCGCTTAGGCTTCCCCATCCTCTCGTTCGATTGATTCGGTGAGTGGCTTAGGTCCTTCGATGAATCTTTCAGTTCACATGCTAAATGAAAAGAATCGCTAGTTCACTAAATGTTGCCTCACTAAAAAGATAAGTTAAAAGATGGAATTGCA